>CAMZMU010000085.1:46186957-46536149 GCA_947311845.1 Poa pratensis
TGAGGGGAGACTGCGTGGAAAAGGCACGCTAGGAAAGAAAGCAACAAGAAGTATGGACGGGCATTCTTTCACTCAAGCACACTACACAGTTCTACAAAATTCCAGATTGGTGGCTCCGTATATCGTGGAACACATGGATATTTTACGCTCAGAATACCCGGAGAAGACTGACTTCTGGATTAAAGAAAAACACGTGGATACTTTCGGCAGTTGGTTGCGTACACATCTCATTAATGACAACACTGTTGGACAAGAGCTATACTTGTTGGCCAAGACACCATCTTCGACTATATTGACTTTCCAAGGGTACGAGATAAATGGGAATACATTTTACACGGAAACCCAAGACAAAAAGAGCACTAACCATAACAGTGGTGTCCGCTTTGATGCAACAAACGATGATGGAACAAAGGACACATATTATGGTTGCATACAGCATATATGGGAACTTGACTATGGACCTTATTTTAAGATCCCTTTGTTTCAGTGCAAATGGGTTAACCTGTCATGCGGGGTAGAGATAGACAAGCGGTACGGAATGACTACAGTGGATCTCAAAAATCTTGCGTACAAAACCGAGCCATTCGTCCTAGCCAATGATGTGGCTCAGGTTTTCTATGTGAAGGACATGTCTTCCAGACCGAAAAAAAGAAAAGATAAGCAAGCCGGTACATCATACAATGAGCCAAAGCGCCACATAGTTCTTTCAGGAAAAAGAAACATCGTGGGAGTGGAGGACAAGACAGACATGTCAGAAGATTACAATAAGTTTGCTGAAATTCCGCCCTTCAAAGTGAAAACTGACCCAAGCACCGTGTTGAATGATGAAGATTGTCCATGGCTACGACGCAATCAGAAGAAAGGGACACACAAGAAGAAAAAGTGAACACTAGATAGGGATGTTGTTGCTGATGTGTAATAATGTATTAAACCTTTTATGTAACTATGTCCTGAAAACTCAGAAGAGAGATCTAAACGGTTGCAGGACGTAGCTAGGGAACCCGAATATATGAGTGAGTAACCTGGGAAACAAAACACACGGTTTCTCCTAGCTACAGCCCGACACTGATTCACGGTCGAATGTCGTTGCATTCAGTGTCGGGCATAGCTAGGAAACCCGAATGTTTTGTGTTTGAGCGCCACTTCGATCCAAGCAGAGGTAAGACGTCTCTGATGATCTACAACCGTCCGGCAAGACGTCTCTGATGATCTGCAACCGTTTGGAACGGTCGCAGGTCATCAGAGACGTCTTGCCGCTGGTTGCCCAAAGATGCCTCTCCGAGTGACGATGGAATGTTTTGTGTGAGTGAGTGAGTGACGCTGGAATTCCGGGAGGTGGGCTATATATAGGGTCATGTGGCTCACGAAGTGGTCGTGATACTGCTGATCCAACAGCTCACAATCCCTCAAAAGAAACACACCTCTGATCCAACGTCTCACGAGCGCTTGAAAGAAACACACGATCCGTGTGCTTCTTTAGTACCGGTTGGTAACACCAACCGGGACTAAAGTCGGGCTCACCCCTGATCCAACGTCTCACAAGCACTTAAAAGAAACACACCTCTGATCCAACGTCTCACGAGCGCTTGAAAGAAACACACGATCCGTGTGCTTCTTTAGTACCGGTTGGTAACACCAACCGGGACTAAAGTCGGGCTCACCCCTGATCCAACGTCTCACAAGCACTTAAAAGAAACACACCGCTTGATCCAACGGCTCCCAAGCACTGGAAGGAAACACACGATCCGTGTGCTTCTTCCTGATCCAAGGGCTCACAATTTCAAGTTGTACCTTAATTTGTTCTATCCAGTATTTAGAACTAGTGAAGTTGTAACGTAGATGTCTAGTTGTATGTTAAATCGTCTCTGCATAAGACGGTTGACCGCACATCGGAGTTGTATCTTGGTTCACACGGTTGCGAAGATGGCGGCCGGCTTTTGGAGATTGTGTCCTCTGTTCCTCTCTTCGTCGCGGTTGGGTTTGCTCTGACCTTTCTGCGGAGGTACTGGAGGTGGTGTGGCCTGCTCCCGGCGGTGGTCGTCGGTTGGCGTGCTCGCCTGAAGAGGATTGAATCGGGGCGTCGCCCCCGCCGATATGGCTTTCCTCCGTCTTCAGATCTCGGCGTCCGCGTCGGGTGACTACTGCGGCGACATCACCTGGTGGCAGTAGAGAAGAAAGTAGAGAAAAAAACAAAATAGAAACCAAATAGATATAAAAAACAGAAAACAAAAGAAAGAAAAAAAACTAGAGAAAAAAATTCAAAAAGCCCATTAGTACCGGTTGTAAACTACAACCGGTACTAAAGGGCTGGGCTGCGCGCGGGAATTTTCGCCGCGGCCCAAAAGGCACCTTTAGCACCGGTTGTAGTCTACAACCGGTACTAAAGACCCTTTAGTACCGGTTGTACCGGTGCTAAAGGCCTGTTCTGCAGTTAAAGCAGGGGATCGATCCCCAAATTCGCTAACTCTCTGCTCGAAGACGACGACGCCCGCGCGCTCCTCTCGACACCACGCCGGCGAAGCCCTGCCGCGTCCACGCCGTCGACGCCCCCCGCCGTCCGCGCCGTCGACGCCCCCACGCCGTCGACGCCCCGCGCCCGCTCCACGCCGTCGACGCCCCGGGCGCCCACTCCGACGAGACCGCCGCGCCGCCCTCTCAGCCGCCGCTCCATTTCCCCCGCGCGCACCCACTCGACGCCGTGGACGCCCCGCGCGCCCACTCCGGCCGCCGCGCGTGCTCCACCGCGCTGCTCTCTCTCCACTCCGGCCGGCCACACCACAGTACCACATCAAGGTAATTTTTTTTTAGTACTGTTTTTTTAGTTAATATTAAGTTTAGTTTACCTAAGTAATTTGAGTACTGTTTTTTTAGATAAGTTTAGTTTAGGTAAGTCTTTTTTTTTAGTAGCAATTTTTTTGTTATTACTTTTTTATTACTGTTTTTAGTTAAGTTTTAAATTTTGTTTAGCATTTTTAGAAATTTGTACCAATTTTGTAGATAGCAAAATATAGATAGCATTTTATTCATTTTGTAGATAGCAAAATAACAGAAATATAGATAGCTTAGAATGAAAATATAGATAGCATTTTTTGTAATTTAGTACTTTGTACTTTTGTAATTTTTGTATGAAAATTCTTGTTTAAAATGAGTATGAAAATTTGTTGTTCAAAATAAAAAATGTTGCTAAGTTTCAAATATTGCAAGTTTCAAATATTGCAAAGTTTCAAATCTTGCTAAGTTTCAATTAGCATTTTTGAAAGTTAGCAATTTTGAAAGTTAGAAATATTGCAAAGTTTCAAATATTGCAAATTTCAAATATTGCTAAGTTTCAAATATAGTTTAACATTGTAAAGTTTGAAACATTGTAAAGTTTGAAATTTTGCTAAGTTTGAAATATTGCTAAATTTCAAATATTGCTAAGTTTGAAATATTGTAAAGTTAGAAATATTGTAAAGTTTGAAATATTGCTAAGTTTCAAATATTGCTAAGTTTCAAATATTGCTAAGTTTGAAATATTGTTAAGTTTGAAACATTGTAAGTTTGAAACATTGTAAGTTAGAAATATTGTTAAGTTCGAAATATTGTTAAGTTAGAAATATTGCTAAGTTTCAAAATTTGCAGTGACATTGAGCTATGGCGGACGATGCCCCCACCTTCGTCCGAGATTTGGAGGAAGAAGACCGTCTCCAACAAATAATATATAACACCGCTGCCGGACCCAATTCCGATGGAGAATATTCCGATGGAGAAGATTCGTCCGACGGAGAAGACGCCGAAGAATTCAGCGCGAAATGTTTGAATGACTCCGGTGAGGGACTTGAGTTAGAAAAATTCAGAGATGACGACGACGAAGAAGAACCGTCTGGATCTAAGGCGGACGATGCCCTAGCTAAGAAGAAGGTATATATTAAGTCTTGTTGATCACTATAGCTAGATGCATTAATTGATTTATATGCGCACTTATTAACGAAACATTTTTCTTTCAGCCCTCTGGATCTAAGTCGTCAATCCCCGTACGAGGCCCGGCCCAAGGGTTAAAGCTCCCGGAAGGTGCAACGTTGTCGATCGACGAAGTTACCTTCAAAGGCAAACCAGAGAAACCCGATGGAATCTACAATAAATATGTACGGCAGTGCGGAGTTTTTGTAAGGGACATGGTCCCGATCACTGTGACAGAATGGAATGAGCCGAAGAAAGCCAACATAGGCGCAAAATATCTCGAGCAAAGAATTAAAGAGACCCTTTGGGACTCGATGATGTCTAAATTCAACCTACCGGCAGATCTCCCACAGAAGATGAAGGATAAAGTCAAGGAGTGGACTCTTAGCAAGATGGCCCAGCAATTCAACAACTGGAAGAACACATTGTGGAGAAAATATGGGAACAAAGATATAGTTTTCAAAGGACATCTAGAGAAGCTAAAAGATGATTGGGCTGAATTTGCGGCGTATAAGAATTCGGGCGTCTCTGTGGCCCGATCGACACAAAATAAGTTGAATGCCTCGAAGAAGAAATATTTCCATCATTTGGGCTCAGGTGGCTACAAGACTGCCTTGCCTAAGTGGCAAGCCTATGAAGACGAGCTGCGAAAACAAGGGATCCCTCCACAGACAGATGACTGGCCCGACAGGTCCAAGTTCTGGTTGTTCGCGCATGGGGCAGTGTTGCACCCAGAAACAGGGCTGATTGTTGCAAAGGGAAAATGGCGGAGAAAAATTAGAAGAGTCATCAGAAAAATAAAAAATGTCATAGCACTAGTCAAGGAGGGAAAATTTGTTCCCGATAGAGAGGACGACGAGCTTTCACAAGCCCTCGGGAATAAAGAACACTGGGGGCGATGTCGAGCCAGAGGAGGCGGGGTTGGTTTTCTTGAAGGGTTTCCGGAAGACGTTGCAACTTATAGAAAACATTGCAGAAGTAAGAAGAGGGAGGCGGAGAGGGTTACTGCATTAGAACGCACGGTGCAGGATGTGCAGAAGCAACTGGCCTCAATGACCCAGACCAGGGAATCTCAACTGCGAGTAGAAGATCCTGCAGGCGATGCCTGCCCATCTCAGCGGAAAAGCAGCGTGGGTTCCACGCAGCTACAAGATCCTGCAGTTGATGAACCAGTTGCTGAACCATCGGCGGCTCACTACCCCGTGGATGATATCACGGAGAAGACAAATTGTGAGTTACATGCGCCGATGATGAACATTACTTGTCCGGTGGCGACTGGCTATGCTTTACGACATCAACCTGGAGAAACCTTCCATTTTGGTGTGATTCCGCCTGGATTTGCTCGTGTCGGGGTCACGAAAGTTATGCCGGGATTCAACGCAATACGTCTTGAATTTCCTGGAGCTGAAGGCGAGAAGACATTGGGAGAAGTTGAGTTTGGTATCGTTCTATGGAAGAAGAAATACATCAAGTTTCCAGACTCGGAGCCAAGGCCACCGACTCCTCCCGTTAGACATTCACCACATCAAAGTCCACCCGCCTCCCCCCACGAAGTTTGGGATCCCGCCGCGAGTCCATCTCCCGCGTTGTCCCGTCAACCGACTGATGCGCCCACTAGTAACTTGACAAAGCGGAAGCTGTTCCCGTCGTCCACCCCTGTCAAGAAACGTGGAAAAAGTGTACGGGCTCCTGAGAACCCCAAGGAAGTCAAGGCTCCTGAGAAGTTAACTTCTGAGATGACTCAGCAGGAAATAGCTGAGAGCCTACGTGAAGGGTCGAGAGCCTTTTTTGAGCAGAAAAAGAAGGAAAGAGTGGAGGCAAGACTTGACCCCATAAAGGAACTTCTGAAGACTATACCAAATGAGGTAAAAGATCAAACCGTTGACAACCTATATGACCCTCCACCTCCGCCCATTTCAGACTACGAGCGAGGTATTGACAAGGTACTTTCCTCGCAGAATGAGCAAGAGAAATTGTGCGGGAAAGGAGTTGCCCAGCTCGGAGAACAAGAAGCACAATCGCTCGCCCCGCTCATTGTACCTTCTGAAACTCGGGAAATCGAGCATGGAGAAGTTGTCCTTGGCGACTCAGGTTACCCCATGGCGGAGATTGCCCCACGATTTGATTTTGAACTCGGGCTGCCTATGGTGGAAAATCCGAGCCAGCTAACAACACAGTTATGGAATTTGAATCGCTGGTACATGACCGCCGCAAAAGAAGGGAAATTCTATCTCATGGCGGCGGTTAAGGAACAACACTACTTCCGAGAATATTGTGTGCATGTTGAGTTCCGAGAACTTTTTCAGATGTACAATCAACGTGCTCTCGACAAATCTCTCATCAGCTGCTATTGTCTGTAAGTAATTTATTCGTGTAATTTAATTATCTATAGTTATAAGCTCTCGTTCATTGCTTGTAATTATCGTCACAAAATTCTTTTGTACGCTAATTATGCAGAATGAAGATACGTGAATGCAGACTCGAAGGAATCTGGGACATTGGTTTCATTGACCCGGATAAAGTTCATGTCAAGACCGTGGATGAAAATCCCGTGAACACAGAGGACGTTTTGCTAACGTTCTTTAAGCGACAAAGTACCAAAAAGGAAATACTATTTCCTTACAACTTCGGGTGAGTTTTACCGTCTTCTACACATTCTATTTTGCTTCCCCGATATAAAGTGTAATCGATAAGTTCTGAATACCTGCGTATATAAACGTGCGCAGGTTCCACTACATTCTGCTAATCATTAGACTCGAGGAAGGAGAAGTTGAAGTCTGGGACTCACTAAGGAAAGATCAAAATGAATACAAAAGCGTGCGTCTAATGCTCAAGAGGTAATTTCAATCGCACTATATCAGCCTCTTTCGTTCATTTCCGGATATCAAAAGTATAAGTAATAACTACTCAATTCATTTTCTTTTCCGGACAGGGTTTACAGAAAGTTCAAAGCGGAAGAACGCGGTGTATGGCCAGAAAAGCTGGAGTTCAAGTCTAACAACGTAAGTACTACTACGTGTATCTTTCTAATACCATTATCATTCTCTTGATTATTATTTGATTAAATTATATTCTTGTATATATAGTGGTGTCTGCGACAACCACAGGGGACAGAACTATGTGGATACTACGTTTGCGAGTACATTCACACGAAGGTCAATGAGAGAGTCAAGAGTGTAAGAAATCGAGAGGTACGTGAACATCATACACAACTTTTATTTTGCCACCATGCATCAATTGTGTTTAGTTTCGATCATAGCTGATTTTATTTCCTTCTTTTAAAGATGTCAAACAAGCGGAGCCAGCTCCTACCACGCAACCGCGTAAAAGCTATTGCGGAGGAATTGGCGGGATTCTTACTTACACATGTCATAGATGAACACGGTGAATTCTACTTTGACGAAAGACCACCTCCACCCCCTGCAGTCGATGCTACAAGGGAACCGCCGGCAGTCGATGCTACAAGGGAACCGGCTCCATTGTAATTAATTAGGAGTACTTAAATTTATATGTGACGAGAGTACTTTGTATGTGTATAATGACTACTTTATATGTGTAGTGAGTACTTTATACGCGATCTCCTCCGAAACCCTGAAAAATGAGCGAAAAGGAAAAAAACAGAAACCCTAAACCCCGAAAAATAATCGAAAAGAAAAAAAACCAAAACCCCCCTGAAATAATAAGCAAAAAAAGCAGGAACCTTTAGTACCGGTTTGTATGAAAAACCGGTACTAAAGGTCCTCAGGGTCGAGCTCGCCTGTGCGCCCACGTGGAGACCCTTTAGTACCGGTTTTATTTAGGTGCCGGTACTAAAGGGTTACCCCTTTAGTGCCGACCCTTTAGTACCGGTTGTGTGGCCGGTACTAAAGGCCATCTACAACCGGTACTAGAGGTGGGTTCTCTACTAGTGTTGAGACACTTATTTTGGGACGGAGGGAGTACGTACTACCATGAAGATTCGTTCTGGCTAGATGGATTTTTGTTGCTAAATAAAGTAAAGCGGGGAAAAATATTTACAAATCATAACACTCGAAACTAAAATAGGGTGAAACTTGTCCGCCTTTCGTCACCGTATGCGTGTATATTGGCTCGTTTTTACCCGGTCAGGGATATTCAGACAAGAACTTTTCCTGTTACAAGTCAAAGTAATATTTCTACTTGTGTTTCTGTCCATGCAAGGGTAGAGGTGCGGTCAACTGAAATCTCACCAACTCACAGAAGGAAAACTGCACATACTAAACTACCTTATCCACAACACTACATCAGGAAAGCGTAGAGAAAGGTGAAATTTCACAAATTTAACCTTTTTGGCAAAATTTAACGAAAAATAACCCTTTTCTAAAACTATTTCCAAATGTAACTCTTTTTTGTAGCGCCCAACGGGCGGGGCGCTACACTCTTCTTTGTCGCGCCGTGGCAGAAGGAGCTACACGTCTGCCAGCGTGGCATTCTGGGACCCTCATGCCTTATGTGTAGCGCCCTAGCGGATGGAGCTACACATCAGAGCCTCCTATCCGATGGCGCTATGCTTTTAGGATTTTGATACCCGAGAGTCAGAGATGATGCTGGCAACAAAGACTCGAAAATTCGCCAAGTCAATGTGTAGCTCCGCATGACGGGCGCTATACTTCATATTGTAGCTCCACGTCGTGTGGCGCTATACCCCTGAGAACTGATAAGTCGCTGGGCCGTGGGGTGGGTTAGGGTTTTTGGTAGATGTAGTTAATGATGTAGACTTAGTTAGGGTTAGTAGATAATGAGCTAGATTTTGTTGTTGTATTAGTTTTAAGAGCATTTTTTAGTATTTTTGTGTATCATTTGATGCATTCGCGTGGTTCAAAAATTTGTTTTTAGATGGAGAGAATGGTTAGTGTTCATCATGTGGATAAGGATGCCTTCTTGAAAGGCAATGTGGAGCATGACTCGAAGGAGAAAGTGATGGTGTTTGACCGTAGTCCTAACTATGCGGAGGTTGTGGAAAAAGTGAGGATTGTATTGAAAGGAGCCAACCTTCAAGCCCGATTCAAAATGACCAATATGAAGAATCGGAGGAGGAGAGCGATGCGTTGGAGGATGAGCTCCATAACAATGATATTGGTGATGTGGAGAAAAATTATAGGCATGAGGACATGGACCATGACATCCCTTATAACCAAATTGGGTCATCACTCGATGCGGCAAGTCTCACTCGTGAAGCGCAAACTTCGTGTCCTTCCACTTTGGCGGCCCACAGCCACCCCTTGGCCCAGCGACTTATCAGTTCTCAGGGGTATAGCGCCACACGGCGTGGAGCTACAATATGAAGTATAGCGCCCCGTCATGTGGAGCTACACATTGACTTGGTGAATTTTTGAGTCTTTGTTGCCAGCATCCTCTCTGACTCTCGGGTATCAAAATCCTAAAAGCATAGCGCCATCGGATAGGGCGCTACGCCCTGATGTGTAGCTCCATCCGCTACGGTGCTACACATAAAACATGTGGGATCCAGAATGCCACGCTGGCAGACGTGTAGCTCCTTCTGCCACGGGCTACAAAGAAGAGGTAGCGCCCCGCCGTTTGGGCGCTACAAAAAAGGGTTAGATTTGGAAATAGTTTTGGAAAAGGGTTATTTTTCGTTAAACTTTGCCAAAAGGGTTATTTTTCGTTAAACTTTGCCAAAAGGGTTAATTTTGTGAAATTTCACTAGAAAAAGTAGGTGTAGAACGCACATGTACTGGTGTAGAACGCTTCAACACGAAGTAGACATCACGCTCACGGGTGAAGGGGAGAAACAGAACACAGTTAGTTCGAACGAAGAAGAAAGAGAAGACGCAAGCTTACCTAGGCACAGTGGGTCCATCGGAAGCAGTCAGCACTCAGCAGAGGTCACAAAGTTGACAACTAGATGGAGTTGTATGGTACAAAGAAACACTTAACTCAAGTGGTGGATACATTGCATTATACTCCCTCCGTTTTTAAATATAAAATATTTTAGGTGACACACATATTGTCTAGATGCGGAGTAAAATGAATGTATATATACACTAAAACGTGTCTAGATACGTTTGTATTGTGAATGTGGATAAACTATAAAACATCTTATATTAAAAAACGGAGAGAGTATGTACTTGTGTGGAGTCCGTTACTTTGTTTTAATTTTCTGAAACAAAAACACAATGCATGGATAGAAAAAATTGAAATTTAGCATGTCTCATCCTTGCCTTCACATTGTTGTATTATCCAGCAGAGTGTTTTTGTGTGTGTGTGTTGCAAATTGAAGCGTTTAGGCGTAGCAAACTTACAATTCAAAGCGAAGACCCAAAATTGGGACATCGTTAGTGAAGGACTAGCCGATATGAAACAGTCAAACATGCTTCAGTGCACACGTCGTGCTAGAATTCTTCTACGTACAGCTCATGGTACTTTGGTCATGTCCTGCATGCGAGTTCACATTCAAATCTCTTGACCTCGTTTTTCATTCAGCCTTATCCTTTCAAACATGTAATGGATAGAACCAGAACAAAACCAGAGCATAATTTACATTTAATCGGATGATCGAGCACATAATAGAAGTATGCAACGCATACGCACTTACCAAACACAGTGACAAACTCCAACTCCAAGTCTTATCCTCTTAATGCATTTATCCGGAGTATAAAAGATAAAAAGTTGGTGATTCAACAAAGTTGCACTTCTAGGCTTCTAGCTTATGTCCATACACTTTCCAAGAAAGCATCAACAGGTTCAGAAAACCTTAAAGGGGAATAGCACTCAGGACAGCTGTTACACATGTTCTAACTTCTTCTGAACAATTTCTTAATTATCCTGAAGTATTCAAATATTGTTGGCAGATTACAATATATACCAGTGGCACACTCGATCGCTGGTCTTCTTTAGCTACTCATTTTCGTGATATTCAATTGCACACTACTAGGAACCAAATTTGTTCAACAACTACACTATGCACGTGCCATTGTGTAACTACCACCAAGCTTAGCTAGGCTGCGGCCGCCGCGCGCGCACTGGCTAGTCCAACATGTATATGCGCTTGCCGGCCCCCATGTCGCAACCGAGCGTCGCACCAACGACTATGAAGAAAAACACCGGCTTCTTGGACGAATTTCTTGCGTGAAACTCCCCAAGTCTTGGTTGCTTGTCCTTGAAAGAAAAAAAGCCGTACCAACAGCAACAACTGATCTCTCGTCTGGCGACATGCATGCATCCTGTTTCAAAGTTCAAACAATGCACGTCAACGTTTTCAAATGGTATCAAGTCTAGATCCCCCGTCAAACTGGACCAAATGATCGATGCATTTTCTGAAATCTCAACAACCAGATAAGGCCAAACTGGAAACATAGGCTTGCAATTCTGTTTCCTTTAATTCACACTGAAATTGAGCGTGAAGTTGAAATGCATCGCAAAACTTTTGCCTATTGGCGAGAAACAAAATCTAGCTGTCGGGCGATCTCGCCGGCCGTCGACACATCCCATGGCCAGGCGGCAAGCAGCCGCCTGCTATGTGCTATCTAGAGTCCAGATTGACAGGAACGTATTAGTTCAACAGTTTAAAATGAGCCCGTTGATTAATTAATCAACTAGTGCATCCGTGGTACTCTCATAGTTGTTGTGCAGAAACTGTTGCAACTGGCAGACAAACATGTCGCATTTGAGAAACTGAGTTTGACCGGCCTTGTGCATGCTCCAGATGTCGCTGTTCTTAGGTATGAACGGCTGTTGCTAGCTTGACCTTTGACCGCGCCACCTAGTCCTGAATTTTTGTTTTGCAGCATCCGGAAGCTGCCGTGCTCTTTCCGAAGTCCCCTTTAATTTGTTCTTCTTTCTTAATCTTTCTGGTGAAACTCCAAACAAGCATATTGTGAAACACGAGGATGGCATGCAATGATGCAAAGAACATAGATCAGTGAGCACAAACTTGCTGCGTCCGTTACATGAACCTTCACGCCTCTGAAGAAATAGATTAAGTATTGCAGTTTGAGTTTTCTTATCTTTCCCTGGTGCATCAGCCACTGCTTACCCCTGACCTTCCTCATGCCTCTGCTTTACCCAAACCGATATATTCATTTAGTGGCTTTTGCTGCTCTTTTCATCTGCTGGAATATATGCTCACAGTAGATCACTGTCGAACGAAAGCAGCAAGAGAATGCTACTTGTGCAGGCCCTTTAATCTAAAAAAAAATGCTACTTGTGCAGGTCAAGTGAAACATGTCCTCAAGCAGATGGTCATCTCTCCATCCATTGGCACAACAGGTATGATTAGATGAGATCGATCGACCGCAAAAAATGTAGAAAAGCGCTTGGTTCAATGCGTTAGCCGCTTTAACATATGCTGTCCGAACTAGAACCTACGACTTGCAAAATATATACACCGAAAGATTTGAGCATAAAATGCTAGGATGGGGCTAGAAAAGGAGGTTATGCTCTCTGCCAAATTTGTGAACAAGCAACTAGCATTAGCCTTCCAGAAAATTGGATACTCCTGCATTATAGCCGTGGTGAAGGCACGCGGAACAAGATAGCACTCATGCAGTAGTCATGCTCACACTTGACTTGTGCAGAAAGCGTTATTCGTTCAGTGCCAAATGCTAATGTTTCCACGAACAAAAGTACAAGCAAGACGGACACCAGGACTTGATTGTCGATCGACAACACGGGCTAGCAAGATTCTTCTCTCATACAGACGGCAAACTCTTCCAGGTCCAGGCAGACCCTGAACAAAACCAAACGTGATGTGTCCCGCTAATGCGTGGAATAATGGAGCATTTGCACGGTGTAGCTGGACACTGATCCATACTGACGCTGGTACGGTGGTGGATGTATTTCGTTATCTGATGATAATGAAATTCGGCCCGTGGGGGTCGCGTTGGTAGCTGGACACTGACTGATCAACCCACTGATTGAGAGAAATCTCTCTATTCCTATGGCTTTATAAAAATGAACACGATGTGTGTCCTCCCATATGCCGGGGCAGGCAGCTGTTGGATCTGAAAACGCCATGCGAAGGAGAAATGTCGAAAGGCCACCATCAGGTCCCTTGCAACCATCTCGGCGCTGGATCTGAATCAGCCTGGGAACGCACACCACATGCTGTGCTGGAGTTTTAGGCCGTTGGATCACGAAACAGACGGTCCAGATCGCGTCGCGAGTGTCAAGAAGAGACGATCAGATTCCGAAAGTGAAGTGCAAACTGCCTGATGGAGTGATGGTCACCGAGAATCATGCCTGACCAATAGCAAATTGGAAACATTCAGGCAACGGAACACGTGCTTCTGCGCGATGGATAACATTTATGCGGCGTGAGGACCAAGCATTGATGAATGCTGATTGCTCGGAGGGCTAGGCTCGCACAGAAGGTGCACGCACCCTATCCGGGCTCGTCTTCACCGATAGCAACATTCAGGCAACGGAACACGTGCTTCTGCGCGATGGATAACATTTCTGCGGCGTGAGGACCAAGCATTGATGAATGCTGATTGCTCGGAGGGCTAGGCTCGCACAGAAGGTGCACGCACCCTATCCAGGCTCGTCTTCACCGATAGCAACATTCAGGCAACGGAACACGTGCTTCTGCGCGATGGATAACATTTCTGCGGCATCAGGACCAAGCATTGATGAATGCTGATTGCTCGGAGGGCTAGGCTCGCACAGAAGGTGCACGCACCCTATCCGGGCTCGTCTTCACCGATAGCAACATTCAGGCAACGGAACACGTGCTTATGCACGATGGATAACATTTCTGTGGCGTGAGGACCAAGCATTGATGAATGCTGATTGCTCGGAGGGCTAGGCTCGCACAGAAGGTGCACGCACCCTATCCGGGCTCGTCTTCACCGATAGCAACATTCAGGCAACGGAACACGTGCTTCTGCGCGATGGATAACATTTCTGCGGCGTGAGGACCAAGCATTGATGAATGCTGATTGCTCGGAGGGCTAGGCTCGCACAGAAGGTGCACGCACCCTATCCGGGCTCGTCTTCACCGATAGCAATCGTTCCTGCAAATAAGCTGATCGACATTTGCATATACTGTTGTGGCATGTGGAAGCCGGACAGCAACCTCATGTGGTCACACGCTCATATCATATTGCAGTGGAATAATCATAGAGGATCTCTAGCAGATCCCGTAAAATAGCTAACACCGTTTTTAGCTAGAGGATCGCTAGTTTTTTCTATCAGGGTCGTTGGGTGAGATCCCTTGGATCCGAACATTTTTGGTTTATTCAGCGATCCCGAACCGATTGAATGCTTGTAAACAAGGAGAGACATGTGCCTGCACTTGGATTGATTGGTCAGGCGCGATCGAGCAAAGAAGTGACATCTCTGCAAGTGAAAAAATAGAAAAACAATAATAAGAGAGAGAAGCAGAGCCAGGTGGCCGTTTCTTCCCCGCCTCTTAGGGTGTGTTTGGTAGGAGGCGCAGTTCAGGCGGCGGACCGAGACGGGAGGGACGGAGACGGGCCGGAGACGGCTGAGGTGGAGAGCGCCGGCGGCGGCCGTGGTGGTCGTCTCGTGGCGGCCGTGGTCGTCTCTGTGCCATGGTGGTCGTCTCCGTGGCGGCTGGCGGTCTTCTGGCCGACGGCGGCGCGGAAGGAGCGGCCGCGCTGGTCTATCGTGGCCGCCCGTGCTGGGCCGACGGCGCGGAACGAGACGGGAGCCGGACGTGGGCGGTCTCTGCGAATGCTTCACGCAGGGGGCAAGTGAACAGTGACCGCCTCGGGGTGGAGGGGCGTGAGCGTTCCAGTTACGCGTACAGTGTTTTGCGGGGACGAGGCGAGCCTGGGCGAGGTGAGAAGCTCGATTCGAGATTTTCAACCCGGCACTGCCCAGAGGCGTTTTCGCATGAGTCCGCCATTGCCGAGACGGCCCAACCCAGCCTACCAAACAACGGATACGGAGCTCGCCCAGGTTGAGGCGAGAATCTGCGGGTTCGCCCAGTCTACCAAACACACCCTTATTCTCTCTCACCTCGCCTCGAGAACCTCTTCGTCGTGCTGGGCCTGTGGTGTGATGACCTCGTCTTTTTTTTTTTTTGAAAGCCTACGTACATTCAGAGTACAGAGTACAAAGTACAAAGTACAGGAACGAAATACAGCACACCATACGTAGGGGAACAGAGCCAGAGCAGAACACAGCAGCTCCACCGGCGTCGAAGACGAAGGCCGCCGTCCTCCTTCTTACCGCGCCCCGAGAGCACCTTTCTTGATGAAGATCGCCGCAGAGCTCGTCCGCCGCGCAGCGACGGAGCTTATGCAGATAAACGGGCACGGCGAGTGCCCCCTCTCTCCAGCTTCTCCACCTTGCCGCAGCTGCCTTCGACGCCGACGCAGAGAAGAACCGCCGAGCTCGCCCAGATCTGAGTTCCAGACGCCAGATCCGCCGCTAGCACGGATCTGACGAGAACCCGAAGGACTCGAGCGCCACGCCGGGCCTCGAGCCCCCGCAAGTCGGGGACGACGACGGCGAGCCCCCAGGAGCTGCACCGCCGGAGAAGGCCTCCCCGACACCAAACCGCCTGCCACCAGCTCCATCTTCTCCATGGCGCCGACGGCGGGATCCCCACCCTACCCTACCGTATTTACAAGCCGAAGCGGGATCCCCACCCTCCCGCCGCCGGAGCGGCCGACGGAGGAGGAGAATCCCGCGGCTCAGCGACGAGCACGGCGGATCGACGGAGTTCGCCCAAAAAGTCGCCTCTCTCCTCCTGCACGCGACGGGGAGGGGATAAGGACGGGTGTGATGACCTCGTCTTATTCTAGCTCGTACAGGAAAAGGAACAGAATATTGCATCCAAAGCAACATCTATTATATACTAAAAGCAAAATGAGTTAGTTTTTAGCCACCACGTTGATCCACGTCATCTCAATTAATTTTGATAGTTAGATCTAGAATCCAGGGCTCAGATTAAATAAATAGTTGCGTAACACGATAGTCAGATTAAATAAACAAGTCACGCGTCAATCTGTACACTTTAAAAGCTGATCGGTAATATTCCAGGAAAAAAAGGAGTCCACGTCCATGTGAAAATAGGTCTCTTATAAGACTGGACTGTACCAATCTTATCTATTCTAATACACAACTTATTCACGTACACCTTATCCTAAAAAAGTCACGTACAGCTTGCATCGATCCACGTAAAGAAAGTTCGATCCAATGCACACGCACCTATGTTTAATACGGAGTAGTAGTTTTTTTTTTCTGTTACGATATGCAATAGTAGTTGGAAAGCGGATTCATTGATCGTGTACTACCAGGACACGTATGACCATTACAACAAAAAAAAACTATACGCCGTGCAATTTAAATCGACCCAGCAAGAAAATACCCACAAAACTTACTCCCTCCGATCCGAAAAAAGGGTCGTGGACGGCATTTTGCAAAAACATCCTCAAACGTTTTGTGGCATTAACCCGCAGTACGCATTCTCACCACGCTCCCCACCCCACCTGGCGGCGGCGCTCCCCCATCTCCTCCTACCACTTCCTCTCGCCGCAGCGGAGCTCCACAGCCGGCGTCCTCCCCAGCCACCCTCACCTCTCACGAGCCCCGCAACGAATCGATGCCATTCCCCGGTCGATTCCCCTACCTCACCGGCCACCGCCACCTCGGACGACCACGAACCAGCCCGGCTTCTCCTTCGCACCGGGAGGGAGGATCCGGCGAGCCAGCCGACGACCAGCGGCTCGCAGGGGAGCTCGTCAACATCCGCATCCCAAAGGAAAACTTTTTTCCCCCGCTTGCTCGGCCTCGAATCCATTCAATCTGATATCCTCCTGCCTTTCTGCTCACCGAAATCTTCATACCAACGCAGATCTCGCGCCGCCGGCAGGGATTCCGCTGCTCAGATTTGTGAGACATCCAGATGTGGATCCGGCCGCGTCCCTCACGGCCGCCATGTTCTTGGCAGGCACTTGGCCGCGGGATCCATTCCCCCACACACCACAGCCGCCGCCTCCAGATTCCCCACCACCCCGATCTGCTCTCGCCGCCGCCAGTTCGATTCGCCCCGGCCCGGATCCGTTCCGCGCCAAGTTCGTGCCTCGCGATGGATTGGGGGCGGAGGCGGAGCTGGTTCGCTGCCTCTGATTCTCAGGACATTTTTGTGAGGAATTAATGTGTGCGGTTCTTTTTGTAAAATGGACATATTAGGTGGCTGGCGAATCTTTTTTCGGACCGGAGGGAGTATGAGAGGCAACATATCCTGTGAATCCGAGCCATCTGTGTATCCGTGTATCCCTGCAATACTAGCCAGACGATTAAATCAAGCGGCTCGTATTAGGTTGAGTGAAAAATTGCATTTAACCGCCCGCTCTCTCGACTCTCGACCCTGTCCCCGATATCAGATTTTTAGAAACCCCCCTGGACGCATAACTAGATCGTGGCCTCCTTAATGCGATCTCGAGTTCTCGGCGGCGGCCGGTGAACCTAGGCGAACGCCGAGCGCATCTTCTCCAAAGCTGATACGAGACGGCGATCGCATCTTCACTAGCAGGTGCCCAATCCGGACGTATATTAATTCCCATCTATCTCGCTAGCAGGTATCTCATGCTGCTGCGATCGCAGCTCCTATGTTCCTTGTCTCACGTGCTGCTAAACTCTGGTTGCATCATTGGGCAGTCTCCAATGGCAAACAATCAAGAGCAAACAACAGGTGCCTTGGAATCAGTAGCAAACAGCCACACCACAAGTTTCAGGTACACAAAAAATATTCAGTCCTTGCGTGTATTATTAACATGTGTGTAAAAAAACTTTGTAGGTAACATGTGTGTCTAATCTTAACTGTGTACTAATGTGTGCAGTCATACGGAGCCAATCAATAACATGCAAATGCACATGCACGAGACAGAGTTTACTACACCCAAAAAGAATGAAGATATACCATTAACTAAGTTTTAATACTCAGCAGTTTGCATCGACTATTGATGCTATTCAATTTAATTAATCTATGCACGAACGTGCTTATCATGGTTTAACTTGATGCCGCAGGATTCATCTTTTACACCTGAATGTGATGAGCATTTGAAGCCTAAAATAGGTATGACATTTAAAGGACTCGAGGCTGTCGAGCAGTTCTACAAGTCATATGCACATCATGTGGGTTTTGGAGTTCGTGTCGGACAACAGAAGAAGACGGAGAATCAGCTTGTTCGGACTAAACGATTTATGTGTAATAGGGAAGGATTTAGGTCCAAAAACAATGAGGAGATCAGTGACCCATTCAAGAAAAGGCGTAAGCAAACAGACACAAGATGTGGCTGTGATGCACATATCTTTGTCAAACTATGTGGTGACAACACCTACAAGATTGAGTCATGGGTTGAGCACCACATCCATGGTCTTGTGTTGCCTAATAAAAGTCATTTAATCAGATCGAATCGTAGAGTTAGTGAGAGGGCCAAGAACACTCTATACACATGCCACAAGGCAAGCATTGGCACTTCTCAGGCATACAGGCTCCTCCAAGTCAGCGAGAGTGAAGTTCATATACACCCGCCAACTGATGTTCATACAGTGGGAAGATGCAAAAGAATAAAGAGAGGAAAAGAGACTAACCAGGAGGATCGAAAAAAGAAGGACCAAGTGAAGGCAAAGGTCCCACGCTTGTGCAAGACGTGCAAGCAAATAGTGTTTCATGATACTCGCAATTGTCCAAGCAAAAAAAGTCAAGGGAAAAGGAGCGACATTGTGCAAGATATGCAACCAAATGGTGTTTCATGAAAATGTCGAGAAGGCATCTTAGAATGTGTTAATACAATATTTTGTTTCATGTATTTGAATTCCTGTAATGAATGGTAATTTGTGTTTTTCTGTTATCCCTTTATTTTCTATTGTCGATCTAGCTTCCTGTTATTTTCTATGACTTGGTATCAGGCTAGAAGATGAAATGGCATGTAGCATGTGACCTTCAGGTTTTTGTACTGAGCTATTTGAATATCATTCAACTTAGGTTTTCTATGATTTGTGCCTATGTAGTTGCAGACTATCAAGCTTGGTGGCACCGCATTAAAACATGACCATATTTGTTGTCTGGTAATTTATCTCCAAGTTGAATTCAATCACATTTGACAGAAACTTTCCTCATGTCAGCATGTTAGATAGCTGCAGCAGTTTGAGATCATAGCTACCACTTAACGGAAAATCAGAACAAAGTTGTGCCGAGACCTCCTCAATATTCAAAGAGAGAACTTTATTCATTAACATAAAAATGTGGTTACAATCAGTTACAGCAGCATACATTTCCCACATCTCTGTTTCTAATATACATCACTAACTCGTGTGCTAACTGCCACTTATTTTGTTCTCTTGCGATCTTGGTCACTCGAATTTCAGGACGTACATTGCAGAATAAGCTAATATCTATGTGAATGGTACATATAGAGGCCTCTTTTCTACTGTAGATTGCTGACCACCGAAACACAATAAGACTGAAGAATCTTTGGACTATTTGCTCAAGCGTGAGCAAGTGCAAACCATCCAGCCATGCCACTGCCTGCTTCCAAGGCACATGAACAATTTTGCAGAGCTAGCACACCATCACCTGATCAACATCATGAATCGGAACCTGCAGTTCAATTGGTCCAAAAAATCAGTAAAATCTCATGAATGCAGAAGTAATTTGTGCCGAGCTGGAAAGCAATGAAATTAGTTTCCTCTCGTGGATAGATAGATGACCTACGATGCGGAGGTCCTCCTTCGCGGGGCCGGGGCGCCGTTGATGTGTTCACCAGCAGCAGCGGTGGGACGCCGCCGGCCCTGAAGTCGAGCACCTCAGCGCCTCTTCCAGCGGCAGTTCGCCATCAGCGGCGGCGCTAGTATTGCGAAGCATGGAAAGGCCGCGCCGACCTTGGAATATCCTGCGGGAGGAGCTTGAGGACGACTCTCGCACGTGGTCAAAGTTGGTTTCTTTCCAATCCCCATTCCACCATGAACGACGAGACGGCCGGCGGTTGCCGCCTTTGGCCGCCGCCATGAACCCTCGATTTGGTCTGTAGAGGATGGGTGGCGTTTTGGGGATTGGACAGTTAGGGGGTTTTCGCAAAACTCTACATTTGTAAGTCTGGATGCGGGCGTGTAAATGCAATTTTGCTTCGACTCACACAGGAGGCACACGATTTAGATCGATCGGCTGGAAAACGACGGATGCAGGGATACACAGATGTCTCGGATGCACAGGATATGTTGCCTTAGATATATATGTATGTATGTACTAGCATCATTCTTTCCTTATTTTGATCGGACAATACCCACAAAACTCCGTGGTGTACTAAATAGTGTGCATGATTCTACAGCAAGCGATACAGTTTGAGGCAGCCTCTATAATATCAGAGAAATAGTATAATGTGAAAATTAACATATTGTATGGATGTATTTTTTTTCGGACTGCATATGCATGAGACAAACAGGCATATGTGCATGTCATTCGGCTTCAAGAATTATTTTCATAACGATCAGCTCAAAAACATTAACCTGATTGACTCAAAGCACATCAATGAATGAAGAACCTTTCATGAACCTAAGTTGTACAGGGCTGACAGACGACGAAAGAAAAACAGTGTGATGGTTCTAGAGCCAACAACAGAGTTCGTGGCAGCCTGTGTAATGTCAGAGAAAGAGTGTAGAATGTGAACAAAAGGCGTTTTATTACATTCAGACTCTGCATAGAAAATTGAGCGTACGTATAGAAGACTCTACGCAACTGATACATGCTCGACTTAGTTAAGAATAGTACTCAATGTCCTTGCAAAAAAAGAATAAATGCAAGTGTCAATTTAACAAACAAAGGACTCTTAAAATTTGATGAGTAGCAAAAAATTAATGATGCAGCTACCACAATTTAAAGGCCGAAAAAATTAGGTATTCAATAATTGAATTTTATTTAGAAAAAAACAAATACACTTAATAATCACACCACCACATGTATAGTCAGACAACACTTATTGAGCAGTTGAGTCGCAACGCTGTTTCCACTGAAAGATTAACATGTCTTAGTAAGGTGTATGTAATGCTAACCATGTAATTTGATCTCGAGTTAACATGAAGTACACAAATCTCTGCTAATCATCAGACGCATAATTTGTTTCTAACAATTTGTGCCTATTATGATTTGTGATGTAATTATGCATGGATTGCTTAGATATGTATAACTATGATATGTTTCTCAATTGGACAAGCACATATTCTAGAATAGAACATAGATGAGGGTAGGCATGTAAGGATTGGCTCTCACAGCTAGAGATCACTAGAACTGACAAAAAATGGTAGATAGAGAGACATAAACAAAAATTTGCATACTGCGTACATGGCACATATGCCATTTTGCAATAAGTGTCGGACCGTCCATACATAGATGTTGTTTTGCATGTTTTTTAGAAACACAGTACACACATGGACGCTCACAAACACACGTAAATACTCACCCTATAAATGCACGTACGCACACCCTACCCCTATGAGCACCTCCGTAATATGGAGTCAGCAGATCGAGTCTTACGATTGACGAAGTCACCACGGGTACCTCGCTGTCGACGGGAACATCGCCTCCCACTGAAAAAATATTCCCCCTAAATGCAACACATAGTTGTCAAACTTGAGTTTTGAACTCTGCTGGGCTGAGTGTACAACCACCCTGCTAACCATCCAAGCACAGTTTGGTTTTCCGTTTTGCATACTGTGTGTGAGTGTGTGTGTGTGTGTAAACGGAGGAAGTAAAAACAAAGTTGAGTGTTGTCCTTTTAATATTAGGCTTAACACTGTCTGAAATAACATAAATGAAAATCATTTAAAGATTTAGAAAATCTTAAACAATTTACATATAAATGTATGAAACATGTCATTTGTGAATACATTAGCACATTAAGTGCTTTAAATAGACTGATTGGTGTATATATAGTAGAAAATGTTTGTACATCACATGGCCGATATGCTCTATTTTGTGTGCGCGTGATTTTCTAAAAACTTTAACTTCATGTTATTATTTCCCATCACTTTTCACCTCAAATATTTAGGCGGTCATGTAGTGCATTTCATTCTTATTGTTTTGTTATTATCAATGGGTTTATAATAATATTATTGGGTAATTGTATCCATATAGTAACATATGTTTCATCTGCAATTGAATCGGGGACTGATCCCTGCCAATCTAAAAAAATAGTTGCAGAGGATTGTAGGCTGCACGACACTGTCTTCCAACGGTATGTACTCTGAATGAAGTTTCCATATTGGTATAAGAATAGAAAGTCAAATCTTTAACCTATGGGGGCTAGAGATCTCTCTGTAACCTCTAAATTGTCGTAGTTAAGTATTGGACCAGAGCTCACCTCCTAGGGCAATTGGTGTCAACCGAAAAAAGAGGTATGTTGTTCTTATGGTCGAGTACATGTAAATAACGACTATCATTTAAAATTTATGATAGGATCGTGTAATTTCCTATATATTAGCACGTCATTAATGAAGACGCGATATTAGCTATTCGTGCCAAATATTATTCGACTTCCATCAGGCCAACATTCACACAAAATGCTTGCAGAATTTCAAAGTTCATAGCTTTGGAGATTTAATATTAGTGAAGTCACAACATTAGTCGCATGTATCGTTGAGAAGGTCCTTCACACTAAGAAAATTACCGGCTTAATGATACACACATGGCTGAATCAACACATATTCGAGGATGAGAATGTCCCTCCACTGAAAGATTAATTGAGCGTCAAATCTTCAAAAATGATGAATATAAAATATTAGTCGACACACAAGCCCTCATATTTACTGTTCATACGGTGTGTCAAATACAAACTTTAATTCGATGACCAAAAAACTCTTAGTCCAAACATATATTTGTAGTACTGTATGCGTCTTTCTCTCATATAAGAAAATCAAAACAAGAGTATATGTCATTCAATTTCACTTTAAAATTGAAAAAACGTTAAGAATATTGAACGATGCAAGGCACGCAGTCATCCTAAATAACATAGATACATGTGACCAGGTGTGTATAACCAATGAAGATTAGGATAAGTTAAGAGTCTGGAAATTTTTGAGTCTTGCTTCTTTAATTTTGACTATTGATGTATAAACATGCTAACAAATATGCCTATTTAATGTGACCTACCTATTAAGAAGGATATACAGTTTTTATATTCATTTAAAAATATATCAAAAGCTTACTTACATGGGTATTTGAACATATGTCATAATAAGTATTTTCCCACAAATTTTAGATTTTGGAAAATATCACGAACATATGAAATATTTTGCTTACCAAAACATTTGCGATAGTTTTACAACAATTTTATCTATTGTAACATAATAGGAAATAGTGCGATATTAGTAAACTCATATTCTTTGTTAATAAACTCTCAATCAACTATAGATGATGCCCTCGCGGCCACCTTGCTAGTTTTTCTAAAAGTGTAAGTAAGACAAATTATCGCACTGCTCGAGGTTTCCAGCTCCAGCTGATTGAAGATTCGAAAGCAGCCACAAGGACGAAGAATCACAGGAGGCAGCACAGCCGCACAATTACATGACACGGGCGATTTCTTTTTGGAACTTGAAAGAGAGGGCAGGAGTGGAGATCAAGGAGATTTCAGTCCACTCATCCTCATCTCATTCAGCAACATATATAGAGTTTAGAAGGAATAAAGAACAAGCAAATGATTATGGAAACAAACTTGGTTCATATTCTTATTCAATCATAGAAGTGAAAACAGTGGACTGACGCATGTGAAATAAAAACTGGCGCCAAAATTAAGACTCCGGCGATACTAATGGCGACGAGACGCCTGACGACCAAGACCCATGGACACGATACAACACTGGCAGCGGCTGATGCTTGTAACACCAGTGGGACAACAGGATACAGGAGACGGCGAGGCAAGCACAGCTCCTCGTCACACGGTGAGCCCGCGCATGAACTCCCACTCGTCATCATCATCCTCGGCCACGCCGGCCGCCGACCCCTCCGAGTCGCTGCTCATGCCGCTGCTCTCCCCGCTTGCCATCTCCACTGACTCGTTGTCGAAGGACAGGTACGGCATTGAGCCGAAGGCCCTGGCAAGTGCCGCGGTGGTGGCGGTGTCGTCAGTCCTCTGCTTGAGCACCTCGAACATGACCTCGGGCTCATGCTGCATGGCGCGAAGCACGTCAGCGCAGGACGGCCCTGGCGCGGCACGCGTTACGGCGAAGCAGTGTGGCCCGTCGCTCTGCGAGACGCGCACCACGCTCGGCCCGCCAAACAGGTTGTGCAGACCGCCGAGGGCCTCCTGGTAGGCGCCGCCGAGGAACATGCCCAGGTAGTAGCCGCGGGTGCCGTGGCTGGGGAGCTCGTGCAGGGGAAGGCTGTGCCTGCCGCCGATAAACTGGTCCACCTTGCCGTCGCTGTCGCAGGTGAGGTCGGAGAGGATACCGTCAATGGCAGGGCGCTCCTGGAGGCGCTGGATGGGGATGATGGGGAAGAGCTGCTCGATGGCCCACATGTCTGGTAGGGAGGTGAACACGGACAGGTTGATGTTGTACGTGCGCGGCCGCTCCGCCACGCCCATGCCGCGGGCGACGATCTCGCAGAGACCGTCGACGGCGGCGAGGTGCTCCAGGCCAAGAACTCCCTCCTTGAACTGCTCGGCGCAGCGCCGCTTCAGCTGGTCGGCGTACAGAGCGCAGGTCTCGAAGTCACCGCGCACGGCGGCGGCCATGAGGTTGCGGTAGTCACCGCGGGAGTCGTCGCTCAGCTCTTCAAGCAGGTAGGCGGTGGCAGAGTCGATGTTGGAAGCAGGCGCCGACGCCGAGAAGGCCTCGAAGACGAGGACGGAGTGGTGCGACACCAGCGCGCGGCCGCTCTCGCTGCAGATGACTGGGTGCTGCACTCCCTTGCGGTCGCAGACCCGGCCAACGGCATTGACCACGGCCGCCGCATACTCCTCCAAGCTGTACGCCACGGACATGTCGGTCTGCGCCGAGTGAGTTCCATCGTAGTCGATGCCGAGGCCGCCACCAACATCAATCACGCGCATGGCCGCGCCGAGGCGAGCCAGCTCGCAGTAGATATGCGCGGCCTCGCCGACGCCGTCGCTGAGCAGGGCGGTGGTCGGGATCTGGGAGCCAATGTGGAAGTGCAGGAGCTGGAGGCAGTCGAGCATACCGAGGGCCTTGAGCTTGGCCACGACGGTGAGTATCTCCCCGGCGTTGAGGCCGAACTTGCCCTTCTCCCCGGAGGTGGCGCCGAAGTGGCCGGAGTGCTTGGTGCGCAGCTTGGCGCGCATGCCGACGACGGGGCGGATGTTGAGGCGGCGGCTGGCCTCGACGACAATGTCGAGCTCCTCCTCCTGCTCGAGCACGATGACGGTGTTGAGCCCCATGGTGCGGGCGATGAGCGCGAGCGAGATGTACTCGAGGTCCTTGTATCCGTTGCAGATGAGCAGGGCGTCGGGGCTGCCGCGCGCGACGAGGCAGCTCATGGTGAGCAGCAGCTCGGGCTTGGAGCCGGCCTCGAGGCCGAACCCGAAGGGCGCGCCGAACTCGACGATGTCCTCGACGACGTACCGGTCCTGGTTGCACTTGACAGGGTACACGCCCTGGTACCTCCCGCCGTAGCCGGTGGAGGTCACGGCGTAGTTGAACGCCGCGTTGAGGGTCTCCACGCGGTGGCGCAGCACGTCGGGGAAGCGCACGAGCAGCGGCAGCGGCAGGCCGAGCCCGCCGCCAGCGAGCGAGCCGGCGGCCCTGGCGACCACCTTGGCGAGGTTGATCTCCTGGCCGGGCAGGGTCGCCGCGCCGTGCGGGCGCACGGCCATGTCGCCGTCGTCGGTGACGAAGAAGTAGGGGGCGCCCCAGCCGTCGACGTTGTACAGCGCCGAGGAGAGGTCGGCCGACCAGGCGCCCATCTCGGGCTTCACGTCGGCGGTGGGGCCCAGCAGCGGTGCGGCAAAGCGCGCCGCGTCGCACGCGCTGAACGCGTGCCCAGCCAGAGGTGCCGTGACGTTGTCCACAACAGCTAGAGCAGGCATCTCGTCACAAACCGGAGAAAGCTAACCCACTGAAGAAAAAAGTCAGGAATTTTTTTTTGTACTGTAATTTCTGTGCTGTTTCTGGTGGTGGTGATTGATGTTAGCGGCGAAAAATCAGAGTCCGGTGATGAAGAAGAAGAAAAGAATGGTGAGAGGCGGTCGATTGATTAGCAGGTTGTTAGGAACGAAGAAGAAGGAAAATCGTTAGCAAAATTAACAATCGAAATCTAGGATTTTGTGGTTTCAAGATTCCGACGATTACTGATGCCAAAAGAGGAAGTTCTGGAACGGTAAATAGAAGAAATCTAGGACGGGATTTTGGATCCTGTTGTAAGGAAGGGGGCTTAGAAAGCCGCCGAGGCCGGAGCCCCGGCTACCCCCGCAAACGGAGCAGGCGGGTGGTGCGCACGCGGCGGGGAGGGTGGCGTCGCCGGTGGTGGAGGCTGGGCACCCCACGCCGGCGTTCAGGAGGAGCGGGGGAAGGGTGGGGGACGACGAGGGGAAGGCGGCGGCGGCTAGGGGTTCGGATTTGCCGAGGAATGGGCGGTGGCTGGAGATGGAGGAAATGAATGAGCTGCTGGCTGCGTCGTGAGCGAGGTGAGGGTTGCGGTTGTGCGTCGCGCCGGTTTTATAGGAGGCCCGCTCGGCCCGCGCCCATGGGGCCCATCTCGCCCGCCTCCTCCAGCTTTCGTTGGTGGCGTCCGCCGCGAATGCGTCAGTAAAGAGTAAATAAAAAAACTCTTTCTCTCACATCTCTTCTCACGCTTCGTATTTGGCTGGCTTCGCGTCCTGCAAACGCGAGCGCGAGGTAGGTGTGGTTTGACCCCGGCCGCCCGGGACCCCACGCGTCAGTAACGGAAACGCGTGGTGCGGGGAAGGCTCGTGACGGGCCTCGTGGCTCCGTGAAGGCGGCGCAGTGCTTGTTAAAAAAAGCATGCAAACTCCACGAGTTTCAGAATTTGGACTCAGCACCTCATAGGTTTAAACTTAAACTAGAACACTAAGGTCATCTCCAGCCGTTCGGCACCCCTAGGCCGAAAAACGGCGCTATTTTGGGTCGATTGGGGGGCAACGGCGCTATTTCACGTTCTGGGGCGGCGTTTTCCCAGCCGTTCCCAAACCCAGGAACAAGCCCACAAATTTTATAAAAAAACTAATTTAGGCGAAATTCATAATACTTAAACGAAATTCGTAATATATAGGCGAATTTCGAATTGTTCAGGCGATTACATACTTAAAACTTAAAAAAAATAAACTAAAACACGACGCTCTACAGGCCCAGCTGGCTGTAGAACGCCGTGTAGTCGCCGCCGCCGTCGTCGTCGCTCGGCGGCGCATCCGGGCGTGGCTCGGGCCGGCCTCGTCGTCGTCGCCACCATGCCACCTGCTCGGCCCTGGAGCGTAGTAGTCGTCGACGCTGTCGTCGAGTACTCTCACACCATGGCCGCTCGCCGGAGGTGGGGGAGAAGGAGGACGGCGGGAAGCGGCAGCAGCACGACGGTTCGCCGCCAGCTCGTCGAGAATACGCTGCTGGCGCGCCACCTCCTCCTGGACGTGCTGCTCCCGCGACCAGGCGGAGGCGGACTCATCCTCGGCCGGCAGGACGTCGTTCATGGAGAGTTCCAGGGCGAGAAGCTCGCCCTGGGAACTCCTCGGAGTCGTCCGGCGCCTCCACCTTGATGGCCGCACTAACGTACTCCGGCGGCGCCGTCCACTCCCTCGCCGGCGCCTTATTCTTCTTCGAGCTCGCGCCGCCGGTGCCAGGCTCCGTCTTGGGCCTGACTAGGCGGAGGTGGCCACGGGGCGACGACGGAGCGCGGCGCTCGTTGATGCGCAGGCTCCCGCCGCTCGGCCTTCTTGGCGGCGAGGGAACGCGGCGCCCGGAGTTGAGGATGATGCCGCGCGGCCTGTCCTCCGGCTCGGGTTTGACCCGAGCGAACGCCGGTGTGCGCGCCGTTGAGGAGGAGCTGGGAGTCTACGACGAGCGCGGGCCTGACGACGAGGAAGAGGAGGCCACGCCCATCTGATAATCCCCAAGAGTAAGGAATCACTGTAGCACAATTCGATAAGTATTTGAGTGTCGAACACACGAGAAGCTGAAGGTAAACTATCTATTCTCTAAAACCCTATAACCCTCTTATATGGCCGTTTGTGCAAAGCAATAAGCTTAAATATGAAAGGAACTAACTAATGAAAGCAAGTGATGTGGAATGGGTTTATCTAGTAACAAGCTTCTCAATCAAGTTTCAAACGCAAGTTTCTTAGAGCAAGTTTCTCAAAGTAGCAAGTAGCAAATATCTCAAGTAGCAAATATCTCAAGGGAGCAAATGTTCTAGCAATTGTTATTTCATTCGTGTGGTTGTCACAATTAGTGAAGCACATGTTTCAGTCTTAATTATTTCTTCTAGGAAGGAGCCATAAATAGGTGTAGCCAAGCAAATGAACTAAAACCCCTTATGATGGATCTCATGGCCGAGTAAATGAGCACACAAGAATTATTAATACATAAAAGTCCCACCATAGCCTTAAGTTCTAAGGTCCCCTATATATATCCCCCAATAAAGTAACTTCATGACTCGGTCTCAGATTTACATGTCCTCCCAAGTCTCCCTCACTCCATTACATTACCGGTGATCACCTTGCATGCATTCCCCAACATATGTGTGCACTCATATATTGTACATAAAGACAATCATAAAAGATAACAAAACTTGTATGCAACCAATCAACGAACAATTTCACTATTGCCATGAACAAATCACTTCTCAAACATAGATGGGAAGACACAATAGATCAAGGAAATAGTATATTGCATCATATATCATGTTTGCCAAGAGTTTACAGTGGAGAGATGGAGATGATCTTGCTGTAGATGTTGATGATGAACACGACAGAGGGGGTGGAGCCCTACGGAGGTGATTCCGGCGGCGTTTTCCCCCTCCGATCTTCTCCGGCGGCAGCCTTCTGACTCTTTGTTTCGTGGTTTTGTGTTTCTCCACCGTCTCCTCGCGAAACTCCTCGGGAGACTATTTTTATAGTCGGTTTTAGGTCAAGACGAAGCCACGGAGACGAAAACGGACGGCATCGGAGCCACGAGGCCCAAGATGGGGGGTCCCACGCGGCCAAGGAATCTGGCCGCGTGGACCCACCTCTTTTGGCCCTCGGGTCTCCGTTTGTTCGCTTCCTTCGCTCCTACGCTTCGTTCCTTCCAAAAAATGATCCCCGCAAAATATTAGGTCATTTGGACGTCGTTTGGGTCCCTGAAAGGTAAAAACATTGAAAAATAGTTTCTGACAGTGCAGGGTTAATTCCAGAAAAATGGGAAAATTGTGAAATATTCCCAAAATCAATATAAAACAATGATATAACCCTTATATGATGCAAATATGATTGAAATATAAGTAATATAATGCAAAGTTCATGTATGCATTTTACATGCATCAACATCCCCAAGCTTAACCTATACTCGTCCTCGAGTATGAAGGTGATAAAACTGAACATGGACTTTGCATTTTAATACTACCTCCGATCCATATTAGCGGGCACAACTTTATCTAGAACACATGTATCTAATCTAAATACTTAACTAGATACATATGAATTTAGACAAAGCTATGGCCACTAATATGGATTGGAGGGAGTACTATCAATGGATATCAAAGATGATTACTATTGCTACATAGAGTCAAATGATTCATTCTTCAAAGGAGTAGCAATATACAAGATGGATTATAAAGTGATATCAAATATTCAATGAAATGATGTTCAATGATAATTCACAAAGTGCAACATAGAAGAAAATACTATGGACCAAATGTATGCATAATGAAAAGTAAAAACATCCTATAATGGTCATAGAGCATTCTTATGAATCTGAATATAAAAGGTGGACACTTTGGAAAGATAGATAAATGAGTAGAGGTAAAAATGAATAAGTTTCATCTAACTTCCAAATGCTTCTACTTAAGTTAATGTTTGCAATGTGGTATTCATTGATGTCAAGCTCTCATTACCCCTATCATAGCATCTTGAATGGTTAAAGTTTAAAGTGAAAGCAAATATGAGTAGTGTGCTTGACAAAGTATGGGTTGAATGTCTCATGCCCGTGAATACGAGTACCTACACCACGGTGTTACTCAACTTGGGACACACAGCAAGTTCAAGTTAAGGTCATTGTAAGTAATATAATAGCGTCATAAAGAGCGTCAACTGGGGTACCTCTTGTCCCAGGACATGGAACAAGCCCATGTCAAAATGACAAGACAAACAAACAAAATGAACAATCTCAACACCTTTTTATTTACTATTGGTATAGCTTTTTATTGTGAGGTGCATCACTGAAGGTTCACCATAGCATGTAAGTAAATTTCCACCATGAATGATGCATGGCTTAGATTAGCGGCCAGCGTCTCTCTAGCCATTTATACAAACTCATTAAACTTACTAAGTTTCCGCATTTATTTGGCACCATGATAAGCATCCATAAACAAAAGTACATGATATCAACTAAATATAAAGACACGTTGAAAGCTTGCCATGTGACACACATATGAGCTAACTCCCAACCAAGACTCTTGTCAAGCTCACAACTTCATAATTTTAATCACAATGGTTCATGTTTATTAAGTGCAATGAAAGTAAAGTGTGCATCAAGTTCGTGAGAGCTCTTTAACCAACTTTTCCCATAACAATCAATAACATAAGCATTTTAATTCAGAAGTATAGATAATACAAAATAACATGATAAACATACTCGGAATAGCATAAAGCTAATACGAAGATATGGTGGACTCACTGGAAAAACTTTGGTTGAAGGTGTTGGAAAACAAGTTTTTACTTGTTGGAATTTTTGGGCTAGCAAGAGGGAGAAAGTTGACCGTCTAAATGCATGCATAAGTGTCCATAGAACTAACCAATCCATGTTAAACAAAGTAAAGTAACATTCAGCATCAAAACATGAATAAAAGATAGCTCTTGATAAAACACTTGCAAATTAATACTCATTAAAAAGCACATGAATCATGCAACTATATGTATCTTTTTGAATCAACTCAAACATCCCTTTCCCAATCTTTTTAATAGCATCCAACTTAATTCAACCCAAATTTCCAGTAGCTTTCTCATATATAAATGATAGTGGTGGTCTCAAGACAAACAAAAATCAAAATAAAAAGCAAATAAAAGACGCTCCAAGTTTATGTGATAGGGTGCATTGATCGAAAAACAGAAGTTAGACGTGTGCAAACCGAGAGTGTGTTGGTCCAGTGGGGTTGTCTTCACATCCCCAAGCTTATGGTCTTCACCATCCTTGGATAGCTCTTGGTGCATCTCCTCTAATCCCTGTGAAAAAACTTCAAAACACCGTTTCTCCCATTTCTTTTCTGTGGGGTGACATTAGTAGTGATAGACAAATGAATTGCTTGCTGCATAAAATCCTTAAACAAAAATTCATATGAATGTCCAGAAAGTGTATAATGTTGTATGCCTACTTATAAACTCAATTGGATCAAAAAGATTCAAGTTAAAAGTTCAAAGAATGCATCAAACAAAATGGGACAGAATCCGTCCAGAAAAACAGCAGCAGCAAAACGTATTTTTCTACCCTACTTAAATATGTCGAAAAAATCTGAAAAAATTCACGCTCACAGAGGATGAAAAGTTGCAACCACAGTTCAAATTTCAGCTCATTCGGAGTTACAGAATAGGAATTAAAAATCATACCGTGCACAGATTCGTGCTGGAATAAAATCTCCGAATGCAAAAAGCAACTTTTTCAAGCCAAAATAGGTAAAACTTGGCACTTTATTAAGAATTCCAGAAACTAAACTAAAAACTAAGTCTCTTGTTACAGCAAGAGGACACAAAGAAAATCAAAAGTAAAAACAACCGGGTTGCCTCCCGTAAAGCGCTTTCTTTATAGCCATATAGCTAGGCTTACTTACTTGGTATCAAGATGGTTGGAGTGAGGTGGCTTGGCATCCCCAAGCTTAAATTCTTGTACTTATTTGATATATGTAGGGTGAGCCTAGGGGTAACATCCCCAAGCTTGAGTGTTTGTCCCTCGTGATCTTTATTCATCACCCTCAACTCTTCCACTTGAAAGTTCTCTTCACACAAAACTCATCTTAAAACTTGATTAGAGGGGTTAGTGTCTCCATAAATGAAATCCTCATAGGTACAGCAAAGACATATCATGAGTTGATTCTACACATTAGCTAATATTACTATGGTTGTGTATTGCTCTTTGATCAATAGAACCACACAAAACACAAGTAATGAGAGTAATGCAAAATAAAGACAGAATCTGTCAAAAATGGACAGCCCGTAAAGAGTGAATTTTCAGAGGCACTTACGTTGCTCAAATCAGAAAACTTTGAACTAATGAAATGTGTATTAATAACTGAATATTGCTGTCGTAAAATATCAGGTCAAAATTCCTCTTCTGTGATTTTATACATTTTTCGCAGTGAAGCTCAGGCATCTGTTTTCTGGACAGCAAATCACTATTGTTTAATCCTACCTCTCAAAAGAGGTTATTCTTGCCATTAAGATGAAAAATAAGATACAAAGGTGATGTTACGGTAGTAAACAAGCACCTTGACTCAAAAACCCAAAACTTAAGCTGAAGATAAAAATCAAAAAGAAACAAAAAGAACCAAGCAAGAATCAAGAGAAACAATCAAAGAAGAAGGAAAATATTTTTGTTGTTTTTGATTTAGCAAAAAGGCAAAAGGAGAAGCAAATATATACAACATAAACACTCTTTTTATTTGGTTTTAGCTTTGGGAAAAGTTTTAATGATAGAGACTTTGCAACGGTTCCATTGGCATGAACAACACATGTTCAAGGTCGACCCCAACTTCTCCATTACTCATCCTTCTCATTTACTTTCCCAAATTTTATATAAAATGAAAATCTTAAACTAATTGTCACAAAACAGTAGGTAAAGATATTTTACAAAGATATAAAGGTGTGCTCAAACCGAATAGGAAATTAAAGCATAAGGAACACACCACAGAATATTAAACAATTTACTTTTAAGTCTAACTCTCTTCCTATGCATTGGAATTTTATATATGAATAAATAACAACAAATTTGAGGTAACCAATGCATATAATAATCAATAGCTTGCATTTTAAATAACATAGAAACATAAAGGGGATTCTTATCTCTTCCTCTCTCATAATAGTTGCAAGCATTAAAGTTAAACATAACCACATAGTTTTGAATAGAATCACCACATAAAGACTTATCATCTAATGAGCATAATGGATCATCAAACTCAATTAAATCACTTTCATCCTCAATAGTAGGTGGACTGAAAATATCATATACATCATTGTAATCATCATAAATGGGAGACATAGTATCATCAAAATAAATTTTCTCTTCCAAACTTGGGGGACTAAAAATATCATATTCATCAAAACAAACTTCCCCAAGCTTAAGGTTTTCCTTAGCATTAGCAATAAAGGTGTTCAACGAATTAGTACTACCACAAACATGATTGTTATGCAAATAAAATTTAATTTTCTCCTCAAACACTTCATGTCCTAACTCAAGATAGATATTATACAGTTCTATAATTGTTTGGTTGTTTTCCATTTTATAATAATGTTTTAGATTTATATGTTAGTATGCAATGCAAACAAGAATAAAAGCTTAGCACAACGCTCCCCGGCAACGGCGCCAGAAAAGTGCTTGATAATCCCCAAGAGCAAGGAATCACTGTAGCACAATTCGATAAGTATTTGAGTGTCGAACCCACGAGGAGCTGAAGGTAAACTATCTATTCTCTAAAGCCCTATAACCCTCTTATATGGCCGTTTGTGCAAAGCAATAAGTTTAAATATGAAAGGAACTAACTAATGAAAGCAAGTGATGTGGAATGGGTTTATCTAGTAACAAGTTTCTCAATCAAGTTTCAAACGCAAGTTTCTTAGAGCAAGTTTCTCAAAGTAGCAAGTAGCAAATATCTCAAGTAGCAAATATCTCAAGGGAGCAAATGTTCTAGCAATTGTTATTTCATTCGTGTGGTTGTCACAATTAGTGAAGCACATGTTTCAGTCTTAATTGTTTCTTCTAGGAAGGAGCCATAAATAGGTGTAGCCAAGTAAATGAACTAAAACCCCTTATGATGGATCTCATGGCCAAGTAAATGAGCACACAAGAATTATTAAGACATAAAAGTCCCACCATAGCCTTAAGTTCTAAGGTCCCCTATATATATCCCCCAATAAAGTAACTTCATGACTCGGTCTCAGGTTTACATGTCCTCCCAAGTCTCCCTCACTCCATTACATTACCGGTGATCACCTTACATGCATTCCCCAACATATGTGTGCACTCATATATTGTACATAAAGACAATCATAAAAGATAACAAAACTTGTATGCAACCAATCAACGAACTATTTCACTATTGCCATGAACAAATCACTTCTCAAACATAGATGGGGAGACACAATAGATCAAGGGAATAGTATATTGCATCATATATCATGTTTGCCAAGAGTTTACAGTGGAGAGATGGAGATGATCTTGCTGTAGATGTTGATGATGAACACGCCGGAGGGGGTGGAGCCCTCCGGAGGTGATTCCGGCGGCGTTTCCCCCTCCGATCTTCTCCGGCGGCAGCCTTCTGACTCTCTGTTTCGTGGTTTTGTGCTTCTCCGCCGCCTCCTCGCGAAACTCCTCGGGGGACTATTTTTATAGTCGGTTTTATGTCAAGACGAAGCCACGGAGACGAAAATTGACGGCATCGGAGCCACGAGGCCCAAGATAGGGGGTCCCACACGGCCAAGGAATCTGGCTGCGTGGCCCCACCTATTTTGGCCCTCGGGTCTCCGTTTGTTCGCTTCCTTCGCTCCTACGCTTCGTTCCTTCCAAAAAATGATCCCCGCAAAATATTAGGTCATTTGGACGTCGTTTGGGTCCCTGAAAGGTAAAAACATTGAAAAATAGGGTTTCTGACAGTGCAGGGTTAATTCCAGAAAAATGGGGAAATTGTGAAATATTCCCAAAATCAATATAAAATAATGATATAACCCTTATATGATGCAAATATGATTGAAATATAGGTAATATAATGCAAAGTTCATGTATGCATTTTACATGCATCACCATCCTCCTGGGCATCCACGACATGAAGCGGCGGCGGGGGACGGGCGGGGGGCGCGGCGGCATGGTGAGCCGCGGCTGGTTGCCGGCGGCGATGTGCTCGAGGATGTACGAGAGCGTACCGCCCAAGAGCACCCCACCACTGCTTCCTCCCGCCGGCGTTCTTCCGGCCGGCGATGGGGCCGTTGTCGTTGGTGTCCTCGAGCTCCCGCCGGTGGCGCTCGACGAAGTACGCCATCCAGAAGGCGTGGTTCGCCGGGTCCCACCGCGGGTCCTCCGCCTGCTCGGCGGTGAGCCCGGCGAGCACTTCTTCGATCGCGTAGACGCGATCCGCTCCTTCCGGCGACGGAGGCACGGGGACGCTGATGACCCACAAGTATAGGGGATCGCAACAGTCTTCGAGGGAAGTAAAACCCAAATTTATTGATTCGACACAAGGGGAGCCAAAGAATATTTATAAGCCTTAACAGATGAATTGTTAGTTCAGCTGCACCTGGAAATAGACTTGCTCGACACAGATTATCAGTAGCAACAGTTTTATAGCAGTAGCAGTAGTGAAATAGTAGCAGCAGTGTAATAAAGACAGCAGTAGTGATTGCAGTAAACAGCAGGATTAAAATACTGTAGGCATAGGGATGGATGAACGGGCGCTGCATGGATAGGATAACTCATGTAATAATCAAGACAAGGCATTTGCAGGTAAATAATAATAAAGCATCCAAGTACTAAGTAACCATAGGCATGTGTTCCGTATATAGTCGTACGTGCTCGCAATGAGAAACTTGCACAACATCTTCTGTCCAACCAGCCCGTTTGCAGCGGGGCCTCAAGGGAATCTACTGGTAATTAAGGTACTCCTTTTAATAAAGTGCCGGAGCAAAGCATTAACACTCCGTGAACACATGTGATCCTCACATCACAGCCATCCCCTCCGGTTGTCCCAATTGCTGTCACTTTGGGGCCTCGGGTTCCAGACAATAATATGTGTATACAACTTACAGATATAATCTAAAACAATGATTATCCTCATGATACAATAACATGTTCAGATCTGAAATCATGGCACTCGGGCCCTAAGTGACAAGCATTAAGCATAACAAGTTGCAACAATGACATAAAAGTACTAACAACGAATACTAGGCACCATGCCCTAACAATCTCATAGCTATTACATGAACGATCTCATCCAATCCCTTCCATCCCCTTCAGCCTACAGCGGGAATTACTCACACATGGATGGGGGAGTCATGGATGGTTGATGGAGAGGCGTCGGTGATGATGACGGCGATGATCTCCTCCAATTCCCCGTCCCGGCGGAGTGCCAGAACGGAGTTTCTGGTCCCCAAAATAGGGTTTTCGATGGCGGCGGAGCTCTGGAGTGTTTCTAGAAAAATGGTCGAACCCCCTGGCGTTTTTAGGTCAGAGACGTTAAGTAGTCCAGAGGGGGGCGTCAGGGGGTGCCCGAGCCGCCCTCACCACGTGGTGGCGTGGCCCAGGGCCCACCCGCGCCATGACATGGTGAGGGGGCCTCGTGGCCCTCCTCCGTCTCGTCTTCTGGCTCCGTGGATCTTCTGGAAAAATAGGACCTTCGCGATATTTTCCGGGGATTTTCCAGAAAGTTGACTTTCTGCACAAAAACAAGACACCAGGGCAATTCCGTAGATACGTTTTGGACGTATCAACTCCCCCCAAGCTTAGCTTATTGCTTGTCCTCAAGCAATTCAGTTAACAACTGAGTGCGATAAAAGAACTTTCACGAACACATTTGCTTCATATGGTGTATATATTCTCACTATGTGGACAAGTACTTAGGCAATTCATAATAAGATACATGCAAATAATGTCACCTAATAGTTATGTCAATCATGAAAAAGATACCAACATACTAATAATAGACAACATGAAACATATCTGTCAGCAGGATTGCAATGCTCATAATAAGATATGATAAGGTGGTATCTCGCTTGCCCGTATTTGTACAGCAAAACATAAATGCCCAGGCACCTCTGAAGTTCAAGGGAAGACTAGAAGTAAAGATTATCAAAGATAAAAGCATCAGAGTTATACCGCAGTTAACCGCATTCTGGGACAAGCACATTACACTAAGAATGACAATTATGCTCTCGAGAAGGTGCTCATAGAAAGGATGGTGACTCAACATAAAAGTAAAAGATTGGCCCTTCGCAGAGGGAAGCAGGGATTAACATGTGCTAGAGCTTTTTATTTTTAAAACAGAAGTAAAAATGTTTTGGGAGGTGGTTGTTCCTGTCAACGAATGGCAATAGAGTTTCTGTTATCTTCCATACTAAACAAGTTGAGAGCGGTTCCGAATTGTTGATATTAAGCATTTATAGCATGCACTTATATAGTATGACACTCCTCCCAACCTTTGCTTTTCACAAACCATGGCTAACCGAATCCTCGGGTGCCTGCCAACAATCACATACCATGGAGGAGTGCCTATTTTTATTTGTTTAGCTTTTTGATGTTATAATGGTCTAACCAGCTCTTTGCAAAATTAGTGACAAGCAGATGAAGCATGCAAGTCGGGGTACTTAATTTAGTATGGAAGATAACAAACCCAACTACTACTTCCTCATGAGCTAAAAACAGTGTCACAAAATGAGAAGTAATTTGAAGGTTTTAAAGGTAGCACATGAAAATTTACTTGAATGGTTTGAAATGCCATGCATAGGTATTTATGGTGGACTCTTTGGAATAACTTGGTTTACAGGGATTTGGAAGCACGAGCAGCATTCCCGCTCAGTACAAGTGGAGGCTAGCAATAGACTGGGAAGCGACAATCAAGAGAGCAATAACCGTCATAATCATGCTTGCGACAAAATAAAATTAACGGAGGCATAAAAATGATACAAGTACTCTGAGGCAAAGTAAATCATCGAGGCTTATTGACTTTTTGTTTTCAGTCATATGCATGCGTGAGCATGTGCCAAGTCAATTCAAATGAATTATTCAGAGGAGGATACCACAATGTCATACCCTTTTATGAACAGAACAATGCAAGCAACATCTATATAACATGCCACCCACTATTAATAAATTGGAACTGATCATAAGAGAACATAAACTACTAAGCATCCATTAAATGACATATACCTCACATGAACCAACTAAGCATGTTCACATGGATGAGTATATGTACAAAAATGAAAACAAATAGAGTTCATACCAGCCTCTCACCCCAACTCGAATTGTCGTAGATCGTCATAATTGCTTTTCACTTGTGTGGCTCGAATAATATGAAATGATAACCAAGCTCCATGGAGTCATCGAAGACCGCTAAACTCTGCAGCAAACTTTACAAAACCGAAGAAGAACGACAAATTTTTTGGTGTTTTCGAATTTAAAACAAGAACAAAAGGAAACAAGCAAACAAAGCAAAATCTTTTTGGATTTTCGAATATCAAACCGAAATTAAAAGTCAAGCAAACTAATAATAGGAACTAAAGAAATAAATAGAGAGAAACAACAGAAATATTTTTGGTCTTTTTGTGTTTTGGAAAGCGAATAAAAGAAGAACAACAAAAAGAAAGAAAGAAAATCGAAACATGGATATACAAAGTACCGACAGGATATGATATGTAAATGAGTGAGATGTCGGTATACCTCCCCCCAAGCTTAGGCTTTTGGCCTAAGTGGAGATCAATCCCAACGTGGCCACGAAGTGGCGCCTCCGTAGTATGACGAAGAAGGGTCTTCGTCCTGATATGAACTCGACGACGCACCGGTGTAGTGCACGGTGTAGTGGTCGGCGGCCGACCCATCCTCCTGGTGCTCAGAGTCGTGCTGGTCATGGAAACCAAGCAACCTCAGCTGCTCATCCAACTCCTCCTTTGAGCGCGACCACAATCTCCTGTTAAGACCAAACAAAACGGGCTGCGGCAAAGGAACCGTCCTTTCGTCCCCATCAGTAAATAAAACCCTATAGACTAGGTTTCTTTCACAAGAATCTTTAGTAACAAATTGATGATCTTTCATGGCAGCAAGGTTGAGTCTAAATGGGGGTAACAACTCATCATTAGGATCAACAGGAAGGCCTAGATATGCAATAACTCGTGAAGCAACAATCCCTCCATAGATGGGTCCACTAGCAGCTAAACGACGAGCAATGAGAGCACCAAGATTATAAGATGTGTTACCAGTAAGTGCAGCAGCCAGAAAAGCAAGATGATAATTAGAAATGTTGCTGGTGTTCTCCCTACCAAGAATGCTAGTGGCAAGATAGTAAGTAAAATATCTAATGGCAGGGAGCTGAATGTTCCTTATCTTGCCACGCTGGGCGGTGCGGTCATCATCATTGGTCACCTCTCGGTAAAGTTCCAGCAAATCGTTGGGGCGTCCTTGAATCCTCTTCGCTGTACCTGAAGGAGCAATATCTATGGCAGCACAAAAATCCTTCAAAGTCATGGTAACAGGCCTATTATAAATTTTAAATTTAACGGATGGCGTGAAAGAAGAGTTGCCAAATTTAAAGCTCTCAACAAAAGTTTTGGTGAGCATAACATATTGGTTACTTTCATCCTGCATATATGTAGTCAAACCAACCCTCTGAACAAGGAACAAGAAATCATCAAGGAGCCCTGCATCACGCAAAAAGTCAGTGCATGGGAAAGATGATGGATTTGGAACTCCATCATCCCTCTCATCGCCAATGCTTGGTGCAATGAGATCTTCATCGTAGGATCGCCTAATTCGAGTGGCTGCTCTTGAAGGCCTTGCCACCCTTTGCGAATCCCTCTCAAAAATCTCTCCATAGGTGTGGTTATGCATATTCCTTTTCTGAAATTTTTGACAATCATTATAAAAATTGATTTTGAGACAACTAAATGAGGGGAACTACTATAGGAACTTGCTAGAGGACTAAACATGCATCAAAACTAATTATTCCAACATAGAACAAGCATGGGAACTCACTTAACATGTCACCTACAGCAGCAAAATACTCAAGATATACTTCACTAAACAAAATTCTACTTGGATATTCGGAGGAGTCACATACCGGAGAACAAATGCCCCAAATCTCAGCAGCAAAGATGGGCTGAGCAAGGAGATCGAAAATCGCGAGCAAGAACAGCAAGAACTCGAGTTTGAGCAATGGTGGAGTGTTTTGTCGTGAGAGTGAGTGAGGTGGTAGGTGGCTGAGTGAGTGGAGGGCCAGGTGGGGCCCTCACCATGTCATGGCGCGGCCCCAAGGCTGGCCGCGCCACCATGTGGTGAGCAGGCATGGTGGGGCCCCCTGGTCAGCCCCAGGCACTCCCACAATGCTCTTTCAAAAATAGGACCAGTGGTATAATTTTTATGAATTTTTGAAAACTTTTAAAATGCACATTTTCTGGGTGTTAAAAGTAATGATTTCAGGACAGAAAAATGATTTTCAAAAATTAAACAAAACTAAAATTTTGCAAACTAAACAATACTACAGTAGGTAAAACAAGGATGAAGAAAGAAATGTTGTTTAGTTTCTCTATGCATTTAAAATGTATTTGTTAACAAGGTTGATCAAGTCTTGCCACCAAATAAATTTTATATGACATAAAAGAAATCAAACCTCATGAACCAATTATGTTACCTTGAATTGTATTGATATGGATCCAATCATAATATTTTGATATCCTTCTTGATGTTCATATATGGGGCAATCAATACTTCCCACTTTGATAGTTCTAAAATTAGAAATAGTATTAACTCCAAATATTTTGTCCACCTTTTTGGGAAAATAAACAGTGTGCTCTTTGTCATTCACATTGAAAGTCACTTTTCCTTTGTTGCAATCAATAACAGCACCTGCAGTATTAAGAAAAGGTCTCCCAAGAATAATAGACATATTATCATCTTCAGGCATCTCAAGCACAACAAAATCAGTCAAGATTAAACAGTTATTAGTCACTTGAACAGGGACATCCTCACAAATGCCAACAGGAACAGCAGTAGATTTATCAGCCATTTGCAAAGATATATCAGTTGGTATCAATTTATCCAAATAAAGTCTCTTATAAAGAGAGAAAGGCATAACACTAACTCCTGCTCCCAAATCACATAGAGCAGTTCTAACATAATTATTTTTGATGGAACAAGGAATGGTTGGTATACCTGGATCTCCAAGCTTCTTTGGAACCTTGCCATTGAAAGAATAATTAGCAAGCATAGTAGAAATTTCCTCATTGGGAATTTTCCTTTTGTTAGAAACAATATCTTTCATATACTTTGAATAAGGAGGCAATTTAATAGCATCAGTCAAAGGAATTTGCAAGAACAAAGGTTTCATCCAATCACAAAATTTATTATAGTGTTCTTCTTCCTTTGATTTCAATTTCTTAACAGGAAAAGGCATTTGCTTTTGAACCCAAGGTTCTCTTTCATTACCATGTTTCTTAGTAGTGAAGTCTTCCTTAGTGTACTTTTTATTTTTAGCATGCTTTTCAGGTTCCTCTTCAATTTCTTCTTTATCAGAAGCATCATTCTTATCATTATCATTGTTATGTTCATTACCACTTTCAGTTTCAGCATCAGAAATAGATATACTATTAGGATCATTAACAGGTTCAGAGGATTCTACAACAGTTTTATGTTTCTTCTTCTTTTTCTTAGAAGGAGCACTAGTTTCTTTAATTCGTTGAGTATCTTGTTCAACTCTTTTGGGATGCCCCTCAGGATATAAAGGATCCTGAGTGGAAACACCACCTCTAGTTGTCACTTCATAAGCATGCTTCTCTTTTTCTTTAGAAGAGTTAATTAGCATGTCTTTTTGCACTTTAGTGAGTTGATCAATTTGAGTTTGAACCATATGAAAATGTTTAATAAGCATTTTAACATCATTAGAAGTTCTTTCAACAATATCATGCAAACTATCAATAGCACGAGAATTCTCCATTAGATGATTCTCCACTCTCATATTAAAGTTACTTTGCTTTTCAATATAATTATCAAACTCATCTAAGCATTGATCAGGAGGTTTAGAATAGGGAATATCTCCTTCATTAAAGCGTTGGAGAGAGTGTACCTCAATTGTAGAAGAATGGGGAATTGGCTTACATAGTTCTTCTATGGGTGGTAGATTCTTCACATCTTCAGATTTAATACCCTTCTCTATAAGAGATTTCTTGGCTTCCCTCATTGTTTCATCATTCAATTCAATCATACCCCTCTTCTTTGATATTGGTGTTGGGGTCGGCTCAGGTGTAGTCCAATCATCATGATTTTGGCTTATTTTAGCCATTAATTCCTCAGCTTCATCTGGGGTTCTTTTCCTGAAAACACAACCAGCACAACTATCCAAATATTCCCTAGATTCAGGGGTTAGTCCACTATAAAATATATCAAGAAGTTCATTTTTTTCCAATTCATGCCCAGGCCGAGCCCTAATTAAAGAACAAAACCTTGCCCAGGCTTCAGGCAGTTTCTCTCCCTCATCTTGATCAAAGTTATATATTCTAAGTAAAGCAGCATGTTGAGCACTAGCAGGGAAATATTTCTGAAAGAAGACATTAAGCAAACCAGTAGGACTATCAATAGAATCAGGAGGCAGATTATTATACCAAGTTTTAGCTTCATCCTTTAATGAGAAAGGAAAAAATTTAGCAACAAAGTAGCCACGTTTCTTGATATCATCAGAAAACAAACTACTCAAAGTAGAGAGCTCATTCATGTGTTCTACAACACTTTCATTTTCAGTACCACGAAAAGGTTCTTTCTCAACAATGGATATATGTGATAAATCAAGAGAGAAATCATAATCCTTATCTTTAATGTTTATAGGAGATGTGGCAAACTTAGGATCAGGAGACAGTTTATATCTAACAGCATGTTTTGCAAGAAGACTTTTAATGCCACTTGCACCAGTAGTAGCATGACATGCATCAATAAAATCATCATCAAGTTCCACATAAGTTTCATCAAGATCATCACTAGAATGCTCTATAGACTCAGGTGAACCAACAGGTGTAAAAGGATTTTCAATTTGTGTTTCAGCATTTTCAATTTGTTTAGACTTAGCAATAGCAGCATCTAAAAGAGGACCTAATTGAACACTCTCATCAAGCACAGTAGAAGCATCATCAAAATTATCAGAAGTATTTTCAGATTCAGCAGAAGTACCAACACGTGAAGCTTGTGGTGGTGTAATAAGTTGACTCATAACAGTAGGTGAGTCAAGAGCAGCAGAGGTACTCAGAGTCGTACCTTTTCTTGTAGTGGAAGGCAATATACGGACCTTCTCATCACGAGCTTTACCCATGATGAATAAATTGCAGCGAACAATATCACTTTCAGGTGAGCTTATAAATAAAGCTATGCTCCCCGGCAACGGCGCCAGAAAATAGTCTTGATGACCCACAAGTATAGGGGATCGCAACAGTCTTCGAGGGAAGTAAAACCCAAATTTATTGATTCGACACAAGGGGAGCCAAAGAATTTATAAGCCTTAACAGATGAATTGTCAGTTCAGCTGCACCTGGAAATAGACTTGCTCGACACAGATTATCAGTAGCAACAGTTTTATAGCAGTAGCAGTAGTGAAATAGTAGCAGCAGTGTAATAAAGACAGCAGTAGTGATTGCAGTAAACAGCAGGATTAAAATACTGTAGGCATAGGGATGGATGAACGGGCGCTGCATGGATAGGATAATCATGTAATAATCAAGACAAGGCATTTGCAGGTAAATAATAATAAAGCATCCAAGTACTAAGTAACCATAGGCATGTGTTCCGTATATAGTCGTACGTGCTCGCAATGAGAAACTTGCACAACATCTTCTGTCCTACCAGCCCGTTTGCAGCGGGGCCTCAAGGGAATCTACTGGTAATTAAGGTACTCCTTTTAATAAAGTACCGGAGCAAAGCATTAACACTCCGTGAACACATGTGATCCTCACATCACAGCCATCCCCTCCGGTTGTCCCAATTGCTGTCACTTTGGGGCCTCGGGTTCCGGACAATAATATGTGTATACAACTTGCAGATATGATCTAAAACAATGATTATCCTCATGATATAATAACATGTTCAGATCTGAAATCATGGCACTCGGGCCCTAAGTGACAAGCATTAAGCATAACAAGTTGCAACAATGACATAAAAGTACTAACAACGGATACTAGGCACCATGCCCTAACAATCTTATAGCTATTACATGAACGATCTCATCCAATCCCTTCCATCCCCTTCAGCCTACAGCGGGAATTACTCACACATGGATGGGGAGTCATGGATGGTTGATGGAGAGGCGTCGGTGATGATGATGGCGATGATCTCCTCCAATTCCCCGTCCCGGCGGAGTGCCAGAACGGAGTTTCTGGTCCCGAAATAGGGTTTTCGATGGCGGCGGAGTCTGGAGTGTTTCTGGAAAATGGTCGAACCCCCGGCGTTTTTAGGTCAGAGGCGTTAAGTAGTCCAGAGGGGGGCGTCAGGGGGTGCCCGAGCCGCCCTCACCACGTGGTGGCGCGGCCAGGGCCCACCCGCGCCATGACATGGTGAGGGGTCCTCGTGGCCCTCCTCCGTCTCGTCTTCTGGCTCCGTGGATCTTCTGGAAAAATAGGACCTTCGCGATATTTTCCGGGGATTTTCCCGAAAGTTGAGTTTCTGCACAAAAACAAGACACCAGGGCATCTGCTGAAAACATCGTTAGTCCGCGTTAGTTGTATTCAAAACACACAAATTAGAGGTAAAACAACAGCAAAAGCGTTCGGGAAAGTAGATACGTTTTGGACGTATCAGACGTCGCCCGCGCTCAGCCGCCACTCGCCGGGGACGCGCATGTCTGGTGGCGTCGGGTAGCCCGCCTCGTAGACCATGCACACTTCTTCGGGGTGGAGGAAACGGCGGCCGAAGCCGTTCGCCGCCGCGTTGTCGCCGGGGAACCTTTCGGCCATGGTTCGCGTGGAGAGCTCGAGCCCGGGGGAGTGAAGCAGGCGAGTGAAAGAGAAGGTGTGGGCAATGCCACGACGCTAGAGGTCTTTATAGCGCTGAGGGAGGCGAGGCGGTGGCGCGCCGTTACTCCGGCGTGTGGCACGTGATTGGACGCGTCGGTGGCCACCACTCACGGTGCGACAGTCCACACGCCATTACCCCGACAGGCGTTTGACCAGCGCGGGAGCCGAGGAGATGAGCACGTCACGGTTTCGCCTCCATTTTGCGCCATTTTGGCCCATGTCGCTGACAAGCCTGGCCCGCCAAGTTTTGGCGCGCTTTTGCTTCTCGCCGGCGCCCCCAGTTGCCCCCCCCCGACTGTCTGGGTTTAGCCTAGGAGCGCCGGCGCTAATTTTAGCCCAAACGGCGCTATTTGGGCTTCTGGGAGCAACGACTGGGAGTATTCAGCGCTATTTCGGCCGATTCGGCGCTATTTTGGGCCCTGGGTGCGCCGGGGGAGCGGCTGGAGATGCCCTAACCCTCCCTAGTAAGGCAATTGACTCCTAACCCATGGGTGGACCCAAGATAATTATAAAGCCTGAGCAAACTGTTAACTAAAGGCTTAGAATGCTAAATTTTTCGCCAAACAACTTATGAAAATGCAATGTGTCGGTGGACTGGAAGCCGGGCAGCAGGGACGCTGTAGCCGCCACAGCCCTAGGCATGGTAAGTTATTTTGCAGGCTACGTTTCAATAATGTGGCACTGCCAAAACCAGGTACGAGTTGGAGTAGCAGAAGCAGTTTGTCCCCTATGAGGCCACGGACCGCATCATCATAGAGGCTAGTGCCACGGGAGACCCCGACAGGTTACTGTCGAACTCGAAGCGTCACAAACCGTTGATCGTACCCAATCACCATGGATCTTGAGCTCCCACTTGATTTGTGGCATGGTGGCCTCCAATTTCCCATCCTGTGTACCATACGCCGCAGCGGGAAGTAGTACACGAGAGAGTACCACACTTGCAGAGTAGACAAGGTAAAATTAAGCACGCACAACGCCTAGTACGGTGCCGGAACACCAGGGTCTCCTTGCTGCTCCTCTGTCATCCCCGCTTTGGTTCTCACCTCGCCAGATGATGACCCCAACGTGACCGCCAAATCCGGAAGAATCATCCTCCTGGGCTGTGAGCCTCGTCGTGGTCCCGTGCTTGAGTGTGCCGCCGAGGCCATTAAGTCCTCCTTCCCCACCATTGCTAGATCGAACTTCTCCATAACCGAGCTTTACAGCGTCATACGATGGAGGCTGACTGTGCAGAAGGTGAGGGCCAAGACCGCTGAGGTGGCAGTGGAACACGAGAGACATACTCGTCTTGTTGAAAATTCTTTCAAAACCCAATGTCACGTTGGGGACTGACGGAGTGCCACGTGGCAGAACCGGCCTGGAAAACAGCTTACCTGGGTTAGGGGTCAATTGGGTGGTTTTGTAAAATTTGGGGGATTAATCGTAGAAAATATAGCGCCGCTAATAGCTCTGAGACTCGTCTCTCTAACTAAATCAGTGTACAATGTCTCGCTATTAGCACGTTATATTGTGATATACAATAGTATGATAATAGTGTATTTTAAGGCTGGCTCTTTTTTCATTGGATTAAATATGCTAGTTTGATCTTGGGGTTCTGAGTCCAAACTTTGAAACTTGTGGGGTCAATAAGCCTTCTTCTCATTTTTCTCTCATCAAGAACCCTCAAGACTCAAGAACAGTGCAAGAACCAAGAATCATACATTTTCCTTTCGAAGAGAAATCTTCAGTACCACTTCAGCATAAGCTTGCGAGTTGGGCAGAAGCTGGAGATGTACCAAGTAGGAGACGACGTTCAGCGGGGCCACCAGCTGAGGGCGTTGACCTGGAGATGTAGATGGACGGCGGTGCTCCTGGTCTCCGTGATCCTGGTCGGGGGCATGCTCCCAATGGAGGGAAAATTCAGGGACACGATCTTCGATGAGCTCAGTTGGAGAGGCTCCTGGAAGCTGCTCGTGCCGGCGAGAAGAAGCCCGGAGGTCGAGTAGGTGGTTGCTAGTGCAGAGTTGGCGGCGGCAGCGGCCGGCGGCGGCTCGCATGGGAACGAACATAGGAGATGAGACGCGGGCGTCGGGCAGAGGAGGCCGGTGCTCGGGAGGAGGAGGTCGTCCGGTGGGCTGGAGTAGGACTACGGGAGAAGGCCGCAGGTAGCAGCCGGGGCGGGTATCGGGGACGGTACGGCGAGAGCAGCAGCATATGAACGAACACCTCATGGGCGGAAAACGGAACGCGGCCGAAGCGGCGGCCACGGCGAACCGGAGGGGCAGAGGACGATGGCCTCGGGCAGGAGCACGGAGGACGTCGGGGCAGAGCAGACGGGCCTGAGGCGTCGACCTCGGGACGGCGCTAGAGCAGGAGGGGCCACGGGCGGCGTTCGGGCGCGGGGAGGAGGCGGAGCAGGGGCAGCCATGGCATCGGAGGTCCTGGCCGAGGTCGGGGAGGCGCGGTGCGAGTCGAGGAGAGGAGGACGCGGCCGGTCGTGGTCGTGCAAGGACGGCGACCGGAGGAGAGGAAGGCGACGGGGCTCGGGCGGCTCCGGATCGACGGAGCGGCGGGGCGACGGACGGCACGAGAGGGAGGCGCGGCCGGCGGCGGCATGGCGACCCGAGGTGGCGACGGCGTCGGCCGGTGGCCGGGCCGGAGCAGGGGGAGGAGAGGAGTGGAGGCGCGGGTGGAGAAGGAGAGCACGGGGCGAGGTGGTGCTGAGGGTTAATTTCTATGTTTGTCAGGGGTCTTTTTGTAAAACAGCGCGACGGGCCTTCTTTACCCTTTGGACTGCGGGTTAATTTCCCAAATCATCAAGGTGTTTTCTGCAAAATGTGCGACGTACGAAACGAAGGAAGCGCTTCCTTTATTATTAGGTAGAGACTAGGAAAAGGCCCCGTGCGATGCAACGGGAGAAATCAATTATCGTCAGAAAATGACACATTTTTATGAATACAGATTAGAAGATATGCATTTTACAAATTTCAGCATCTTCTGTAATTGTTAAATATCTGACAGTAGGGGCCCACACGTGAGGGGTTTGTTAATTACCGGAAACATTTATTAAAAAGAATAGGAGAAAAATCCGCGTGGTTCAAACCAATAAATCTGCCTATCTGTAAATTGGTTATTTTGTTGTCCTAAATAAGCATGGTTAAAAGTTGTTAAACATGCATGAATTTTGATACTAATAGATACATTACATTTTTCTGAACATTTTGGTATATTGTTCATAATTTTGTGTCAACGAGATCAAAAGTTATAGAATTTGCAAGTATCTATTATTTTCTGGAATTTGTTTAACAGCAGGGGCCATTGTCAGGGATTTATTATTTTCCAAAAATCATTTTCGAGATGGTTAAAAACCTGACACTGGGTCCCGCATGTCAGTGACACAGGAGAACCACAGTTGCCTCGGTCGATCAAGGATCGATCGATTCCGAGCAAATTGATCGAATTCGTTTAGTGCAACAGCTAGAGAACGTCACGGCGAGCGTTATGGTGGCGGCGCCGCTCGTTTTTGGTTGCCGGAGGGACGGCAGCGTCCGCCGGAGCGGAGCTCCGCGGCGGCGCACGGGGTGGGCATGGTAGAGAACACGATAGAGAGGGAGAGAAGGTCCACGAGGACCGCGAGCTCACCAGGCAGCTGAAAAGATGGTCGGGAAGGCCGTGCGAGGTCATACGGCGACGAGCTCGAGCTCGGCCCGCAGCGGCCGGACTTGGAGAAGAAGCTCGATTCGCACGATTCAGGCCATCCCGGCACGCGGCACTCGTCGAGGAGGAAGAGGACGACAAGGCGGAGCCGGTGATGGTCTAAGATGAGCTCGGGGAGGTCCACAGCGGCGGCACGACGCGACGGCGCGACGACGTTCTCGGGCGCGCGCGGAGCAGAGAAAAGGAGTTTTTGCTAACTTATCCCTAGGATTTCCTCAAATTACACGTAGGTCCTTCCACCGGACGAAACGACGAAGTCTTCTTTGGCATGTGGGCTGCGGGTTGATTTCCCTGTTTATCGGGGGGTTTTCTGCAAATTGTCCGACGTACCAAACGAAGAAAGCAGAGGAGAAGCGCTGCTCTCTTTATTATTAGGTAGAGATATTGACCTTGGTTGTTGGGTCGTGGACATGACCCGCTAATCGCAACCCATACCCTTTGGACCCACAGCGCCGCACGCACATGACTCGTGGTGGTTGTTGAATGGGAGGGAGCGAGACGAGAGGCCCTCACGTTCTTTGATCCCTCCCTCGTCCCGTCGCGCCGCTGTTGGGGATCAGGGACCGTCCGCTCCAGGATCCTGCGGCCGGGGGCGCCCCAGATCGGACTTCTCCCAGGCTTTGTATCCGGTTGATGTGGGCTTGGGATTCGCAGCGAAGCGGGCGTCACTCACAGAAGAGAAGAGATCTCCACACAGAAACAGTTCACGGATCGCGCGCGGGCGCCCACCAGAACCGACGTACTGGCGCGTGGCTGGGTCAAGCCGTAGCCGCGCCGCGGTCGGGTCGAACGGCGTCTGTGGTCTAGCCGCGCGCTGCCACTCGTTTTGACCGTGAGCTCTACGCCGCCCGCCGCTTGCTCCGTCAGCCCGCCCCCGCCCATCCGTCCCGTTCGTTTTGTTCGGCTCGTCGGGCCACCGCACGCTTTTCCCATTTCGCTCGTCGCGTGACACGGGGGTAAAGGGATAAGGGGCTTTGAATCGCGGGAGTGGAAATGGGTGCCTTTTCCACTTCCACGCTAACTATCTTGCGCCGCTGCCTTGGTTGGTGGATTCGATTCTTCGCTGGATTGTTGCGCGGGATGGGCTGCGGGATAGAATGAGAGCATCTTCAATCTCAGAATGAGCCCAAAAGAAAGGTTTACACATGATTTTTTTTTAGAAAAATAGGGCCCCGCCCCGGTTCCATTGATCAAAATGAAACCACACAGCGTTCATACATTATCCAGATTTATGAAGCTCGGACGATGGCGACACACCACCGTCAGAAAATTCAGCTCTACTGAGCAGCTACCACTACAAGATCCACGAAGGAAGCGAAAATACAAAGCTAGTAATGGAGGAGAGAAACCCACAACAACTGAGCACAACGTCACACGGCACCAGAGCTAGAAAGGAACCACCCTCACTGATTTCCCATCATCTACCAGGCTCAGAGACGCCGCCTCCAGAGTTGTGGCTAGGTTCCTTGTGCACTCAGCCCACTCGGCATCTTCTTCATTGCTTTGCCCCAGGCTACTCCTCATGTTGCTACTCCAGGATTGATTCACCTGCCATCCTGGGGTATCAACCCGGCTTCGGCCACAACAGCAGCGGTGGATCTCGCCCCAGTTTTTGAACAGCTCCAGCCACACCGTTCAAGCGTTCTTTTGCTCCCTCTGGGCACAAGAGTTGCCACAGGGTCAGGCTGGCTGCCACTCGTCTCCAGAGCACCTGCATTTTTTTCCATGTTAAACTGTTAAAGCAAAGGTCGTTCCTCAGCTTCCATAATGCCCATAGACAGGCTGCATGCACGATATTGGCAACTTTATGATTATTATCACAAATCCACCAACCAGGAACCCTTCAAATAGGTGCAAGGAAGATCGACCCCAGTGATGGGAGCAATACATCTCCACATCTCTGTTGCTACGGTACAATCAAAGAAAAGGTGCATGACTGTTTCAGGCTCATTGCAGAAAACACAGGTTAAATCGTTTAGCTGTTGTTGTCTTTTCGCAAGATTATTCCTGGTCAGTAACTTATTGTTAGCAAGGAGCCAGAGGAAAATATGAACACGTGGAGGAATAGATAGCCTCCACACCGCCGGAACATGAGCAGGAACAACACCCCGGAAATTAACAATCGAGTAGAAAGAGCTAACAGAATAAATTCCTTTAGACTCATGCTTCCAGATGATTGCATCATGCTCTTCCGATAGGTCTAATGACCCAACTATCTGTAGTAGCTCATACCACTTAAGCAATCAATTCATACCAACACATCTCCTAAATGAGATTTTAAGCTGGGAACCATCCCACACTTCAGCAATGGAAACGTCATGTTCATTGGCAATTATATAGAGGTCCCAAAACTGAATTGCTAAACTAGACTACCCGAACCAATGATCTTCCCAGAACTTGACATTTTTACCATTGCCTACCTTCCAACTATATCCCAACAACACTCCTTTCCAAAAGGGAGAAGCACCCACGGGGGAGCATGCAAACATGTTCGGGTTAGCATTATCGTATTTAAAATCTATGATTTGCTTCCACATCTTATCCTGATCTAAATGATACCTCTTAACCCACGAGGCCAAGAGGCACATGTTCATATCAGCAAGATTAGGAATACCAATGCCCCCATACTCAGTCTTCTGAGAAAGCATTTTCCAGTTTGCCAGGTCATATTTACGGTGGCCCTCATAGTCATCCCAAAAGCAATGAGACATTTGGGAGTTAATAAGGGTTTACACATGATTGATTGTAGTCCTTTTTTTAAGGGGACACATGAATGTAATCATGAACTGAAACCTTCATTGCAGTGAGTTTGAAGCGAGAGAGGATTTATGCCACACGACCGTGCTCGGTTTTTTAAGAAAATGCGTTCTACTTTATGATACGAAAAAAGATTATGACTGTATACATGAATAAAAACCCCTATTTTAGCTTGAAATATTTCTTCGTGAACAACCAAAGTACCACATATTTTTTTATGAAAATTTTGGCCAGTAATTGAAACGTCTCGAACGTATATATATAATTTTGATTGTCTCACGGTAACTTTATATATCATTTTATATTATTTTTATCGAACTAAGCTATTAACTCAGTGCCAAGTGCCAAATTTTTTATTGACTTTGCATAGCAGAAAAGTCCAAAATTCAAGGTTCAGGGAATATTTTGAAAACAAATATCAAAATTCTAACAATTCGAGACGTCTCGATGGTGCAAAGTAGAATGCCGGGGGGCACCACTTGACCACGCACCCATCATGGCGCAAATGGACCCCGCATGGCCACCTCGTTCACCTCCTCGCGATCGACACCCCTTCGCCTACATATAGTTCTTGACCTAATTAGATGAGGGTCAAAGGTGTTTTTCGGAGTTTCGATACATAGCTACTGCCGTCATTCGAAACCGCAGTTCGAGGTTTTAGGCTCTTGTTCCTGTTCCGACACTCTGTCGGAACGGAGATCCACCTACGGCGATGGGCTACGGGATAGAATGAGATCATCTTCAGTCTCAGAAAGAGCCCAAAAGAAAAGTTTACACTCGACTGATTGTAATCCTTTTCTTAAGAGGATACATGATTGAAATCTTGAACTGAAACTGAGTTTGTAACGAGAGAGGATTTGTGGCACCCGAGCTACAGTGAGCTCGTTTTTTGAAATAAAAATAAAAATGATAGTTTAAAGTTTCAAGAACATTCATGAATATGTACACTATGTTATGTGTACTTGTGTAAAGGTTCGCTAAGAGCATCTCCAAGCGGAGCCCCCAAATCCACCCCAAACGTCCGGGCGGACAGCCCGGACGGGGTTTGGCCCAAAAACCGCAACCCAACGACGGCCCCTATAGCGGCCCCAAACGACCGGACGGTCCGGCACACCCCAAACCCAGCACAAAACTGGGGCGGGTTTGGGGGCGCCCGGACGCGTCCGCGCCCTCACTCGCTGACAGTGGGACCCTCCCTTGACCGGCCTACCGGAGCCTACAGGAGGGGAGGATCTAGCCTTTGACCGGCGCCGGCATTCATGGCGGAGCGGCCAGGGGCAGCGGCCAACCCCCAACTACCCGCATTCATGGCGGTCCGGACACCACTATATCTACCGGCGACGCCGGAACCCTAATCCACATCCACATCCGCCGCCGGAACCCTAGTTCATCCACATCCACCATGCCTCGCCGCCTCCCCACCATCTTCGCCAGGATGACGGCGGAAAAGCTGAGGCAGAAGGCCCAAATCCGAGCTCAGGCTGAGGCGGATGCGGCGGCGGAGGCGGATTCAGAGTCGTCGGCCGTCGGATACTTCATGGTCTCCGACGACGCCGAGATCGACATCACCGGCTCGGAGTTCATCCAGGCTGAGGATGAGAGGATGCGCGTCCGCGCGGAGGCGGAGCACGAAGCCCGACGCGCGGCGGCGGAGGCGGCGGTCGAACGGCAGGCGGCGGCCTGCGCGGCCGAAGCGCTTCACAGCCGGGCGGAGGCGGCGGCCGAAGCGCATCGCGCCCGGGTACGCGCTGCGACGAAGCGGTGGAGAGCTCAGGCGGAGGCGGAAGAGGGCCGGATCCGCGAGGAGGCGCTGCGCAACGACGATGCGGCGGAGCACCGTGCGGCGGAGGCGCAGCTGAAGGCGGAGGCGGCGGACCGCCTCTTCATGAGGCAGATGAGGAACCACTCCGGGTTCCTCGACAAGCAGTTCGAGGCGGAGGCGGCGATTCGTGAAGGCCGCCCTTACGCCGGGGCTCCTCCTCCTCTTCGTTCGGGTTCTTCTCCGACTCCGAGCAGGGTTCTTGCCCGGCTCCGGCCGGCAGTGCGGGACGGGGCGGCTCCGCCGGCGCAGCGGCAACGGTCATCGTCCTCTCCGATGACGAGTAGGGAGATAGGACAACCGGAAGTAGCAAGGCGGCTGCAAGTCCCCATTCTAGTGTAGCAAATGCGGACGTTGCATGCCTTTGTAGTAATTTGGCAACTAGAAAAGAGGTGTGTGGTTGTAGAAGCATGTTTTTAGGGGTTGTCCGGTCACCCTCCGCGGACGCGTCCGGATGCGTCCGGGCGCAGTATGTGGTCCGATTTTGGGGGGTGCGGTTGGAGATGCTCTAAAAACGGCTCCTATTTTAGGATATAGAATAAAAACATATATTTGAATGTATACATTAATAAAAACTCTTATTTTGGATTAGCTTGAAATTTGTCTTTCGTAATGGTACTAGCATTGATCATTTTAAAATACAGCGTACTTTTAACAAAATTTGTGGCCTATAATTTCATACACTTAAAACATATTAAAAAAATATTATTGTTTCATGCTATTTTTATATTGTTTCTACATGTTTCTATTATGGTTTTATATCATTTTTATTGGACTAACCTATCAACTTAGTGTGAAGTGACGGTTCCTATTTTTGTTGTGTTGACATCGCAGAAAAGGTAGAAAATCAAGGCCAGGGAATTTTTTAGAAAAAATAAAAAATTCTAACTTTTCGAGACGGACACGGTGGCGCAAAGTAGAATGCTAGAGCGTCACCACCTTACCATGCACCCTCATGGCGCAGCCGGGGGCGCGGCCGGCCCCCGCATGGACACCTCGTTCAGCTCCTCGTGATTGTCACCCCTTCGCCCATATATATAGCGCTTGACATACTTAAGCAAGGGATGGAATTATTTTTGGAGTTTCAATACAGAGTTGTCGCCAGCATCCAAAACACTAGTTTGAGATTTTAGGGTCATGTTGTGCCACTCTGCCGGGACGGGAATCCACCTCCCAAGCCATCTTCATCAATGGTGTTGCTCCTAAGGGTCAACTTTTGCTGGTTGGTGTCCGTGTTGTTTACCCTTCTCATTGAAGGGGGGGTTTTCCACGTTAAAAATCTGTTGTTCCATGTGTTTGATTTCATCTTTCATCGTTTCACTCCTCACTACCTGTTAGTTGTTCCTTTTGTTCATGCATGAATGAAGTGAACTCAGTTTTGTTGTCTAAGTGAATTCAGTGATACTGGAGCTTACATTTACGTGTTTGTGCATTTCTATTGGGCATATTCGGTAAATTGCTTGCTTTCATTCTCTGTACTTGATCCACAAAAATGGCTAAATTCCACTCTTTTAATCACTATAAAATCATGCACAAATTCACTCCAAATTAATGGAAGGATCCACTCCGAATTTAAGTGCAACGGTACCAGGTTACATCTTGCATTTACTCTCAACAAGTCAAAAAAAATCCCCTAATGACCAAAGCAATACATTCACGTGTAACTGGACATGTTGCTACAACACTATAAATTTCTTCTTGTGATAAGCTGGTTTCGTACTGGTACTAGCATTGATCACTATTAGCAAGCTTCTTCAAATTGTCCTACTCAAAGAAAAATAGGAAGCAATTATGCTACAAAAACAGAACATTACTCTCTTGCACAAATCAGTTAGCAAAATTGTTCAGAATATCTTTGAAGCAACATCGGTTCTGCCCTTCCCCCAACTATCGAGTTCCACCACACCTCACGTGTTAGTTTCCCCCAACTATCGAGTTCCACCACACCTCACGTGTTACCTTCCCCCGACTATCGTCGACGTCGCCATAGTTGTCCGCTGTCGAGGCGACTTGCAACCTATCCCAGCTTCGACTCGAGGCCATCTGGGCTCCCCGACACTCCACGTACCCTACCGCCCTTGCCAAACCTACGCCTCGGCGCACAGCTGACCGTCACTTCCATCGTCTACGGTTAGGATTGGGGAATCGATCTTGTATGCTCTGATTGATAACGACGGTCCCAACCTGTAACGTTTAAATGAGGCAAGGGGGTTCTCTGTCAACGAATAAACAACCCGCTAACCAAGTACAGGCTGGGGCCGCGGTTTCCTGTTAACCAAGTTATGGGACTAGTCTGCACTTGGTGAACAACTTTTTTTGCATGGTAATACGATTCTCATTGATAAATAAAAGACGAGATACAAAGTACGTATACACCGATCTTACAGATCTGAAAAGATAGGACAACTTGCGGGATCAAGTGTGCATATAGCTCTTTCCATTTTCTTCATTAGACAAAATTATGTGACCGAACGCCCACCATCCGTCGCTGCGAGGGAAGAAAATATGTTGAAAGATAGATCCCGTTGCTCCTCTTTTTCGTCAGCCTCACGGCTTGCTATACGCGCCGTTGGCTTTTCCGTGCGCAAGGAATCTGACGAAAATGGCCTGTCCATGACGGGAGAGGAATCCAAACGAGATCCACGGCAGGAGCGCGTCGATACGCCGCATGGCTGAAGATGGGACCCCACCTCTATCTCCCCCGCTCTTTCTCTTCCCTACGCTCGAAATCGACGCGGCACCAAACAAAAATCAAATCTAAACGCGACACTGACGAGGACGAGTCGAGGAGACGATGGATGCTTGGCTCTCGTCAAAGCCGCCCCTTTCCGGCAGCCTCCGGCCTCATCACGCCGGGATTGTTCCGGCGTTGATAGAAAGGCGACGAGTCCGCAAATATCGAGATCTTTCATGGACGGTCGGGGCTGGGATTGGTGCACGCCGACGTACGCTACGCTCTACTATGATCTACCACTACCGGTCTAGCTAGCTAGCAGCCACCGTCGTCTCTTTCTTCCCATCCTTCCTTCCTTCGACAACTGGGACTCCCAACTCCATCGATGACTCCCTGACTGGTACGTTCAATGTATAGGAATCGGGGTGCTTCTTAGGTGAACATGCATGGACTTTGTTGAAAATCTGTCAACAACCAAAAAAAACTTTGTTGGAAATAATGGGCCTTGGCCCATGTACATAGAGGTGAAGATAAGTCTAGGGGTGTGGATGCCATATGAAGATTATTAGGTATGTACATTGGCATTTGTGTGGTGATGAGATAACATACATTGTTATTCGATTACTTAATGGAGACGACTCGCGGGAGGAGATAAATAGTACGTTCATTGTTATTATTCCCAAGGTACAAAACCCAACATCTTTGTCTCAATACCGTCCTATTAGCTTGTGCAATGTGATTTTCAAGATCACATCAAAAGTACTCGCTAATCGGTTGAAACAGATCCTCCCTGAGATTGTGTCGGAAGAGCAATCGGCTTTCATGGCTGGCCGTTTAATCATGGATAATGTGATCACCGCGTATGAATGGCTGCATTTTATGAAGAAGAATAGAAGTAAAAGGAATGGGCATTGTGCACTGAAGTTAGATATGAAAAAGGCGTATGATCGCCTTGAGTGGAATTATTTGGAGGCTATAATGAAGAAACTGGGCTTTTCACAGAGGTTTGTCGATACTGTGATGAGAGGAGTTCGATCGGTAACTTTCTCAGTCCTTTTTAATGGTGGCCGCACTGAGGAATTTAAGCCCACTCGGGGAGTTAGACAGGGAGACCAAATATCTCCGTATCTTTTCTTGCTTGCAGCGGAAGGGCTCTCTTGCCTTCTAAAGCATGCAATGAGTGATGGATCCCTAGGAGGCATTCAGGTGGCGAAATTGGCTCCAAAGGTCAACCACCTTCTTTTTGCGGATGACTGCCTCCTCTTTTGCAAGGCTTCGATTGAGGAAGCTAATTCGTTGAGGAACATAGTGGAGATGTACTGCAATGCATCAGGACAGCGTGTCAATCATGATAAGTCATCCATTTACTTTGGTAAGAAGGTTCCTGCCGACATTCGTGTGGGGATAAAAGCCTCTCTTCAAGTCGAGAATGAGTCTTTAAATGAAAAATATTTAGGGCTTCCCTCCGATGTGGGTAGGGCGAAGAATGGGGCTTTCTCTTATTTAAAGGATAGAGTGTGGAAGAGGCTACAAGGATGGATGGAGAAATTGTTATCAGCAGGGGGCAAAGAAATTTTAATCAAATCAGTGATTCAAGCGACCTATTATATGGCCTTATTTAAATTGCCAAGGGGACTCTGTCATCATATCACCTCTTTAATTAGGAATTTTTGGTGGGGAAGTAAGAGAGGGAAGAGGAAGACTGCCAGGGTCTCATGGGAATCAATGGCGATGCTGAAATACAAAGGTGGGCTGGGCTTTCGGGACATAGAGACCTTCAACATGGCTTTACTTGCTAGGCAGGTGTGGAGGATTTTGACACATTCGAGTTCCCTGAGTGCAAGGATACTAAAGGCAATTTATTACCCGACTGGTGATATTCTTGATGCCCCGGTAAGTAGCAATCCATCTCAAATATGGCGCTCGCTGTGTGATGGAAGAGATATTCTGAAGCAGGGAGTTATTAGGAGGATTGGTGATGGTGCAACTACCAATATTTGGGAAGATAAATGGCTGCCAAGAGATTTAAATCTTCGGCCACTATGTCCCATCTTACAAGATCCGCCCCAGATGGTGTCTGAGTTGACATGTTCAGCTAATCGAACTTGGGATGCTGAGATCATAGACAAGGTTTTTCTTCCAATGGATGCCGAAGTGATTAAGCAAATCCCAATCAGCTACATCGTGCAGCCTGATTTTTGGGCATGGAACTATGAAAAGAACGGATTGTTTTCAGTCCGGTCTGCGTACAAGATGGTGGTCGAAACAAAGTATCGTCGAGAGGCCTGGCTTGATGGACGTTCTGAAGCTTCTGGAGTTGAAGAAAAGGAGGGACAGTGGGAGAAATTGTGGAAAACAAAGGTCCCTTCAAAACTGCATGTCTTTGCGTGGAGATTAGCACGATCATCTCTACCTACAGGCCAGGAGAGAGCTAGACGGCATATGGCAGATTCAGAAGCTTGTAATATATGTGGTGCAGCAAGTGATTCTTGGCGCCACTCCCTCCTTGAGTGCAACATGGCAAGAGCAGTGTGGGCTCTCTCGGATGAGGAGGTTTTCGAGCACCTTCTAGCTGATGGCACTCCAGATCCAAAGCTTTGGCTGATGTCGTTGTGTGAGCATCTGAGCCAGACCCAGTTTGTCAGGGTTTTGACGACACTCTGGGCTATATGGTGGGCGCGGAGAAGAGCAATTCATGAGGGTGAATTTCAGAGTCCATTGACAACGTATAACTTCATCAACAATGATAATGGATATGATCGTATATTGATTGATAAGATTCGAACCAGCTTACATTGTTTATATAGAAGAGTAGGCAAGCGACATAGGCTAACCTAACTTGGACTACAAGTCTAATAAGAGTCCTAGTCATATAATCTAACATCCCCCGTAGTCACAACGTCTGGTGTAACAATGTTGAGACTGGATCGTATGTCGGCAAACTGTGCACTGGTTGGAACATGTAGAACTCGTACTTCGCCTAGTGCAACCTTTTCTCGGACAAAGTGAATATCAATCTCGATGTGCTTTGTACGCCGATGATGAATAAGATTGGAAGCCATGTAGATTGCAGATATGTTGTCGCAATAGACAATGGTGGCACGCTTGATCGGGCGGTGTAACTCTGCAAGTAATTGGCGCAGCCAAATGGATTCAGCCACTGCATGAACAACAGACCTGTACTCCGCTTCAGCTGACGACCTGGAAACTATGACCTGACTTTTCGATGACCAAGAAACAAGATTATCACCCAAATAAACACAATAGCCGGATGTAGACCGTCGAGTGTCTGGACAACCTGCCCAGTCCGCATCAGAATAAGCTGTCAAACTTGTGGGAGAAGAAGAATTAATGTGGAGACCGTGGTCAAGAGTGCCTTTGAGATATCGAAGAATTCTTTTGACATGATTGAAGTGAGGAAGGCGAGGATCATGCATATAGAGACAGGCTTGTTGAACAGAGTAAGAAATATCAGGACGTGTGAGAGTAGCATATTGGAGAGCACCAGTGATACTATGGTAGAGACTAGGATCAGGAACATGATCGCTGTCAACTGAGAGTTTGGTGCCAACATCAGCAGGAGTACGAGATGATTGACAGTCAGACATGCCAGCACGAGCTAACAAGTCAAGACTATATTGACGCTGAGAAAGAAACAGACTATCGGAGGAATGAGATACAGCAATGCCAAGAAAATGATGAAGGGAGCCAAGATCTGTCATGGAAAATTCATTATTGAGTAAGGAGATGATGTGACGAAGAAAAGAGTCAATGGAAGCAGTGAGGATGATATCATCAACATATAATAAAGGCAGTGTGTTCAGATGATCGAAAGATAAAGAGAGACGAGTCAGATTTAGAGGGTAGAAAACCAATAGTTTGAATGAAGGTGGCAAACCTATGAAACCATGCCCTAGGGGCTTCTTTTAGTCCATACAAAGATTTGGGTAGAAGACATACAAGATTGGGAGAAGAGGGGTGCTCGAATCCAGAAGGTTGCTGACAGTAGACAGTTTCATTAAGGGTGTCGTGAAGAAAAGCATTTTTGACATCAAGTTGATGAATTGGCCAGGAAGAGGAAACAACAAGACTAAGAACAACACGAAGGGTGCTTGGTTTGACGACAGGAGAAAAATTCCCGTCGTAATCAATCCCGTGCTGCTGAGAAAAACCCTGACAGACCCAACGGGCTTTATATCTGGCAAGAGAACCATCCGTCAGAGTGAAATTTATGTCGAAAAACCCATTTACCAGAGACAACATTGGCATTAGGAGGCTTAGAAACTAGATTCCAAGTGTTATTTTGTGTTAGAGCAGTGAATTCATCGCGCATAGCAGCATGCCACAATGGATCAAGAAGATCACGTTTATAGGAGGTGGGAATAGGAGAAAGAGTGGTTGTGGCCGTTAAATTTAGTTTGCGCACAGGAAGATGAAATCCACGCTTGGCACGAGTACGCATGACATGATCGTTTTCAGGAATTGGTATAGAAATAGCATGAGGAGGGGGAGGCAAGTCGGTAAGCGTGGCAGGAGAAGGGGGCGATGGTTGGTCGGATGTTGCCGCGGCAGAGAAATCAGAAAGGTCTGTCGCGGGGGAAGAGTGTGCCCCGGCAGAAAAATCTGCCCCGGTAGAAGAGTCTGCCCCGGCAGGAGTTGGTGTGTGCGGACTTGGAGGAGATGGTGGCTCGGGTGTGGATGGCTTAGGAGGGGGAGAGAAGGTTTGTGGGGAAATTGCATTGGTTGTTGTATAATCCCGAGCTCGATGACGCTCCCCTTCACCCCCTCGGCTTACCCTCGGCTAGAGAACCCCCTCTCATATCAAGAATGCCGATACGACGACAGTTGACGCCCACCGTGGGGCGTAAGGCGTCAGGCGTCACGTTCCTGGCGGGATCATCTTCATCGACATCGACGACCAGATCGCATATGGCCGGCTCACCTTCTTCGGAGCGGGGATCGACGTCTAGCACTTCCCTCGCGCACGGCGGATCGATTCCACAAAATCAAAAGGCATCTGATCGCCGCCGCCGTCTTAATTTATTTGGGTGAATCCCATGACGACCAGCGCGGTGTTTCCGCCAACACCACCCTTGGCGTAATCGCCGATGAAAGTGCATGAGCCCTCATGTGTGGTTTTGTTAATTAATGACAATCTCAATGGACTAATGGTTGTATTGAGCTATATTTGTAGGGCTTGTCCATTGGCAATGCTTGAACACCATGTGTTGGTATCAAGTTTGAAAGAAGAAGAAAAAGTGATGACCAAAGCAATATCCAAGTCATCAAATATATTAAGAGAAGAAGTTGAAGTAGAAGTTCAAGAGAAGCATCTTGAAGAAATCCTATGCTTGAAGCTTATCACCCTTTTGGAGATATTGGTCAAGTGAAGATGTGCCTTATGGAGGCTCTCCCATATTCGTGTATGGGGGAGCGATATGTCAGTCTTCACCAAGCAAAGCGCAATCAAGAAAGGTGGTCCACTTGAAGAGATCAAGATCATCATCATCTAGCTCAAGTGGAATGCGCAAGGCAAAGGTATGATCTTGATAGGTTTCTATTTTCCGGTCTCATGTTGTTGGTGGGAGACCGGGTTATAGGATAGACGGCGTACTATCAAGAGGGGCTCTCAAGTGAGTAACTTGATCGCATCTTTGTGGAGAGCTCAAACCTTTGCAAACTTGACATCATCATCTTTCTTGGTTCCTTATTTGGTTTTTCTCCTAGTTGGGTTTTGGTGCTTGTCGTGATCTTCATGACAACCCCAAGTTCTTCGAAAACGGTTTTTGTTGGGAAAACTTCTTGCGTTTTCGTGTTGCAAATATTATCGGTTTATCCGTGAGAAAAATTTCACACCTCCCCATGTGTGTCAACTTAACTCAATTTATGGTTCTTAATATTTCCAACGAGAAAGTTATTGCATTTCAGGTTTTGCAACAAAATTGGTTTCACCTGATTTGGAGTTCGAACGACAAAATTGGTTTCACCTGATTTGGAGTTCGAACGAGAAAGTTATTGCATATCAGGTTTTGCTGATTTGCTGCTGTTGCCTAGGCCGGAGTCTCCGGCCTCAGGAGTGCTCAGAGGCCGGAGTCTCCGACCCATCAAGTTTAGGAGCGAAGAGCTCCACAAGTCGGCGCTCTCTGCCTTCGGTCCAGAGTTGGTCCGAAGTGACCCCGGAGTCTCCGGTTTGGACGGGAGTCTCCGATGTAAGTTTCTTGCAACGGCTCTTTTTCTAGGGACCTATGAAAAGGCCCCCCTTCTTCCCCAAAGGGTCAACTCTTCCAAGCACGAAATTTCCCCCTCTCTCACCTCCATTGTTGACCTTGGAAAGCTTGCCCCTCTCCCAATTCCTCCCATGATTCTTGCATATCTTTGAGGGATTTGAGAGAGGAGATCTAGATCTATATTTCCACCAATCCATCTCTCCTCTATGTGAGGGGAACCTAGTAGATCTAGATCTTGAAGTTCTTGTGTGGTTCTCTTCTTTGTTCTTCCTCTCTTCTCCCCCCATAAGCATTAGTTACTTTTGGTGGGATTTGAGAGTGAAGGACTTGAGCACTTCTTGTGTTCTTGCCATTGCTTTTGTGCATCGGTTTGTGCTCTCCACGAGGATTCGTGGAAGTGAAAGTTTGTGAGCTTGTTACTCTTGGGTCTTTGGACCGTAGACGCCTTTTGTGGTGGTTGAGGCCTTTTGTGGCCACTTGGGAGCTCTCAATCCTTTTGTGGGTTGTGCCTCAAGATTGTTGTAATGGACTCGATTTCCGCCCAAAGGGGAAATCAATAGTGGAAGGTGAACCGAGCTTTTGGGCAAGATTCATCGGAGAATAGGGTGAGGCCATTTGTGGCGTCTTGAGTTTGAAAATCACACCCCTCCAACGAGACGTACTTCCCTAAAAAGGAGGAACTCGGGAATACATCCTCGTCTCCGCGTGACTCGGTTATTTCTATACCCGAGCTCTTTACTTATGCAATTTACATTGTGATAGCCTTCGTGCTTGAAGTATTCAATATTGCTATCACCTTGTTGCTTATCTTGCTTAGCATAAGTTGTTGGTGCACATATGTGAGCCTAGTTTATTTAGGTTGTTGGCTTGTTAATTTAAACACCTAGTTTTATTCCGCAATTATCAAGCCTAAACCGGAATCTCTACTATATAATATGTCTTCAGGTGATGGTCCGTTTTTCACTTTCCGATTTTACCCCTGAGTTTTGGGAGAATTTACGGCACTGCCACCGCCAAGTGATTTACCGGTTCGTCCTAAGAAAAAAAAATCCCCAATCCTACCTCTGCATTGCCTCGACGCCTTCATTCCGCCGGCGTAAGGGAGCTCCACCGCCGTGTCCCGATTCCCCTCCCTCCCCGCACTTTCTTCCTCACCGGAACGGGTCGCATTGCCGCCGCCTCGGTCCCCCGCATCCGCCGCCTCCTCTACAACCACCAGCGCCACGGCCGCCGCAACCGCCCCCTCCACGGCGCGCTACAGCCATGGATGCTCGCGCCGCCGGCCATGTCCACGGCTGGCCCCCTCACGACCCGTTCCTGCTCTGCCTCTCCCACGCCGCGCCTCCGTCCGCCAGGAACACCTGCGTGCTGCCGCCGAGGAAACTCGCGTGGCCCAGAGCCCCACGCCCCCGTCCGCGATCTCCCGTGCTGGCGGATGAGCGACAAAGACCATCGCCGCCGTGCTCGATTCCCATGCGGGATAGGTCCTCCAGCTCGCCGCCGGTCCGCGGAACTCCTGCTACGCTTTCCGCCCACTGGCCGCTCCCTGCTATGGACCTGGCCTCCACCACCGACGCCCAGCTCCCCCGGCAACTGGCCGCCACCAGCTCACTGCAGTCCAGTCGACTTGGATCCGGGCGCTGCAATGTCTCGTCGCCGTCCCGAGCTAGCTCATGCGGAAACCGGGCGACTTCCTCCTCTACCATCGGGTTTCAGTTTGCGATTCAGTTTCTGTTTTGGACAACAGTTGAGATTTTGGGTGTCGTTCTCTGGTGGTGATGGTCGTTGACCATCGGGAGTACGCCCGCCTCTCGCACGAACTCCCCGTCGCCACCCCTGGGTGAAAACGGAGAGCTTTCCGGCTGGCGTGCTTGGGGAAAGCAGAGTAACACGGCTCGGTGAGCTTGCTCACTTCATGGTTGTTTGCCTCCAGTCGGGCGGAGGGCTGGTTGTGGAGATGGAGAGGAACGGGAGGCTACAGAGCCGCCTTTGCCTGCAGACGACGGCAGGTAAGCGTCCTGCTTAGGGCCCTCACGCCTGCCGGCTCCGGTCACCGCTGGAAACAGCAGTGCATCCTCGCCAGATCACTCGAAGCTCATCGGCTCCGTATGGAACAGATCTTTGCACGGCATTAGGGACTGTTGCGGTGCTCCTGTATGGCTGTATGTACAATCTCCCGGAAGTAATCTCTTTGCGAGGTATCCAAACATCTACACATGGAGCCAAGTGACTAAGTGGTGATTCCACTTTTACTAATCAGTGTTGAATATCTTGATAAAATGTATATTAGTTTTAGAGATTACATATTCAGTTTTTGGTGAGCATGGATTCCAGTATGAGCAGCGAAATTTCACAAGTTTGAAAGGACCAAACAATTTATCTTTGTTATTCCCAGCTGCAACACAAAATTAGTTTCTTCTGGACAAATCCAAAATTAAGCTATTGATACGAGTGTAGTCCCTCCTGGACAAATCTAAAATTCTACTATTGCTACAGTTTGCTCCATATTACAGATCCGGTTCTGTTATTGTTATTTTTGTCGATTGATTGCACCTAGGAGCACTTGCGCTGCACATTATATTAAAAAGAGAAACGAAATGCAATATAGCACTGCTCATTATACTTGTTCGTAGAAGGAATCCTAAAACCTATGAGTCGGAGAGAAATATAAGTAGTACTTATGATTTTATGAAGAATGCTTATATTCAAACGTTTGATGGACTCATGATCTCGCGAGACATACATTTGAACAAAAAAGGGCTGACATTTGAAATGTTCACAGGTAAGTTTGTTATAGTTTTTAAATTAATTGCATTTCAATTAAACAAGTTTTTTATAGTTTTTAAAAAATGTCATATCGAAAAATATGACATTTTTAAATTAATTGCATTTGAAGCCTTAGTGCCTTTATTATTAGGTATAGATCTCCGTTGCAACGCACGGGTATTTAGCTAGTTTTTTTAAATTGCCTATTCACCCCCCTCTAGGCGACATCCTTGTCGTTTCAGCCGACTCTCGCGATCCCTTGAACCACGTTCGTCGCGAGGTGCGGAAACCAACGAAGAAACTCTCTCGAATCCTTGTACACCACGGATCGGAGTGCTTCCCTTGGCATACATCACAGCCACGACTCACGAGCCGACCAAAAAGCTGCGCGTGGGTTTGGCGATTGAAGCAAGCAGGCAGCCAAGGTGAGCATCATCTACACCAAATCCGTTTTGGTTACGCGCGGTAACGCTCCGTATTGCCGGCCGGCTTGCTTTGGCTTCCGAGTCAGGTAACGCTCTGTTCCGGCGGAGGTGGCAGCTAGCATGTCCAAGACAGGATCGATCCATATTCAAACCTACGACAAATTCAAAGCAAGCTAGCTGCCACCACAATTGCAATATGTGAACCTGATGGATCCATCGGCATAAAGTGGTGGCTAAATCCGTTTTGGTTACAGCTCAAGTACCGATTCAAAGAAATCACAACATGCATGAATTTTCCGGCGAGATTATCAATCTACATGCACGTACGACCGGCGAGCAGCATCGCCCCGCGCGATTCAGCTGCACCCCGTCGTGCGCATGGCTAGCTATTCTAGTCGCCAAACTCTGGTCGTGTCAGCAATGTTAGGCGGGACGCCGCTATCATCACGATCGGTTTAGGCACATTCATCACCAGATCGCTAGCTGTTATTTCCGGTCGCCCGAACCTGGCCAGTTTGGGAAATCGATTGGTACAAAATAGTCTAGCTCCGTGTTTTAGCTTAATTGCTAACACGACACAACGCCGCTTGTCTAACATATTTATTGTCGCGTTCCGACATGGCAAAACGCCTATCCGACATACTTGTCATCGCGTTCCGGATTAATCGCTAACGCGGCGCAACGCTTTTCAACATACTGAAGGAGATATGCCCTAGAGGCAATTAATGAAGACATTTTATTTATCATATCTCAATTGTTCATAATATGTTTTATACCATGCTATAACTGTATTAAGCGGAAACATTAATACACGTGTGGTACATAAACAACCAGGTCCCTAGTAGCCTCTATTTAACTAGTTCATTGTGCAATTGATGGTCGAGGTTTCCTGATCATGTGACATTGATGTCAGTTGACAATGGAGTCATATCATTGGGAGAATGATGTGATGGACATACCCAATATTTGTAGGACGTAGTCATTACGCCTTCGACCGTGGGATCAACTTCAATCTCTATTTCTGAAAGATACATTGATTGCATCAAACGTCATATCTTATATAGTGTAACAATAAAGGTGTCCCTCTCGGGTATCGGAAGGGAGTAGGTGTGGCGAGGGATCAAGAGCGGGATTTTCCAATCGACATAGCAGGATAGATACTCTGGGCCCACTCGGTGAGATTACATCAATGAGCATGTAAGCATGTGACTAGGTCACGGGGATGTAATATCACACACGAGTAAAGAATAGTATTGTCGGTAACGAGATCGAGCTAGGTATCACGATGCCTGAGATCGAGTCTCAGACAAACTAAGTATCGCCTGACAAAAGGTTTAAGACTCAACGTCTAAGGTTCGAACGACAAAGTTATTCATAATGCACAGGGACTAATATGGGTATCCACGGTCCCGCTATTGGTCATTGATCGGAGAACGGGTCTCGATCATATCTGGAGTATTCTCGAACCGCAGGGTGTCAAGCTTAAGGGGAGTGACGCTTAAAATAGATTGGACACAGAAGAGAAAATAGAAGAGAGCACCGGAAGCGTTCCGGGACACATCCGATGGAGATCGGAGGGCGACGAAATAGTTTTCGGAGCCGAAATAAATTAGATAATATGTATTTAATATTAATTAGTGTAATTAATAGTTAAATATATTTTTTATTTAATTAATTTCGAATTTAATGGCAGCCCCATCTCTAAAAGGGCCAACTCCCGGAAGAGTGGCCCGTTAAGGGGGGAACCGCACCCCAGAGAGGAGGAGAGGGCCGGCCGGCCTAGGTGGGCCACATGGGGCCCACCTAGGGCCAGCACACCATGGCTGGCCGGCGGGTGTGGGGTTTAGTCCCACACCGCCTGGCCAGCGAGCCTGGCAGCCTCCCTCCCCCTTTATATAGAGGTGCCCCCATGCTTTTGAAAATACACCAAATTCTCTCTCTCCTCCAAACGTGACTCCGCAATTGGGGTTGCGCCGAGGTTGAGGTTTTCTCCACCATACGCACACCGTCGTGCTGCTGGTCTTCGGTCGAAGTCTTCTACTTTCACTGCTCGGCTGGATCGGAGCTCGGAGGTCGTCTTCTTCACCATACACTTGTGACCCCCTGCGAGGCACCATGCTTGGGGTGCTTGGAGGTGATCGTCCTCACGACCTCGAGGTCGGCTACATCGGCTTCATCGACAATGCTTCTGTAGTGTAACAGCCCATGTTTGTAACAAATTAGCTTTGCATTCATAAGCATCATGTAATTTTCACTAAGAAAATTTGCATTTTAAACATAAGGTGGTTTTTGCGAAAGTGTTTGTCTTCTTTTATTTTCAGATCCATTCAAATGGTTTCAGAAATTTAAACTAAAATTATGGGGAGCTTCTATGCAAAATTAGCAATCCCCATGAATTTTCCTAGTATTTATTGAACTTCCTAAGTGCCCTTAAAATTTCCCTAAAGTTTCTGTTTTAAAAATATTGCAGGAAACCCTAGTTCCAGGGGTCTTTCTATAATTTCTCAAAAACCAGAGGGCCTTTTTGCAAACTCGTCGTCGTCAACCTTTGTCTTCTCTGAGTAGCAGACAGGTAGCACGGTGGCGTGCTGTACGACGTCGATCTCTGCGCGAATCACCTCGACGCCGCGCAGCCTTGGAGGGATAGGACCCCAGCGCCGTGCCGCTCTTCTCTCCCTCATCCCCTCACTCGTCTCTCCCCTGCTTCCCTCTCTTTCCACGCATGCACGGTCGGAACCGCCGCCGTTGCCGACACGCAGAGCCGCCGCTAGGCACCGTTCCGGATGAATCGAAGTGGACAGGAAGAACCGCCTCAACCTTCTCTCCATTCTCGCCGAGAAGCACAAGCTGGGAGGCTCGAAATCGAGCGAATCGACCCGGTCTTCCCCGTCTCCGACCGCCGGCCGCCGAGCTCATTCCGGCCACCCTCGACTTCCTCCAGCCTCCCTGACCATCGGGTAGCGCTTATGGTGAGCTCACGGTGCTCATGCACCTCTCCCCTTCCTCCCTCTCGCTTTGCTTCGCCGTAGCGCCGTGCTCCACTAACGGCCGCCGCGCAAGTTCGCCGCCGGTGCTCTTCCGGCAACCCAAAAGGAGCGGCGCCGCCCATACGAGGTCACCCACGCCGCCCCGCGTCCAGCGCGCCCGCGCGTGCGCTCTCTCGCTCCAAATCGACGGGTCCGTGGTCGACAGGAGCTCTGCTTCCATTGCTGACGTCGGCGTGACGCCACCACGGCCCCAACAGTCAGATATTTAATCTTTTCGATAATTATTTTGATAATTAATAAAACCCTGACAGTGGGTCCCGTTGTCAGAATTTTAAACATTTCCAGAAATTCCAGAAAATGAGTAAAACTTGTAAATTCAATATCTTTTGATCTGTAATTCAGAAAAATGTGTTCAATATACCAAAATCTTCAGAAAAATGTAATCTGTCTATTGGTATCAAAATTCATGCATATTTAGCAACTTTTAACCATGCTTATTTAGGAGAACAAAATAACCAATTTATGGATTTATGGAATTTTTCCAAATGCTATCTTTAAATGTATTTGGGCTCCATTTAAAATGATTTCCATGCTTAGGATTCTACTTCAAATAACTTAATTATCATATCATACATACTTGTATGCGCATTGCATTATGCCATGAAGTGATTGATGTTTCCATTTCTTTCCGGTGTTTTGTTTTTTCTCGCTAGAACACAGACACGAGATCGGGATCGAGATCAACAACAACAAAGGCGAATACTTGATCAACCAACGATCAAGTCCAGCATAATATTACCAAAGATCTATTGTTATTGGTTATCAAATCAAGGCAAGCATAACTTCTTATCTGCACATATATGTGATTTCAAAGTATTTGATTCTTATATTTTGCATACGATTCAAATGTGCTTCTGGTCCATAGATAGAGTTCTCCTATCTCTTGCATCGCCTAAATACCTTGATCCACTGCTCCTAGCAGACTTAGGATTGCTTGTGCATGCGTGTGTATCGCCAGAGCCTTATATCTGCTATGCTTAGCCATGCTTAGATTTGTAAACTTGTTTTCATCGGATGACGGAGCAGAGCTGCTAATGAATCTAGCATGAGAGTATGATGTGGTAAGATGAGGTGAAGTGTAATAAACTTGCTTAAAGGATTTGGTGGGAGGCCACATGTGTGGTGTTTTCTTCCACCAGCCGCTCCTAAGACCCGAGTTCTCGTACCTTGATCCAAGACTGAGCGTACAACCATGCGTGGGCCTATACTGGTCAGCCTCGTCGACTCACTAACTTGCTTAGATCTACCCATGAGCCACATAGTTCGGGTGTTCCATTTGCCCATACGCATTGAAAACGTTTTAAGGAGGAGGAGGTGCATAGAGCATACAGGAGCAGCCAGGGTTGCTTGAGGATGAACTCTCTGGTAAACCAACCTTGCCATGCAACAAACGGATCCGAGTCGGAGAACGGCCGTCTCTCGATGGCGGGCTTAGACCTTTTGGGTGGCTCATGGAATAGGTCGACGTAAGGTAAAGGTTGTAACCGTTCCCACTCTGCCGGCTTTCCCAGGAAGAGAGTTGATTGTACAGGCAAGGAGCCGGATGGTACGTGTGGCAAACATTGTACACCCCTGCAGGGTTTAATCTATTCGAATAGCCGTGTCCACGGTTACAGACAAGTTGGAGTTAATGGGTGAGATCATTGTCGGAGACTGGTCCCAGGAACTAGGGATGTGTCTCACTGAAGCCAGGAACGAAAGGGGGCTGAACACGCTATCAAACAACCCTCAGCTACCTCAGCGACGGTGCTCTTCGAGCTCGGTGAGGGACATCACTGCAGAGAGTAAACACGAGCCGCTACCCAGGTTTGGGCCACCGTGAGGTGTAAGACCCTACTCCTGCTTGGTTGTATTGCACTGCTTACAGAGGTTACAATACAGTGAGCTAGCAGAGGCTCAAGCTTTGCTAGGGAGGAACTATGGTGGGAGATGCTCGGTCCTCTCCCTTGCGGTGGTGTGGATGAGCTTCCACTGGTCGATCGAATCGAATCTGGGATCCAATGGAGTGGAATGGAATCGAATCCCTCTCCTGGTCGTACACTGTCTCCTTTTATAGGTGTCTCGGGCCTCTTCCCCCCCAATTTATCAGGCGGGAAGGGCTACCACATGGCGACGAAGGAGTAACATAGTGCACGGCAACGGAGCTGTCCATGGACTCGGTCCATGGCAGAAAGCTGCGTCCTCTTGGCAGGAAAAGCCACTGTCCATCTAGGACGATGGGCTGGCGCTGGAGAGGCCCGTGGGGTGCTCCACGGTGACGTCGGCTTGGAGCGTAGCAGACACCGGTCCCCTTATCACCGGAATGGCAATTCTTGTAGTCCGCTTTGCTTGGTGCAGCTTTGTTGACCACTTTGATCACCAAAGAGGCAACTGCGGCATGGTCGTCACTGCGCGCAGGCGCGCGCGTCACTCTGCGTCGGGCGCAGAGGCCATGTGCGCTCTATCGCGGAGACAGAGCTTGCTTTCACCCGAAGGAACCTCGCGAGGGCTGGGATGCCTCGCCGAGGTCTTCGAGTACTTGACGCCTCGCGAGGAAGGCGTAGACGTGCGGCAGGACTTAGCGACTTTCTCGATGGGAGAGGCCCTCGCGAGGGAAAGATCCCTCGCGAGGCTCACCAGGCTGAGACGCCCGGTCCTTAGCTGAATCTTCAGAGTGTTGAGGGCTGTGGCAGGCCGGCCCGTGGTACCTGGTTTCCACTGGGCCGACAGTAGCCCCCGGGCCCGCGATGGGCACGCTGGAGTCTTGTGAACGGAGGCGAAGCGTCGTGGGCCCAAAAGAGCCTGCCTGGCCCAAGACACGTGGCGTGCTACGACCGCCCACGAAGCCACGATCTCCTCGGCAGTAACGGGCGTAGTGGCGGGGACCACCACGCCTGGGTAACGGCTCGCCGAGGCGATAAAGCCCGAGAGCTCGTTGCAGACACCCAGTACTCTGCTCATCCCCTTTCGCCTCCTCCTTTCCAGAGCGCGCGTCTTCTCCGAGCTTCTCCTTCTCCGCATTCCAGCTGCGATGGCGCCCAAGAAAGCTGCAGGCTCCAGGAAGGACAAGGCGGCGATGCAGGCGAGCGAGCCTGTCGCGATGAGGCAGGACGGGAACCTCAAGCCGGCGCTGGAGGGGTACCGTGTCAGCACGGAGGCGCAGCTGGACAAGGTGCGGCATATGGCGGCCTCCAAGACCAACGAGTGGAGTGCCACGGTGCTCAAGCCGGCGTGCGCCCTCGGCGTCCTCGGCGCCGGCTTCTATCCCATCTTCCTTCACACCCTCTTCGCTGGGCTCGTGCCCCCCTTCTCCGACTTTTTCCTGGCGATTCTGGAGTTCTACCAGATCCAGATTCTCCACCTTCATCCCAACTCCATTCTCATCCTCTCCATCTTTGCCTACCTTTGCGAGGCATACTTTGGAGTGAAGCCATCTGTGGCCCTCTTCCACAGCTTCTACGCGCTCCAGTTCACGGCGAACAACGAGCGGACGGGGTGCGTCTCCTTCCGCATTACTGATGGCATGGGCAGCGTCTACATTCCCATCGCGTGGGCCGGCGAGGTCGCTGTCTCCAATGTGTCGAAGAAGGTGGAGGACTTCCGCAAGCGGTGGTTCTTCGTGGACACCGGGAGAGTGAGTCCCTTCTTCGAGGTGCCCGATGCGCCCCCGACGAAGAGGAAATGCTGGGCGAGTGAGACTCTCGAGGGCCCAACACTTGGTGGCGTGGTCCGGCGTCTGGCGGAGCTTCGCGAGGCCGGCCTCACGGGCCAGATGGTGGCCAAGGACTTCGTGAGGCGCCGCATCGCTCCGCTCCAGGCACACTCGGAGCCGATGTGGATGTACTCAGGCCCGATGGACGAAATGCGCCTGAGTCCCGACAACTTCTAGAAGGCAGAGCTAGACGGCATCATGGAGGCGATGCCTAAGTTCGACCAGTGGGGCCTGATGCCTGAGGGGCAGGTTGGGCCCCGCAACAACCCGGAGTCGGTGTCGCAGGCGGCGCCGACCGATGGCGAGGGGGGACGACGGAGGCGCCCGCGTTGTCGGACGCGGACGTAGATGGCGCCTCGGGGGGCCCCAATTCCTCGGCGGGGAATGCGAGCTCCTCTAGGGACGCATAGCCTGAAGCGGAGATCCATGAGGTCTCCTCAGGCAGCGACGACCCGTACCTCGTCGTCCCCTCGCGACGCACCAATGAGGAGGAGGAGAGCTACGACGAGGAGGCCTTGTTAGGCCGCCGCGAGCCCCACACCAAGGCGAGCTACGACAGGCCTGTCGAGGCTCAGAAGGGGGCGGAGGCGAGCGCCCCGCAGCCGCGGCGGACGGCGAAGAGGTGGATAGACACCGCAGAGTAAGCCTCGCATCTCCTTTATTTTTAGGATGTGCTCTTGAGTGCCCCTCTTGAGGGATTTCAGCATGCTTTTCTTGCCAGGTTCCCCGTAGGGACGAAACAACGCAGACTCCGGAAGGTCGGAGAGAGCTCTGGTGCTGCAGCGGCGTCTGCAGTGCCCACTGCTGGGGGGCGACACCATGGGGCTGCGGCTTCCCCTCCTCCTGCGGGTGAACGCCGCGAGGAGGAGGCAACCGGGGCGACGGTACCGTCGCGTGCGCGGCCCGACACTTCCCCTGCGCGGCAGGAGAAGGCGATTGAAGAGACGGCGGCAAAGACCGCGTCGTCGGTAGAGGAGCGGGTCGACGCTGAGACGGAGGGGGCCGCCACGCAGCCGCCTCCACCAAGCGCGGGCCCTGAAGCGACAACGGCGGACTCCGAGGCCACGGCGGGGGCGGCCACGACGGGACAGGCCGATCCTGCCCCTGGCGATCAGCAGGATGCGCTCCGCGGGCGGAAGGACGCCGAGGCCCACGGCGAGGACACTTCAGGCCCTCGAGAGGCCCCCGGCGCGGAAGAGGGAGAAGGCTCTCACCAGAGCCCCCAGGCGCGGCATGAATCCGCCCCAAGCCCTAGGGACCGTGCTTCGGGGCCCTCGGCGAACATCGAGGCCTCCGGGCCCCTGGGCGATGCGTGGGCCCTGGTTCTGCGGGGCCGACGCCAGAGCGCAGCTCGCCGCGGGTCCGTCTTTCGCTTGGCGAGGGAGGCGCTCGACGGGCTTGAGGCCCAGCACGCCGAGGAGGAGGAACGCGCCGACCTTGCGCGGGCTTGGACTCACCTCCACGAGACCATGGAGCGCTGCCGTCGGGAGGACGTGGCGGCCCAGGCGCGGCGTGAGGAGGCGATGCGCTTCGCTGAGGAGGTTCGCACCAGCGTGGTCCGTGAGGCCGAGGAGACCCTCGGGCAGATCAAGGCTGAGCGCGAGGCTGTCGCGGCTAGACGCGAGGCTCTCGAGGCGGAGATTGCCGCCAAGCACCAGGAGTTCGCGACCCGCGAGAAGAAGATCATCACGGACTCCGAGTCCGTGAGGTCAAGCTTGGAGAAGTTCCGCGAGGACCTGCGCACCCGCGAACGGCTGCTGGCGCAGCGCAGGGAAGACCTCTCGCTCCGCGAGGCTGAGCTGCGCAAGCGTGAGGAGCAGGTTGAGCAGGTCGAGAGAGCCTGTAGGCCCGCGAGAGCAAGGTGGCCCAGGACGAGGCCAGCTACAAGGATCGCCTCGAGAAGGCCAACGCCAAACTCCGCTCGAAGGCGGAGAAGATGGCGGAGGAGTCCGAGGCCAAGGCGAAGCTCTTCAGCGACCGCTGCTCCCAGGAGTTCACGCAGAAAGCCCAGCGCCAGGAGGAGCGCTTTAAGGGGAAACACGACGAGCTCAACGCACGCATTGTGGAGCTCGAGAAGGAGGGGAAGCGGTTGGCTTCCCATCTTCAGAGCGCCAAGGACGCCCAGGCCCGTGCGGAGCAGCACCTTGCTTCCCTGATGGAGGACTTGAACGAGGTCCATCAGCAGGTGGCGCCCGTTGCGCAGCTTGCCGAGGAGGCTCGGGACAACACACAGGCTGCGCGGCTCTTGACGCACCAGTGAGAGCGTATGTTCCACTCCCTGGTGATCCACGCGCGGGCTGTTGCGGACCGCTTGGGGGCCGAGACCCCCGCGTTCTCTGTCGAGGGGAACGCTGATGCAGCCACGTACCTCGGCTTCTTCGAGCGGCTCCTCACCAACTTGGGTGCTTCCTCCTTTTTGATCCAGCTGCTTGCTTGGGTGCTTCCTCCTTTTGAGCTGCTTGGTTGGGTGCTTCCTCCTTTTTGATCCAGCTGCTTGCTTGGGTGCTTCCTCCTTTTGACCTGCTTGCTTGGGCGCTTCCTCCTTTTGAGCTGCTTGCTTGGGTGCTTCCTCCTTTTTGATCCAGCTGCTTGCTTGGATGCTTCCTCCTTTTGAGCTGCTTGCTTGGGTGCTTCCTCCTTTTTGATCCAGCTGCTTACTTGGGTGCTTCCGCCTTTGCTAAAGGCGGAAGCACCCAAGCAAGCAGCTGGATCAAAAAGGAGGAAGCACCTAAGCTAGCAGCTGGATCAAAAGGAGGAAGCACCCAAGCAAGCAGCTGATCAAAAGGCGGAAGCACCCAAGCAAGCAGCTGGATCAAAAAGGCGGAAGCACCCAAGCAGACAGCTGGATAAGTGCCTACAACACAAATATTAAGGATTTCAACACAAATAATTGTCCAGAGGGCAACAAGAAATATCAATATTCAGTTATTCACTACAGATTACAAGTTTACAAATTAAATTACAAGTACAACTGAATCGATTAAAATTCCATAGACAACTAAAACAAATTTACATGTACTTAATGTGCCCTGAAGCAATTCGAAAGCCAACCGAACAACCAGTATCGGTCTTAAACTAGCTAGCTAAACCGATTAGCTACTACTAGTACAGCAGTACTCAACGAAATGAGCTAGCTAAATTGATTAGCTACACAGTACTACTCAACGAAGTGTACGCACTCTGCTCGGCCAGCAGTGGAATACTTTTACGGTGGTACCTGGTGGCCGACTTGATTATACAACGCTATTCCTCAGATCAATTTAAAAAACCATATCGTGCATCCTACATCTTGATTAAATACTAAAAATTATTCTGGTTGTGTACCTTGTGCTGAAGAAGCCGCAGGTGGAGGGATCTAGCGGTGGCGGGTACCCAAACTGGAGCAGCGCGCGGGCGTAGTCGATCGCCTTTTGCATCGCCGGTCGGGCTCGCGCCAGATCGGCCGCCATGGCAGCAGTAGCGTGTTCATCCCGCGCGGATCTGGACGCCGCGCCATCCTGCTCGCGGGAGGCCATCGTCGCACGCCTCGTCCATGCTCGTCGGCGACGTTGAGGGATTGCCGTCGGAGCTAACGGATCTGCTTGAGGACCGCCGCCGGAGCTAATGGATCTGCTTGAGGACCGCTGCTGTAGGAGCTCGTCGATTTGCTTAGGGACAACCGCCTCGTCCATGGAGGTGGCCGGCAACAAGGACGAGATAGGTGTGAGGATGGATGGAGAAGGGGGATCAGGCGCGTGTGGCTCTGCGGGAGAGGAAGGAGAGTGATGGGATAAGATCGGTGGCTAGGGTTTCAGAGTTTTTATACTATACCGATTCAGTTTGCATACGGGTCAGAATTTTAACCGTGTCCGATATCGTGGATTCACATTGCAAACGGTTGAATTAATTTAACCGTTTCCGATGTGTCGCGATTTGCGGGCGCGGGATCAAATTTTCCGTGCACAGTGTCGTTTTACCGTTGTTTTTTTGCTGCCGTTTCTATAGAGGGGTATCCTTACTATCGTTCTGTACTAGTGTTATGTCATTTATTTTGCATTCTCTCTTTTACTAGTGTTGAGTGGAATTCTTTTTTGGTGGAAGAGCTTCACATAACATCAGTGGCTGTAGCTAATGTTTAAAGTAACGGTCATCTTGCGTCCTTACAGAACATGTGAGTTTTTGATTGTGCACTAACCCTCTAATGAGATTTACTTTGAATTTGGTGTGGCGGAAGTTTTCAAGGGTCAAGAGAGAAGAGTGATATAATAGGATGGAGAAGAGTGAAGAGTTTAAGCTTAGGGAGGCTCCCACGGATCTCCCCAGCATATTTCAAGAAGACTCAAGCGTCTAAGCTTGGGGATGCCCAAGGCATCCCCTTCTTCATCGTCAAAATTATCAGGTCATCTCTAGTGAAACTATATTTTAATTCTTTCACATCATATCGTGGGGACCCCGGACTAGCTGTCCGAAATACCCGATTATGCTTAACACAACGATCCCGTGATCAGTCTGCCGTTGCACATAATCCGAATTGGATACCAAAGTTTACATCCATTACAGTACCGAATAAAAAGTCTTACATAAATGGTCATTTAGACCAAGTCTTACATAGGTGCCTTCATGGGCCAAACCAAAATATCAGCGGAAGCTACGGCGTAGTAGACATCATATTCTAACGATGACGACCCGACAGGCAGCTGACTTGTGGAGATCCTTAGTTCGCGTAGAAGTCACCATACTCCTGCTCGGCGTAGTGCTCCTCCTCGTAGTCTGGCTAGGACAATAGCCAGGGACGAAACCAATATGAGTACATTTGAATGTACTCGCAAACTACCCCAACATGAGTTGCACTAGTTTTCTTTAAAACATCTCTATATCTTTATTGAAAAAGGTAAGAAGAGTTATAACTATTTTTAAAAGAAATCACCATCTCATTTGTTCTCCAAAACCCTTCCTTTTCCTGACCAAGGCTCACCATGGTCCATTTATTCAACAACTCATACCACTCCATTTGGTATAGTTGTGTCACACCATCACCAATTCATTTTCTTTTAAACTTAAAAGTTTTTCCAAAAACTTGCACATGATCTCAGGACAGCCTCCCAATTGTCCATATCCGAGGACTCGGCTATTCGAATAGTTTTGACCCTCTGCAGAGGTAGCACGCTTTTAACCCACATCCATCCGGTAACTCATCGTGTCAGCCACGTCCCGCCATACAAGGTGTATGCGAAGTTGAGCCACCGACCCTAGCCTCTCCTTTGCTCATGCTAGTATAGGATCCTACCCATATGATAATTCCCACCAACACTCAGTCCGGTCCCCGTCGGCAACCCTAGTGTGAGGACTCATATGTTTTTCCCGGCGACCATATTTATGAAGTCTTCAATCCTCCTCCTTATCTTTCCATAGAGTTTGAGCGAGGACCCAGGTCAGGGGAGTTCTCCAAACCATCCCCTCATGCATAACGGAGTCATCTCCGTCGATGAGGTATCCCATACTAATAAGAGCAAATTATATGACTAAGCCCCGTTCCCATATGGGGGTAAATGTGGTCGCACAGATTAAGATTGGTTGTCATAGTACTAGGACACAATGTGCATTTTTCATAAACATTCCCATTTTCCATTTCTCCACTTCAACACCGACATCTCGGTATTCCATAACCACACAAGTATTTCAAAAGGGTTTTGAGTAAACAATATTTATTTTCCCATCCTATAATTTGGTATCAACTATCTTATACTTCTACATAGGTGGCAAAATAGTTTTCATGTACTTGTAAAAAGGTTCTCAAAATCATTGATACTTTTGAATAACTCATGTGACAAAATAGATGTATGTAAATGCAAGCTCAGTGAAGTAGCTTGCCTTGCTCGGCAAAGTTCTCAGGTTCTTGTGCTTGCTGATCAAGGTATTCCCCCTCCTCGTAGACTTCGGCAACGTTCTCGTCTAAACGTCAATTAAGCAATGCAACCAATTACTAAACTACTCAAGCAAGCATCACAACAGAACAATCATAAACATCACAAATAGCTACTGCACACACCAAACCATACAATTTGGTTTCAAAATAATTGAATTAAACACATTTATTTATGTTCAAATTATGGCAGAAACTTGTGGAACATGTTTAATTGCACAACTTGAGTTTGTTGTCACAAAAATACAAACTAAATTTCTTTAGAAAGCTACTGATGTGTAGAAGACAACCCAATTTGATTTGGATCAATTGGGTTACCAAACTCCCTACACAAATGTTTGAATCCAGTAACTTAATAATCAAGTTTTAGCTACCAAATAAGTTCTGTTGACCCTAAAATTATCCTTTTAGGGGTAACTAAACATGACTAAATGTGACCTAACAAATTGGTCCTAATTCATTTGGGTTAACCATTAAACATATTTAAATGTTTGAGTGCAGAAGGGTGTTCAAACTTCATCTTCATACTAAACAATTAATATGCACAAATAATTCTACCAAAATTAGGGAAGCTAATTCATGACAGTACTAAGCTAGGAAAATTGGTTTGGAATTATTTGGACTAACAGTATCAGAAACAAACAAGTTTAGAATTTAAACCTTCTGTAGTATTTTTAATAATACTTTTTATCTATTTAATTAAATGACATGAATCCAATTGGGTTGGTTAAACATTTTCATAAGCTTTCCAGAACAATTGAGTTTGATTTATTTGGATTCGTAAATCTCGAGATATTGAATTTCAAAGTTGGATCTAGTACTGTCTTAACAGAGAAGTTTAAATTTGAATTTAATTGTTCTCTGGATAATGTTGAAAGCTATGACAGGTGGGGCCTACATGTCAGTGACACAGTGTGCGGTTGGAAATTAATAAAATCCTGATGAGCGGGGCCCGCCCGTCAGTCTCTCTCTCTCTTTATTTAACCGAAGCGGTACGCGTCCGTTGGATCGAGATCCAACGGTCCACGATCAAATGCATCGGCGGCGACCTAAAATCGGCGGCGCTGCCGCGCCGGCGACGGCGAGGTGGAAGGATCTCTCACCTAGGGGGCTCGGGAGGTCACGGAGATGATGCAGATCGACGGCGGCGGCGTGTGGGAAGCTCCTGGCTGAGTTGCACTTGCTGGGGTGGGCTGGTTCGTCGGCGGCGAGCTCTCGATCTTCCACGGCCACGGGCAGCAACTCCGGCGAGGTCCAACGGTCGCGTCTGGGCACTAATCAAAGGGGAAAAAGGATGGGGTGAGTGCGGGGAGTGAAAGCAACATGGTGCAGTGGTTTGGGAAGGAAATGGGGCAGCCCAACGGCGTGGCCACGGTCGCCTTCTACCTCGGACACGGCGAGGTCGACGCGGCAGCGAGCACGCCCTCCTGGCGGGGCACAGAGGGGTGTGGAGTGGTTGTGATGTGGTGTGGTGTCTGTGGCGAGGCTCGGGGGTGGTTAAATAGGGCAGGCGCGGCGTATCGTGGACGGAGCGCATGGACAGCGTCCATGGCGCCTCCGGCGGGGGATTTCTCGATTCCTCGGCGACGCGTGCAAGCAGCGCAAGGATGAGAGGTCTGGGGGGTCCGGGAGTGAGCTGGGAGCAGCTGTGGCGACGGATGCGTGTCGAGGTGCAGCGGGTGGGGCTAATTTGGCCGGCGCAGTCCGTTCTCTCCACGGCGAGCAACGGGGGACAGCGGCCGCGTCGGGGCGAGAGAGAGGCTCGAGTGCCCGCAGAGGCTGCAGAGGCATCGACCGTGGACGAACGCGAGCAAGGGGGGCCCTGGGGGGCCCGGGAGCGGCGACGACGGCCATGGCGACGGTGACGGGGAGCTAGGGGTAGGAGACGACGCCATTTTCGCAGAACGCCCCTGGACTTTCTTTTCCATTTACAACTAGGTCCTTCTCTGTTTCTTTTTCTTCTTTTCAATTCCAGCAGCAGTTTCTGGATTTTATTTGGGGCACTTAAACAATTTAGAAAAATTCACAAATATTTGTGAGGCTTCCACATAGCATGTAGTAGCTCCACAAAATTTGGCATTTCAAAATAAAATGTTTTGAATCATTTTTGTTCATAGGGTTTTAATTATGGAATTTTGTTTTATTTCTATTTGATTTACTTTAGAATTTTAAAACTAGTTCAAAATATGAGTTGAGAGAGAAAAGTAGTAAGATAAAATGGGAGTGTTTACATTACCACTCCACTGAATTTTATTGTGAAGGAAAACAATTTCTCACTTGGAGAATTTCATGTGACACTTGTCACATTATTTTTTTGTTTCAACTTTCATTTTATTCCTCTTCTTTTCTTCATGTTTTTCTTTAGAGCAAGCAACACACATTTTGCAAGAAAGAAACAACACAAGCAACAAAATGAGATCAACACATATAATTAAGCAAAAGTTTTTGTTGGCTCTCATTTTTGGAATAATAATACTGATTAATATTTTTGGGGATGTTACACATATGTGCTGTTCTTGGAGCGTATGTATCTTATTATTTATTTATCTTAGCATCAAACACCGGTTACATTAATAAGTTGATCGTCACATATTTTATTTATCCTCTGTTTTCAATGTTTACTTGGTTAATGGATTATTTGTTGAAACTTAAAAATGATGTGTGAATAATACTGTTTAGTGGTTTATGTTTTCTTATGGTTAGTCTCGACTAGCTAATAGTGCATATTATGTTATTTGATATTAACATGCATTGTATTGTTCATCTGATGGTATGGTATTGTGGTATCCTCCTATGAATGATTTACTTGAATCGACATGGCACATGTTCACACATGTTCATGACTGAAAAATAAAAGTCAATTAAGCCTTGATGATCTATTTTGCCTCAGAGTTTCAGTATCATTTTTATGCATCCGTTAATTTTTATTCTGTCGCAAGTATGATTATGACGGTTATTGCTCTCTTGATTGTCGCTTCCCAGTCTATTGCTAGCCTTCACTTGTACTGAGCGGGAATGCTGCTCGTGCATCCAAATCACTAAAACCAAGTTATCCCAAAGAGTCCACCATAAATTCCTATGCATAGTATTTTGAACCATTCCAAGTAAATTTTCATGTGCTACCATTAAAACCTTCGAAACACTTCTCATTTTGTGACACTGTTTTTAGCTCATGAGGACGTAGTAGTTGGGTTTGTTATCTTCCATACTAAATTAAGTCCCCGACTTGCATGATTCATCTGCTCGTCACTAATTTTGCAAAAACCTGGTTAGACCATTATAACATCTAAAAAGTAAAATAAAATAGGCACTCCTCCATGGTATGAGATTGTTGGCAGGCACCCGAGGATTCGGTTAGCCATGGTTTGTGAAAGCAAAGGTTGGGAGGAGTGTCATACTATATAAAAGTGCATGCTATAAATGCTTAATATCAATAACTCGGAACCGCTCTCTACTTGTTTAGTATGGAAGATAACAAGAACTCTATTACTGATTCGTTGACAGGAACAACCACCTCCCAAAACAATTTTTATTTCTGTTTTAAAAATAAAAAGCTCTAGCACATGTTAATCCCTGCTTCCCTCTACGAGGGCCAATCTTTTATTTTTATGTTGAGTCACCATCCTTTCTTTGAGCACCTTCTCGAGAGCATAACTGTCATTCTTAGTGTAATGTGCTTGTCCCAGAATACGGTTATCTGTGGTATAACTATGATGCTTTTACCTTTGATATCTTTACATCTAGTCTTCACTTGAACTTCAGAGGTGACTTGGCATTTATGTTTTGCTCCACAATTAAGGGCAAGCGAGATACCATTCTATCATGCTTTATTATGATCATTACAATCTTACAATCTTATCATTTACCTACTCGAGGACGAGCAGGAATTAAGCTTGGGGATGTTGATACGTCCAAAACGTATCTATAATTTTTGATTGTTTCATGTTAATATTATGCCTTTGACACTTGTTTTTATATTAAGTTTATGATTTATTTGGACTAACCTATTAATAGTTGCAAAAGTGCACAATGTTCTTGTTTTATCTTTGATGTGTAGGAATTATCAAAAATACAAGAGAAAACCTTGTTGGAGTCGAATTGTGACTTTCCTGAAATCTGTCTGAAAAGATTGTCACGTTACGGGTCGAAGACGGCGTCAAACGGAAATCTCGCCGAAGACAAAGTTGCAGGAAATTTTCCGCCGAACGTTCTAGACATAAAATTCGCCTGATTCGAGTCCGGACGGCCTAGATAAGCCGATTTACTGCAACCCTAGATGGGATGACGCGAATCCGAGAAGCTATATAAAGGGAGGAAACCTAACTCGTGAAGGATACCCCATACCACGAATTTACAGCCACCAAAGCCACGTTTTTGCCTCCCCCATGGATCCCATCTCCATGGGGGAGGGCTCCCAAGAAGCTATGAAGGAGGGAGGCTAAGGGGCGGCGCTCCCCCATGATGCCGGCGGCGGGGAAGGAGCTCCCTGCGCCGCAGCCGCCGGCGCCCTGCGCCACCGCGATGCCTCTCCGCCGTCTTCACCGCCATCTCCATCACCAACTCCTCCTTGTATTCAGTGGTTCATCCTCCCACAAACCTCTGTACCGTCCTATGTAAACATGTTGTTTGATGCTATAATATTTATCCTATGATCTATGACATGTTTGTGTAGTTTATTTGTCTTTTGATTGCTTGGTTGAATATCTTTGGTTCATTAGACTTGTATGTTGATATGGTACTGTCCTTTGGTGTCCATTATACTTGTGCGCGCATGGATCAAACATCACGGGGTTGGTAGTATTTGTAAACGAAGGGGGGATTCCTGCCGGAGTGACAGAAACCTAAGGGCGCGAACCGGTTAGTTACACGTATGGGAGTAAAAGGACCTTAAACTTAAGGCTATGGTTGGGGAAACCTTAATGCATTGTTAGTATTCGCGGATGCTTTCTAACAATTGATGGTCCCGAAGAGCAAGGCTTTGATACCTGCAAAAGTAAACGGGATTAGGTTGAAACTCCAAGTGCAGAGTGTATAGTAAGTGGAAGACAGTTTTCCCCACGAGGGGTGACTCGAGGGTTTAATATCGAACTCTCGAGTAATCTGAAGTGGTAGATTTATCTTCTTATCCTTCTTTTGGTTACCTACAAAATAAGGTTAGATGTTTTGGTCCTCAACCTCACCTGTGGTTGTCAAGCACAATGTGTAAGAATGATATCAGGATAGTTATGCAATGCAAACAAGAAATAAATATGCAATGATGGTGGATGCAATGATAAATGATATTTTTGGGTTTTTGAATGATGTATGCAAGATGAAAAGTATTTTTGTATTTTCGGATTTAATGATGGCTGAAAATAGAAAAGTGGTATATGGTGTTGGAAAGGTGTTTCTTATGATTAAAAATGGACTGGGGTTCATGGTTTCACAAATGCACTCTCTCTTTATAAAGTGGTAGACAATGGAACACACACAATTAACATATGAGATTGCAACACAGGGTTTGATAACAAGTTACTTAAATATATGGCCATCACGTCCTAACATAGAGATCTTTTGGTTATTAACCTCTCTTATACTCCACCAAGATGCGAACTAAATCATAACAGCTCAGTAATTAAGATAACTCAGAGTATAGCATTAAGTATCATGACATGAAGTGAAAATAAGAACATGCTAGATCTAGTCATGGAGTAGTGGCAATGGTCACGCCCACATCCCCGGTAGCATGGTATTTTAGTTTATCCCTAGTGAGGCAACAAAGTAAGGTAAAGATACCAAAGTGGATCGCAGAACTTTCTCTCACGTTCACTGCACTAGCCACCCCCCGTTACTCCAACTAATGCACACGTTTCCCCACACAAGCTCTCATAAACATGCTTGATCAAAACAAGTAGACAAGAACGGGGTACATAATATGTATCTATACTCATAACTGAAACAAACATTGCAATCCATTATACTTGTGCGCACATGGATTAAACATCACGGGGTTGGTAGTATTTGTAAACAAAGGGGGAGTCCTGCCGGAGTGACAGAAACCTAAGGGCGCGAACCGGTTAGTTACACGTATGGAAGTAAGAGGACCTTAAACTTAAGTCTATGGTTGGGGAAACCTTAATGCATTGTTAGTATTCGCGGATGCTTTCTAACAATCCAATCATATAGTACTTGTAATCCCAAGTAGTGGAGTGTATGTATATTTAGCCTCTCCCACATAGAAAACAGCATCGAAGACAATGAACCCGATATATTCGGTAATTAATCTTGGACAAAGCCATCACAATTACCACCACTTTTCCACACTCATGGTACTGTTAGTTTATGCTTACTTAGTGTACTTTATTGCTGCAGCACTAACATTTACTTTCTTGTATTTATTATCTCGCAAAGCTATCTCTCATACCCGTATTGTTACTCTAGTATTATTTCCTAGATAAAGTAAACGTTTAGTGTGCGTAGAGTTGTATCAGTGGTTGATAGAACTTGAGAGAATACTTATCCTACCTTTAGCTCCTCGTTGGGTTCGACACTCTTACTTATCGAAAAGGCTACACGCGATCCCCTATACTTGTGGGTTATCACTCAGCCCCCGCTTGCGAGATACGCATGGGGATAAGTATGAGCGTGAATGATTGCAGAAACCAAATGCTTACCGCGGCAATATTACATAACGGCGCTAAGGCCCATAGGTTCATGCTGCGATGAAATTGTTCATTACACTTGGCGTGGCCAAAATAAATTCCGCCATGTCTGAGCATAGGGTTCCACACGGAGTGGCTGAGGCTTCTCGCGGCCCGTGGCGACGCGTTGTAGAGAGAGCTCAGATGGTGTAGTCCCTCGGGGAGGGAAAGGCTTTTTCAAGCTGGGGATGTGATGGCGCATGCCTCCCTCTTGAGACAAAATGTGCCTGCCGCGACTGATCACGGTTAGAACTTGCGCAGATGCTCGATGTTCCACGGGTTTTTGACTGGAATGCCGTCTTCGTCTCGAGCCGTGCTGCGCCGGGCCTGGCGACGTGCACGACCCTGAAGGGCCCCTCCCACATGGGTGAGAGCTTGTGGAGGCCTTCCCTGGAGGGTATCCTCCTCAGGACGAGGTCGCCTGTCTCGAGGGTGCGCGGGCGTATGTGGCGGCTGTGGTAGCGGCGGAGGTCTTGCTGGTACCTTGCCGCCGGAGGGCAGCATGGCAACGGATTCCCTCGAGCAGTAGCAGGTCATTGTTGCGGATGTCATCCTGGCTGGCTTCGTTGAAGGCGAGGACGCGCGGGGACCCGTGCTTGAGCTCATTGGGGAGGACCGCTTCAGCTCCGTAGACGAGGGAGAACGACGTTTCTCCAGTGGGCTTCGTGGCCGTTGTGTGAATGGACCAGAGCACGGATGGGAGCTCATCGATCCAGTTCCTGCCGCTGGCCTTGAGGCGATTGAAGCTTCTTGTCTTCAGGCCCTTGAGCACTTCAGCATTTGCTCTCTCGGCTTGCCCTTTGCTTCGTGGGTGAGCCACTGAGGCGTAGCAGATTTGGGTGTCGAGCCTGCCGCAGTAGGACTTGAAGATGCGCTGGTGAACTGTGTGTCGTTGTCGGTGATGATGCGATTTGGTACGCCGAAGCGGCAGACCAGGCTCCTGATGAATTTCACCATAGACCTCGCCGGGATGGTGCGCACTGCTTCAAGCTCCGCCCATTTGGTGAACTTGTCGATGGCGACGTAGAGGTAGCGGTAGCCCCCGAGCGCTCGTCGGAAGGGTCCCAGGATGTCCAGCCCCCAGACGCGAAGGGCCAGGAAAGCGGGATGGTTTGAAGTCCCTGCGCAGGCTGGCTGATCTTCTTGGCGTGGAATCGGCGTGCCTCGCAAGATTGGACGATGGCGGTGGCGTCCTGAAGCACTGTAGGCTAGTAGAAGCCACTTCTGAAAACCTTCCCCGCGAGGGTGCGCGAGGATGAGTGATGACCACATTCTCCACTGTGTATGTCCCTGATCAGCTGCCGACCTTCTTCTGCGGGGACGCATGGCAACGCAATCCCATTGGGACTCTTACGGTACAGATCTCCCTCGTGGAAGCAGTATGACTTGGCCTGCCGAGCGATTCTTTCTGCTTCTGCATCTTCTTCAGGGAGGACCCCGTCCTGCAGGTACTCTTTGATCTCGAAGATCCAATCCGCCGCTTGACGCACCAAGGTCAGCAGCAGGCGATCTCCTGAGGACGGACCGCAGTCTGGTGCTCCAGTCGTTGGTGCTAACGGGAGCTCCTCGCCAATGTCCATGCCAGCTGCTTCTTTCGGCTGTCTGACTGATGCCTTGACAAGCCTCTCCTCGAACACGCCTGCTCGCTGATGATCCCGAAGAGCAAGTCTTGATGCCTGCACAAATAACGGGATTTAGGTTGAGACTCCAAGTGCAGAGTGTATAGTATAGTGGAAGACAGTTTTCCCCACGAGGGGTGACTCGAGGGTTTAATATCGAACTCTCGGGGAATCTGCAGTGGTAGATTTATCTTCTTATCCTTCTTTTGGTTACCTACAAAACAAGGTTAGATGTTTTGGTCCTCAACCTCACCTGTGGTTGTCAAGCACAAGGTGTAAGAATGATATCAGGATAGTTATGCAATGCAAACAAGAAATAAATATGCAATGATGGTGGATGCAATGATAAATGATATTTTTGGGTTTTTGAATGATGTATGCAAGATGAAAAGTATTTTTGTATTTTCGGATTTAATGATGGCTGAAAATATAAAAGTGGTATATGGTGTTGGAAAGGTGTTTCTTATGATTAAAAATGGACTGGGGTTCATGGTTTCACAAATGCACTCTCTCTTTATAAAGTGGTAGACAATGGAACACACAAAGTTAACATATGAGATTGCAACACAGGGTTTGATAACAAGTTACTTAGATATATGGGCATCACGTCCTAACATAGAGATCTTTTGGTTATTAACCTCTCTTATACTCCACCAAGATGCGAACTAAATCATAACACCTCAGTAATTAAGATAACTCAGAGTATAGCATTAAGTATCATGACATGAAGTGAAAATAAGAACATGCTAGATCTAGTCATGGAGTAGTGGCAATGGTCACGCCCACATCCCCGGTAGCATGGTATTTTAGTTTATCCCTAGTGAGGTAACAAAGTAAGGTAAAGATACCAAAGTGGATCGCAGAACTTTCTCTCACGTTCACTGCACTAGCCACCCCCCGTTACTCCAACTAATGCACACGTTCCCCCACACACGCTCTCATAAACATGCTTGATCAAAACAAGTAGACAAGAACGGGGTACATAATATGCATCTATACTCATAACTGAAACAAACATTGCAATCTCAAACATATATTAACTCATAAAGATCCACCACAAAGGTATTACAACGGTGACCGTAATCATGTTCAGCAGCTCATACGGTGCTAATTAGTGAAGCTCAAGAGAGGAGAGATACATAAGTTACTTCCACAAACCCATAGTCCAGAGGTGGACTACTCCCTCTTCATCATGGAGACGGTGGAGAAGTCGATGGAGAAGATGGAGACCACGCCGGCAGCGCCCCGCCGGAGTTTTCCCCCTCCAATCTGCAGCTCCTGATCTCCGTTTCGGTGTTTCTGTGTTTGTGCGGCGCTCCTTCCAGAGAACGTCGGGGGACCTTTTTTATAGGCGTTTTTAGGTCAAGACGATGCGGTGGAGCGAAGATCGACGGCAACGGAGCCACGAGGCCCAAACGGGTGGGTCCCACGCGGCCACAGTACTGGCCGCGTGGGCCACCCGTTTGGCCCTCGGGCCTCCGTTTGCTTGCTTCCTTTTTCCGTAGTCTTCTTCCTTCCAAATATTGACGCCCGTAAATTTCCAGGTGATTTCGTTGACGTTTGGGTCCCTGAAACATTAAAATACAAAACTAGGGTTTTCTGCCTGTGCAGGGTTAATTCCAAAAAATAGGAAAACTATGAAGTATTCCCAAAATCATGATAAAACATTGATATAACCCTTATATGATGCAAATATGATTGGAATATAAGCAATTAAAGTGCAAAGTTCATGTATGCATTTTACATGCATCAACATCCCCAAGCTTAATCCATGCTCGTCCTCGAGTATGAAGATGATAAAACTAACATGGACTTTGCAATTTAATACTTAACAATGGATATCAAAGATGATTACTATTGCTACATATAGTCAAATGATTCATTCTTCAAAGGAGTAGCAATATGCAAATAGTTTATGAAGTGATATCAAGTATTCAAGACAAGGATGTTCATTGATAGTTCACAAAGTGTAACATAGTAGCAAGTAATATGGAACACATGTATGCATAATGATAAGTAGAACATCCTACAATGGTCATAGAGTGTAGATGAAAATCTGAATATGATAGGTGTACACTTTGGAAAGATGTATATGTGAGTAGAGGTAAAGCATGCATAAGTTTCATCCAACTTCCAAACTCTTCTACTTAAGTTAATGATTGCAATAAGGTATTCATTGGTGTCAAGCTCTCATTGCCCCTATCATAGCATCTTGAATGATTAAGGTTAAAGTGAAAGCAAATATGAGTAGTGTGCTTGATAAAGTAAAGGTTGATGTCTCATGCCCCTTGAATACAAGTACTACACCATGTTACTCAACTTAGGAAACAAAGCAAGTTCAAGTTATATATCATTGTAAGTAATAATAGTATCATCAAGAGCGTCAACTGGGGTACCTCTTGTCCCAGATATGGAACAAGCCCATATCAAAATGACAAGACAAACAAACAAAAAATCTCAACACCCTTTTTATTTACCATTTGGAATAGTTTTTATTGCAAGGTGTATCACAGAAGGTTCACCATAGTATGTAAGTAAATTTCCACCATGAATGATGCATGGCTTAGATTAGCGGCCCAGGCGTCTCTCTAACCATTTATACAAACTCATTTAAACTACTTCATTTCCACTCATTTCACCATGATAGCATCCATAACAAAAGTACATGATATCAACTAAATGAGATGAAGGCATGTTGAAAGCTTGCATGTGACAGCACATATGGGCTAACTCCAACCTCGAACATTTATCAAGCCACTACATCATAATCTTAATCACAATGGGTCATGTTTTATTATGCAATAAGAAATGTGCATCAAGTTCGTGAGAGCTATATAACCAATTTTTTCCATTGCAATCAATAACATAAACATTTTCATTCAGAGGTAAGATAACACAAAACATGAAACATACTCGGAATAGCATAAAGCCAATAGGTAGATATGGTGGACTCACTGGAATAACTTTGGTTGAAGGTGTTGGAAACAAGTTTTTGCTTGTTGGAGTTTTTGGGCTAGCAAAAGGGAGAAAGTTGACCATCTAGATGCATGCATGAGTGTCCATAGAACTAACTAATCCATGTTAAACCAAGTGAAATAACAATCAGCACCAAAACATGAATAAGTGATAGCTCTACAAAAAGAATTTGCAAACTATTACTCATAAACAAGCTCATGAATCATGCAACTATATGTATCATTAAAAATCAAGTCAAACATCCCTTTTCCCAATCTTATAAAAGCATCCAACATATTTCAACCCATATTTCCAGTAGCTCTCTCATATATAATTGATAGTGTGGTGGTCTCTCAAGACTCAAACAAAAACAAAAACGACGCTCCAAGTTTATGCGATAAAGTGTTTCGATCGAAAAACAGAAGTTGGACGTGTGCAAACCGAGAGTGTGTAGGTCCAGCGGGGTTGTCTTCACATCCCCAAGCTTATGGTCTTCACCATCCTTGGATAGCTCTTGGTGCATCTCCTCCAATCCCTGTGAAAAAACTTCAAAACACCGTTTCTCCCATCTCTTTTCTGTGGGGTGCATTAATAGTGATAAACAAATAGGTTCCTTGCTGCATATAATCCTTGAACAAAAATTCATATGACATGTCCAGAAAGTGTATAATGTTGTATGCCTACTCATAAACTCAATTGGATCAAAAAGATTCAACTTAAAAGCTCAAAGCATGCATCAAACAAAATGGGACAGAATCTGTCCAGAAAAACAGCAGCAGCAAAACGTATTTTTCTACCCTACCAAACTTTCTCGAAAAATTCCGAAAAATTCATGCATACAGAGGATGAAAAGTTGCAACTACAGTTCAAATATGAGCTCATTCGGAGTTACAGAATAAGAATTAAAAATCATACCGTGCACTGACTCGTGCAGGAATAAAATCTCCGAACGCTATAAGCAACTTTTCAAACCAAAAAGGGTAAAACTTGGCACTTTATTAAAAACTCCAGAACCTAACTAGACACAAAATCTCTTGTTACAGCAAGAGGACACAAAGAAAAATCACACACAAAAATAACCGGGTTGCCTCCCGCAAAGCGCTTTCTTTATAGCCATATAGCTAGGCTTCTTACTTGTTGTTTTATTGTGGACGAAGCTCATGAGGGAGCTTGAACTTTGGTGGTTCCCTCTTCCTTGGAAAGTGTTCCATGCACTTCTTGTGTGGAAACTGAAACTTTACATTCCCTTCCTTTGAATCAATGATAGCACCTGTGGTACGAAGAAAAGGTCTTCCAAGAATAATAGGACTAGAGGTTTTATTCCCCATATCCATGATTAGAAAATCCACAGGCACAAAAGTCATATGTAACTCTACCATAACATCACTTACTTTTCCCAAAGCATGTTTAATAGAGTCATCAGCAAGTGCTAGTTCAATAGAGCATTTTTCAAGATTTTTCAATTCAAGCACTTCATATAGTTCTTTAGATAAAACAGAGACACTAGATCCTAGATCAAGTATGGCATGGTGTGTCTCTTTTCCAATAGTTACTAGTACCTTAGGTATCCACATATCCCCAAGCTTAGGTGGTATCATAGCCTCTTGGTTGTACCTAGCAATCTTTTCTTTCAAGACATGATTAGCAATATAAGAACCAAAACCTGCTTGGTTAGTGTTGATGGAAGGATCACTTGCAAATTTTTGTAAGATAGATATTAATTCATGCAAGCTACAATTTTCTAAGTCAAGCAAAGGATCCTTGACTTCATTAAGCATTTTAACTTCCTCAACTTTCTTTTCCTTGACATGGATAGAATTGACCGGTTTATGTGCCCAAAAGATGGGATAATATTTTCTAAGGAATGCCTTTTCTAGTTTTCTCCAAGTTTTAGCTATAGCAAGAGGTAGTGAAGACACCCACTCTTTTGCCTCTCCTTTTAGCGAAAAAGGGAATAATTTTGACATCACGCTATCAGGTTCCTTAAAGTTTTGTGCCACACAAATGCCGGTAAAAATATTAAGATGCTCAAGACCATCTTCCCATCCTTTACCACCAAATTGTTTCCTAGTTATCGAGTGTAATAGACCATAACTCACTCTATAACTATCAGTTTTTATCTCAGGTGTGGCAATAGCTCTCGTGATAAATTGATCATTAGGAGTGTTTGTGTAGTCACACAGCTTAGTTCTTTCTCCCATTTTAGCAAGTTTTTTGGTATTTTTAATTTTTTATGCAAAACTGAAATAAATATGATATGATATGCAATGACACTAACAAAACAAATAAATTGCTTTGTAAGTAAAGATGGATAAGATGGTGCTCACATAGGTGCAACCTCCCCAAGCTTAGGTGTTAGCACAAGTTGGTGACGTTGACTTTGTTGTGAGATGAATGCGATGATGCACACCCTTGGATAAATCTCTCAGCTACGATTCCCCGGCAACGGCGCCAGAAAACGTCTTGATGATCCCGAAGAGCAAGTCTTGATGCCTGCACAAATAACGGGATTTAGGTTGAGACTCCAAGTGCAGAGTGTATAGTATAGTGGAAGACAGTTTTCCCCACGAGGGGTGACTCGAGGGTTTAATATCGAACTCTCGGGGAATCTGCAGTGGTAGATTTATCTTCTTATCCTTCTTTTGGTTACCTACAAAACAAGGTTAGATGTTTTGGTCCTCAACCTCACCTGTGGTTGTCAAGCACAAGGTGTAAGAATGATATCAGGATAGTTATGCAATGCAAACAAGAAATAAATATGCAATGATGGTGGATGCAATGATAAATGATATTTTTGGGTTTTTGAATGATGTATGCAAGATGAAAAGTATTTTTGTATTTTCGGATTTAATGATGGCTGAAAATATAAAAGTGGTATATGGTGTTGGAAAGGTGTTTCTTATGATTAAAAATGGACTGGGGTTCATGGTTTCACAAATGCACTCTCTCTTTATAAAGTGGTAGACAATGGAACACACAAAGTTAACATATGAGATTGCAACACAGGGTTTGATAACAAGTTACTTAGATATATGGGCATCACGTCCTAACATAGAGATCTTTTGGTTATTAACTCTCTTATACTCCACCAAGATGCGAACTAAATCATAACACCTCAGTAATTAAGATAACTCAGAGTATAGCATTAAGTATCATGACATGAAGTGAAAATAAGAACATGCTAGATCTAGTCATGGAGTAGTGGCAATGGTCACGCCCACATCCCCGGTAGCATGGTATTTTAGTTTATCCCTAGTGAGGTAACAAAGTAAGGTAAAGATACCAAAGTGGATCGCAGAACTTTCTCTCACGTTCACTGCACTAGCCACCTCCGTTACTCCAACTAATGCACACGTTCCCCACACACGCTCTCATAAACATGCTTGATCAAAACAAGTAGACAAGAACGGGGTACATAATATGCATCTATACTCATAACTGAAACAAACTTGCAATCTCAAACATATATTAACTCATAAAGATCACCACAAAGGTATTACAACGGTGACCGTAATCATGTTCAGCAGCTCATACGGTGCTAATTAGTGAAGCTCAAGAGAGGAGAGATACATAAGTTACTTCCACAAACCCATAGTCCAGAGGTGGACTACTCCCTCTTCATCATGGGGACGGTGGAGAAGTCGATGGAGAAGATGGAGACCACGCCGGCAGCGCCCCGCCGGAGTTTTCCCCCTCCAATCTGCAACTCCTGATCTCCGTTTCGGTGTTTCGTGTTTGTGCGGCGCTCCTTCCAGAGAACGTCGGGGGACCTTTTTTATAGGCGTTTTTAGGTCAAGACGAAGGCGGTGGAGCGAAGATCGACGGCAACGGAGCCACGAGGCCCAAACGGGTGGGTCCCACGCGGCCACAGTACCTGGCCGCGTGGGCCATGCCCGTTTGGCCCTCGAGCCTCCGTTTGCTTGCTTCCTTTTTCCGTAGTCCTTCTTCCTTCCAAATATTGACGCCCGTAAATTTCCAGGTGATTTCGTTGACGTTTGGGTCCCTGAAACATTAAAATACAAAACTAGGGTTTTCTGCCTGTGCAGGGTTAATTCCAAATAAATGGGAAAACTATGAAGTATTCCCAAAATCATGATAAAACATTGATATAACCCTTATATGATGCAAATATGATTGGAATATAAGCAATTAAAGTGCAAAGTTCATGTATGCATTTTACATGCATCACTCGCTGGGCTTCCCTTCTTGATGCTCGCTTCGTGATGTCATCCGCCTCCTGATTCTCTCCTCGCGGGATATGCATGAGCTCCATTCCTCTGAAGTGCTTCTCAAGCCTGCGGACCTCCTTGAGGTAAGCGGCCATGTGGCCGTCTTTAGGCTTGTAGCTCTTGTTGAAGAAGTTGACAAGGAGCTGGGAGTCGCTCTTGATGAGTATGCGCTTGACGCCGAGAGCGATTGCAGCTCTGAGCCCAGCGAGGAGGCCTTCGCACTCAGCGATGTTGTTGGAGACCTTGTCACTGTGCGTGAAGCATAGATGGACGGCGTAGAAGAGCTTGTCGCCTGTTGGTGAAGTCAGGACAGCGCCAGCCCCCGCGCTTTGGCGTGCGAATGCCCCATCGAAGTGCATGGTCCAGTAGTTGAGCGCTGTCCCTCCTGATGATGCGGCCTCTTCCTCCCGAGGCTCTTCCTGACACGTGTCCGTCCACTCGGCCGTGAAGTCCGCCAGTGCCCTGCCCTTGATGACCCTGGTGGTGTCAAACTGCAGCTCGAAAGGTTGCAGCTCGATGCCCCATCCTGCGACGTGATCTGTGGCGTTTGGGTTGCGCAGGACTTGCTCCAGGGGGTACGATGTGACCACCTTGATGGGGAGGCCCTGGAAGTAGTGACGTAGCTTCCTAGAGGCGATGAGGAGCGCGAAGAGGAGCTTCTGCTGCATGCTGTACCGCTCGCGAGCATCCCGTAGCACTGTGCTAACGAAGTAGACGGGGTGCTCGACAAGCGTTGTCAGTGGTGTTTCAGCGCTGGGCTCTTCGTGGTGCTCTTCAGGGGCCTTATCGAGGTTTTCTTGCGGCAGGTCCTCGGTGAGGATGTCTGTTGGTCGCGCGGCTCAGCTTGGGGCTCGGGGCTTGGGGAGGCTGCTTCCTTGTCGGGGGCTCTGGGCTTGGCGGGTAGTGCCCTTCTTGGTGAGGACCGGCTCTTCCCTTTCTGCCACCAGGACCGCGCTTGCCGTCTGAAGAGTGGCTGCTAAGTACAGCTTCAGGGGCTCGCGAGGTCGTGCGGCGACCATGATTGGTGGGCTGGCCAGATACTTCTTCAGGTCTTCGAATGCCTTGGCTGCTTCGGGCGTCCACTTGAATGTTCCGGACCTCTTCATGATCTTAAAAAATGACAGCGCCCTCTCGCCGAACTTGGATATGAACCGGCCGAGACTGGCCATACACCCCGCCAGGCGCTGCATGCCCTTGAGGCGACGAGGTGGCTGCATTTTTTCTATGGCCCTGATCTTGTCGGAATTTGCTTCGATGCCACAGTGAGACACTAGGAACCCGAGGAGTTTGCCTGATGGTACCCCGAAGACGCACTTGGCGGGGTTCTGCTTGATGTTCACCTTACGCAGGTTGGCAAAGGTCTCCTCGAGGTCCTTCAGGAGTGTGTGCTCTTCGCGAGTCTTGACCACGATGTCGTCGACGTAGGCTTCTGCGTTTCTCCCCATCTGAGCCCCAAGGCGGTCCTCATGAGCCTCTGGAACGTGGCGCCGACATTCTTCAGGCCGAAGGGCATGCATACATAGCAGAACACACCACAAGGGGTGAGAAATGCTGTCTTCTCCTCGTCCTCCTGCGCCATCTTGATCTGGTGGTAGCCTGAGAAGGCATCCAGAAAACAGAGGAGGTCGCAGCCGGCGGTTGAATCCACGATCTGGTCTATCCTTGGCAGTGGGTATGGGTACTTAGGACAGGCCTTGTTGAGGTCGGTGTTGTCGATGCAGAGCCGGCCTCCACCGGTGTGCTTGGGGACGACCACCGTGTTGGAGAGCGAAGTGGGATGTGCAACTTCTCGAATTATGCGTGCTTCTCTTAACTTCTCTACTTCCTCGACGATGAATTCTTGCTTCTCTGGCGCTTGGCGCCGTGCTTTCTGCTTCACTGGGCGTGCGTTTAGACACACGGCTAAGTGGTGCTCGATCACCTCCCTCGGTACTCCGGACATATCTTACGGTGTCCATGCGAACATGTCAGAGTTTGTCCTGAGGAAGGCGACGAGCGCGCTTTCCTATTTGGTAGGCAAGCCAGCGCCTATGGTGACGCTAGCCCCCGAGCCGCTGGCGCCCAGCGGCACCTTCTTCGTGGCTGTCCTTTCCTGAGAGAACATCTGCTTCTTATTTGCTGGCCTCGCGGGGGCTCCTCTGCGTCCTCGTCAGCGGGAAAAGCCACTGCAGCGGCCTTGTAGGCATGCTCGACAGAGCACACGGCGTCCTTGACCTGGCCACGGATGGTGATGGTGCCGCTGCAGCCTGGAAGATTGACGATGTTGTACGCGTGGTGAGTGACAGCCATGAACTTCGCGAGGGCGGGGTAGCCGAGGATGGCGTGGTAGAGCAGGCCGATGTGCGCGACGTCGTAGTCGATGAACTCGGTGCGGTAGTGAAAGGGTATGGCGCCCCCATGTGTGGTTTTGGTAATTAATGACAATCCCTATGGACTAATGTTTGCATTGAGTTATTCTTGTAGTGTTTGTCCATAGGCAAATGCTTGAACTCCATATGTTGGATTCAAGGTTGATGCCATAAAGATATTGATATAATGGAGTATTTGGCATTAAGATCATCGAGTTGTATGGATATATTTGATATGATCAAGAAGAAGAGTATGTGATGACCAAGTTGTTATTCGAGGAGTTATCCGATGATTGGTCATATGCGAGTTGAGCATATTGCAAGTATGTCTTGAAGACATCATCTATTGAAAAGAGAAGAAAAGATACAAGGTTGATCAAGATGATCAACACACAAAGCTACAAGATACCAAGTGGGATCATATCTCTTGGTATGGTAAGCAATTGTCCATATACCTTTGTGAACTAACCCATGATATGTGTGTAGCATTTCTATGTGTGGTTAGGTATCTTTCCATGGGCTGGCATCAAATGAATATTTCATATAGCCCATGAAGGATGACGTCAAGTGGTGATCGTCATCAAGCTTGAGTTGTGTAAGTTCAAGAGAAGTATCTCAAAGATATCATAACTTGAAGCTTGCCACCCATTTGGAGATAATGGTCAAGTAAAGATGTGCCGATGAGAGGCTCTCCCATAGTGGAGTATGGGGGAGAAATATGTGGATCTTCACCAAGCGAAGCGCAATCAAGAAAGGTGGTCCACTTGAGAAGATCAAGATCGTCATCATCTAGTCAAGTGGAATGCGCAAGGCAAAGGTATGATCTTGATAGGGTTTCTATTTTACCGGTCTCATGTTGTTAGTCGGGAGACCGGGTTATTGGATAGACACCGTACTATCAAGAGGGGCTCTCGATTGAGCTTTAGCGTATCAGTTGGATAGAGCTCAAACCTGTGCATACTTAGCATCATTATCTTTCTTGGTTCTTATTTGGCTTATCTCTTTATGAGGATTTTGAGCTTGTTGTGACCTTCATAACAAGCTCAAGTTCACCGAAAACGGATTTCGTATGAAAAACTTGTTGCGTTTTCGGTTTTGGAGTTTCTCCTGGTTCATCTTCTATAGAAAGGTTTCACCTTTCTACATTTGGTTTTATACTCCCTTGTTGTACTATGATGTTTTCCTGCATCATCTTGTCGTGCTCGTTGTGGTGATTCCAACGAGCCCAAGAACATCGAAAACGGAATTCGGATACTCAAGTTATGCTCGTTTTAGTATCGGTGTTTTTCTGCAGTTTTACGTGGTCGGTAGTACCGGAAATAAACTCCGTACTACCGGCGAATCGCGTTTCGGTACTGTATTTTAGTGTCCTAAGCGGTCCTAAGCGGTAGTACCAGAAATAACCTCCGGTACTACCGGCCGTACGCGTTTTTCTGGCCAACGGGCAGATTTTGACACACCTATTTAAGGGGTCTTCTTCTCCAAAGAGACCCCAACACTTGAGCTCGAAATTTGCCACCATTGTTGACCTTGTTGAGCTTTGCTATCTCTCTATCCCTCCATGATTCTTGCCTCCAATTAGAGGGAAAAGATAGAGGAGATCTAGATCTATCATTCCACCAATCAATCTCTCCTCTAAGTGAGGGGAAGCCTTTTGATCTAGATCTTGGAGGAATTTGGTGTTCCTCTTTGTTCTTCCTCTCTTCTCCCCCCAATAGCATTAGTTGCTTTGATGGGATTTGAGAGTGAAGGATTTTGAGCACTTCTTGTGTTCTTGCCCATTGCATCGGTTGCATCGGTTTGAGTTCTCCACGGTGATACGTGGAAATCGAAGTTGAGAAGCTTGTTACTCTTGGGTACTTGGGGTGCCCTAGAGCTTGTCCTCTTGGGTACTTGGAGTGCCCTAGACGGTCCTTGTTGATCTCGGAGTTTTGGTGACTCGCGGGGTAGTTGGGAGCCTCCAATTAAGTTGTGGAGTCGCGCCCCAACCTTGTGTTTCTTGTGGCTTTGGGAGACATGGGAATTCGGTGAGAGCCTCCAATTAAGTTGTGGAGTGTGCCTCATCCTTGTACGGGTTCGGTGACAACCCTCGAGTGTCCCATAGTGGTTCGTGGCACTCTACATTGGTAGAGGCACGAAGGAGATTACGGTGTGCCATTTGACCGCTATTCGGGGATCACTTTGTGACTCCGCACCGCTCCAACAGAGACGTAGCTTCCATTGGGAAGTGAACTCTGGGATAAATCATCGTCTCCAAGTGCCATGGTATTTCTGTACCCGAGCTTCTTACTTATGCAATTTACTTTGTGATAGCCATCGAGATTGAAGTAATATATCTTGCTATCACATAGTTGTATATCTTGATTAGCATAAGTTGTTGGTGCACATAGGTGAACCTAGCTTGTTTAGGTTTTATGCTTGATAAATTAAACGCTAGTTTTATTCCGCATTTATTCAAGCCTAAACCGTAAAGAATTTTAAATCGCCTATTCACCCCCCCCCCCCTCTAGGCGACATCCGTGTCCTTTCAATTGGTATCAGAGCGGGTTCTCTCGCTTTTGTCTTCACCGCCTCGAGAGTAAAGATGTCGTCTAGTGAACTAGTGCACAATGCTACTTTTATATTAGATGGCACAAATTATGATGTTTGAAAATTTTGCATTCTTGATATTATTCGGGTCATTGACCCATACATAGAGCGAATTCTATATAGGGGTTATTCTCCTCCAAGGAATCCCAAAAGATTATCTTTAATGGATGAGAATAATTCCTATCTAGATGCTCAAGCTTCTAATGTGATTTTCAATGCTTTCTAATATGTTCTCATATATCTCTTTGGGAAACCGATTGCTTCAAAGCACTCTTTGTAGTTGCTTTGCATTATCGCGTGAATATCTGAAGCTATCAAGAACATTTATCTACATAAGCATCGTGCTTAAATCTTATCCTTCACCATGTGCTTATTGGTTGTGAAGATGATCTTGAATATCAATCCAATACACCACTAAGAAATTTCTACATATACTCCATGGCAATTGATAGTCATAATTGTGGTGGAATGTGTAGATCATCTTCATATTGGCTCTTGATTTTATTGCCTCATTTCTTGCCAAAAATTAATTTGTTCTAAGTCCCATTGTCTTCCTTAACTCTTGTGGATCATTTTGATTTACTCAAACTTTCCTAGTGTTTTATTTGGTGTAGGAGAGGCATTGATCCCATCATTGTGCTCCTTACATTCAAAGGCTACTTATAGATAATGCACTATTCTTGGGTGAGCTATCCTATATTGAGTACAACTTATATTTTCATTAATATTGGATCTTATTGCTTTTTCTTGATACATGACTAGTGTTTGAATAGATATTTGAGAGCGATGATTCCATGTGTGTGCATTGTGTATTCAAATACAAGATCATAAAATAATGCACTTTTGTTGGGAGAGCTATCATGTATCCGTTTAAACACTATTTGTATTCTATTTGTATTTGATCCTTTCCATTTGTCTATGATCCTGATGACATGTCTCATGGAAGACAAACCTTTTCGGCTTGGTACTTTGTGCCATCATGAAGAGTGTAGAGGGTGTGGTTTATTTGTTGGAACCGTGCCCTTTCTTTTTGAGAGTTGTCCCAATTGGCATCTTTCTTTGGGAGTGGGATATATCATTCGTTGACATATCTCTTTTTGATATCTCTATTGGAAATTTGATATCTATCCCTTTTATTTATTAATTAACTAGCTGGGTGGCCCGCGCATTTGCGCGGCTAGATGTATTTGGTATTATTCCTGGTTTCACCATATCTTTGTCTTCTTTCCGAAATACTACTGGATAATTCCTAGTATAGGACTCATCCGTTACTCATTTATTTATGGACTTCCACTCAAGTACGTATAAGGCTACGTAATGAAATTTCATGTTATCTTAAAGTTTATATTCTATAATATTGTAATTACAATCTATTTTTATTTTGAAATTTGTGTATGTAATTAAAATATTTTTAAATTGGTCGTCCAAATTATGTTTATATATTATTTTTAAATTTAGCTATGCCTGAAATTCTATTGTCTTAAAATCGAGTTCATGTGAAAACTCAGTCTTTCGTATTTTGTTATCCACAGTTCGTATATGAAGATAAAAAATATCACACTTGAATCTGCACATCAAGCTTACCCGGTAGACCAATATTTTCTTTAAATTCCTAACATCCTTTGATAAGACAAATTCGTCCAAGTTGTGCTTCATGGATTTGCCGGTATATTAAGAGGCTCGCACCCATAAAATGCTCATGTAGATAAGAAGAAAAACACATTACATTAGATGCATTGAAACCTTCAATACTCCTAGCTTATAAGTACTGAAAACTGGGACAAACTATTTTATTGAAAGCCAATTCATCAACGGTAACAACAATTGAGAGGTTTTCATTTTATAGGTACAGCCATATGAACCAAATAATATGAACCGTGTTTTCTTGTGAGACTAATTGGTTACACATCATCCATAATTTGAATGGAAATCTTACACATATCCTAAGTTGACGATTCCAACAATTCGTGAATAGATACATATCGTAAAATAATAAGCATTATAAAAGTTTGTGAACCAAACTTAGTATACTATTATATTTGAATTAATATAGCATCGATACAATAGAACTATATGTTTTTTTGGAATATACATTTGATGCATCTTACACAAAAACAACAAATAAATACGGAACTTCTTGTAAGCAGCTGGCAGGAAACTACCATGAAGAATATAGGGCAAATAGTATCTTGGATGATGTGAGCTCAATTAGATTTCTATATAAAGTGAAAGTTGAACCGGTTCATGATAAAATGCAAACTAAAAAATGAATCAGTTTACCTGGCCAAGTGGTGCGAGTTTGCATATAAGTTATGAACATGAAGGAATGGAGTTCTATACTCGAAATTCACAATCAGGCTTGATTCTATACCGGAATATGAATAGGAGAGAGGCAACATAAGAGATTGGTAGCAGAAGTGAGTTCATGTTTGAACTTTGATTTGAAAATGCAGTCAAGTCTGCTTGCCTTGAAATGATATATTAATAAGGATCTTAGGACAATAATTACTGACATACAAAAATACTTTCACCTTGTACCTGAAACACAATACATAAAGCTAAATTTCAGCAAGGTACATTCAGTAATAGGTATTTCAAACGAAATTCCATGCATATGCAAAAAGAAATTAATGCGGTGAAAAAAATGAAGTGATCTATATATGTTTGACTTGTAGCCTTTAGCCACATGGTCCTAATAAAGTTGGAAGCTAATGCACAATTTAGCATGACACAAAGGCTGAAATTTCAGTACAATCACCGTAGAGGATGTGTCTTGACCGTATCTGAGTCAGCTTGACTATGGCACATTCTCAAATAGGTATTTGAAAATAAGTATCGTGCAGGCGCAATTTTTTTTTTTGTTTCACGCAAATTGTCTAAGTGCTTGCAAGAAAAAAAAATGATGTATTACTTTCTAACGTGCAAAGTAATATAAATATTTCCACATATGGTTCAGAAACAAAGAAAACAGGTAAAAGACAATTGCTGAACGTACATCATCATGCCATGTCCTGGTCACCATAACCAATTTCCCAGAAATGCTGGCAAATTGAATAGAATCAGCGAAGTGACACAAATACTTAATGCAACATTACCTTTATTATTAGATTGATACCTGTTGAACATCTTTGCTGATGCAACCTCACTTAGCAAATGTGGAGAATTTCATTAAAATTCAATCTTTCATGTCCAACTCGAGGATAGACTAAATTATATATGTGCACATGGAGCAAATCATACAAAAGGTTGAAGAGATCATCTTATATAAATAAGTTCTGCCTTCCACAAAAAGTTATCCTGTGAGGAGAACCAAAACTTATATGTACACTTATTTGGTAGGAATTGTGATAACGATGAAGGAGCAATTGATCAACCTCTTAACATTGGTGGTAAAGGAAGGTTTCTGTGGACTCACTTGAAAAGCTCAAACGACTGTCCAGTCCGAATAGCTATAGTTGCTAGTTTTGCTCCATGCATGTAACGAAACAACTTACAGTTCACCTTGAGTGGAGTATGGAATTTTCCTGTCTCGCTCGCCAGGCACTGTGCCATCCGCCGTATCATCCACTTCGAATAATTCACGCAGTTCTTAGGCTTCCTTTCAAGATAGTGAAATCACTACAGAGATATTCAGTCAATCATTTAAACACATCCTAGAAAACAACATTCAGTTAGTGCTGGTCATTAGCATCACTAATGCAGGAAACAAATCATGTCACCACACAGAGTAAAAGTATTTGTTCAGTTCATTTTGCCAAAATCCTTAACTGATATGTTCCTGGAATGAAACTAATAAGCATGTGGGAACAGTAGTATTTATATTGCCGATCCTTTGATCTTTTATGTTTAATTCAATGGAAGAGACGAAGATTTTAAAAAGCACACCGCTGCCCTTTTCTTCAATGTCCAAATCTCCCGTGATAACTCCACAAATTCTTGCTATAATGGTCTCGAGCTTCAACCTGACCCTCAAGGGCAATCATGGACAAAACATAACGAATCGATATGTGTAAATATTTGTTCAACTCATCTCATACGTTGCAAATCAAGGGCAAATATTTTAACAACCTAACCTAGAACGTGTAAGAAAAATATGTGCAGCTTCAACAAATCAGCAAAACAATGAAGCTTAACCTGTTGAGTGTCGCCACCATCTGTTAGAGCCCATTGTCTTTTTTAAATCAGTCCCGGCCATGCAGCTATTACGTGATGCCTTCCTGGGCGAGTGCTCCACGCCGACGCCCTCCTCTCAAGTTCGTGTCGCGAGCATAGGATGTAAGATCGGCGCTCTCCATCTTGTCCGCGTGGCTGACATCCTTGGCATAGCGGAGCAAATTGGTGTGGGGTAGATCGCCCCTGGCTGTGCGCTCCACGCCGACGGCCTCCTCTCTGATCCCTGCTGCGAGGAAGACGGCAGATCCCCGATCGTGACTCCATGTAATCTGAGTTGATCGATGTGGGGTAGACGTAGATCGCCCCTGGCTGTGTGCTCCACGCCGACGGCCTCCTCACAGACGGCAGATCACCGATCGTCTCCATGTAATCTTAGTTGATCGTTCCGGTCTAGGCAGACGTAATCAATTAGGACTGCTGCTGCTTTTTTTCTTTTTGGACATGGACTGGTTCCGATTATGGACTTTCTTTTTTAGGGACGATTATGGATTTATTTAGGGACGATTGATCTCTTTTTATTGCCTTCGGTCATTGATCTGTCTGTACGTGAACCGTTACGCATGAATCTGAGCCTTTCGTTTTTCCATGTTAGATACTTGATTAATCTGAGCCGTTAATTGTCTTGTGTTTTAATTATATAATAGATAGATTGGTATCTTATTTCCTTTTTGCTATTTGTGTCCAATTGGAATTTCATCAATCATAGGTTGGTTTGTTTTTAGTTTCAATTGGATTCTCTAAATCAATTTTTGATTTGGATCTTTGATATAAATTTGGACCTTCTTTGGTTTCTTGATATTTGTCCAAATTGTATCTCCGTTTAGTTAATAAAGGTCATAGGCATGCATATCTACTACATGTTTATTTTATGGCATGCTTTCCTTCTTTGTACCAATATATAGGTGAAACTCCACGAAATTCTAAATCGGCTAAGATGTGCATGAAATTCAATTTCATATCTATATGCACATATTTATGTGGAGTTCCCTCTATGTGTTGTAGTTTGACTAACTACTTTGGACCCAATTAGTTTGGGAACAATGTTACTTGAATATGTTTTAGGTACATAGAGTTGCATTGGATGCTTGTCTCATTTACAATGAAAGTGTCTTCACCACATGTTTATTGAAGCCAAGCTAGGATGGTTGATAAACTCTTGTCTACTACATCAACCCCATGCCATCTCGGTAACAAGTATCCACCCTCATGTATACTTTTGTTGTAGCTATTGCAAATTCTATTCGGCACTTATGATACTTGTTACTTTCCTCAATGCATCCCAACTATCTCCTTTTCCCTTAGTGATATTTGTGATGCTTGTGTTGAGGTTGAATTTGAAGTTCATTATTACACAATATGAAGTCATTGAGCTATGGTCTATGATCCTACACAAATATCATATGTGTATAATATATGACCTTATTTTGGATATCTTGTTCTTTTCTTTAGTAACTAATTTTATGTGTACATGTTTCCTTGTGGATATATATCTTCATGATTGTTGTACACTTAGAAACTTATATACATGAGAGAAATTACATCTTTACTAGATATTCTAATTCTTCGGTGTCACCTCTTTTATTCCCTTTTTAATTCTTTGGTGTGACTCCGAAAAGAATTTGGTTTATGAGTGCATATCCTATTTTATCACATCTTGGTGCTCTCATCTTGATGAATATCCTTGACCACTTGCTTGTCTTTACAAGCCAATATTCTTCACCATGGGATATCTCACAAGTTTTGTTTTTCATTTACCTCTTATTGAGTTTGTGAATTCATTTGTTTTTGTGTTTTAGAGGATATCGGAGGAGTGAGGATTCCATGTTTGTACACCTTGTATTCAAATACAATAATTCTAAATTGTGTACAAATATTGGGGAGCTCCTCTATTTTCTTTAAAATACTTTTTTGCTCAAATCATAATATCTTGTGTTTATTTGGTCAGTTGGATCTTTTTGATTGCTTACTTTTTATTTGGAGAATTGTAAAAAAAATTCCATATCATTCTTTTGCAATCTTTGAATCCTCAATATAGTTTGTGCTCTCTCCAACTATTCGTCATTGAATATGTGTATTTGATTTCACTCATATTTTGAGAAATGCAAATGCTTGAACTCCATATGTTGGATTCAAGGTTGATGCCATAAAGATATTGATATAATGGAATATTTCGCATCAAGATCATCGAGTTGTATGGATATATTTGATATGATCAAGAAGAAGAGTATGTGATGACCAAGTTCTTATTCGAGGAGTTATCCGATGATTGGTCATATGCGAGTTGAGCATATTGCAAGTATGTCTTGAAGACATCATCTATTGACACTAGTAGGGAAGTGTCTTTCTGTGGCGCACCAAAAACTGTTTCTGTGGCGCATGGTCGGTGCGCCACAGAATCCTCGCCACAAAAATATTATTTCTGTGGCGCACGGAACCATGCGCCACAGAAAGTATACAATTCTGTGGCGCACCTCCAGAGTGCGCCACTAAATTATTGTCCATGCGCCACAGAAAGAATTTCGATTATTTGCTGTATTTGACAATAATGTATCTGTGGCGCACTTTATTCGTGCGCCACAGAATATGGTGCGCCACAAAATTATTTACCGTGCGCCACTAAATTATTTGCTGTATATATTATCGATTATTTGCTGTATTATCGATTATTTGCTGTATTTGACAATAATACAGGTATATTACAGAATTTATACAGAAAATAATAGAAACAGTAATATATTTTGACACAGTATTAAAACAGACAGATAAATATGTACATCACCACTTAGAGCCCGAGATACATACATAGTGACAATTAAGTGCCAAATTAATTGTACAAAAGTTCATCTCATGTCACATAAGTCATAGTACAAATAAAGTTACTCTAGCGGTTCCTCCCGCAGAGACCCTCGACAAGTGGGCATTAAGCAATCACTAGGGCCCACTTATCATCGTCGGCTCCTGCGCCCCACGCTGAATCTGGCTTCTCAGCCTCAGCCCACTTGTCGAGGGTGCGGGAGGAACCGCTGGAGTCTCTTCTTGAGTCGCCGCTGGAGTCTCTTCTTCTTGAGTCGCCGCTGGGGTCTCTTGCTGGGTCGCTGACGGAGAACACGTCTAGCTCCACTGGTAGGATTGAGCCTTCTGGTGTATCGGCTCCGGGAACGGTTTATAGCATTCTTTCGTCATCCACGTCCTCATGTCATTTTGCTTGTCTAGGCGTTCTTCGATCTCCCACTTAGACAACCCTGGAGATGAATTGGGATATATATTTGATTAATAATATAAATAGAGTATGATTTATTCATCTAATTAAGTGGATAAGTCTATAATAAAGAAAATAAAAAGCACTTCTATCGAGTGAGGCAAGGCTTTCTTTTACAATACATCCTACCTCTGGCGTTGTGTAAGGACCCCCCTGCTTCCATGACATCTTCCAAAATGATTTGCGATAACTGCCTCTGGATGCGATGGAAGTCTTCTCTAAGCTCAGAATCGGTGATTTCCCCCGCATTTTTGCTCCATTCTTGGAGACTAGATGGCCACCTCGTTGTCTCTACATCCCGGACAAGCCCTTTAATGTGATGGAGGACGTAGAAGGCATCCTTCACGCTGCCAGGCGCATGCTTGATGCAATGGAACCCGGTCCCATGCCAGAAAATGTGTTTGTTGTCCTTCGTTAAACGTTCCCCATTCTTTTCTTTGTGGAAGTGGCCTCCCTTTTGGGCATAGCCCTCGAGAGCCTCATCGAGAACACCCTTTATTCTGGTGTAGTCTTTAAGACTCCCCGAGTCGAAATAAGTGGCAACGGACCACCTCGGGCTTACGACGATGAGTACTGCGTACTCGTCACTGCTCAACACAATTGAAACGGAATGTTGGAAAGGATCAACAACGGAAGAAATCTATAAGAAAGCATAAGATACGACGACGGCGACCGGATGTGTACTTACTCGGAAAAGAAAGGCATAAGAAAGCTGTTCTTATCCTTGTTGTTCAGCATGATTCTCTGGAGGAACTTCGTGGCCTTGGCCCGTGTCGTTGATCCTTCCACCAGCAGGCTGTCACGCATGTAGTAGGGATCCACTACCTTGATGTACGGGGTATTATCTCTCCTGATCCTCATCGCTTGGTTGAGCGCGTATAGGCGGACCAAGTTATAGTCCAGCCGTCTAAAGTGAAACAGCCTGAAGACGTCCTCGTACGATATGAAAAACAGATCCGCGGGGGTTTCATGGACGAACTCGGCCAAGTCTTTTGGCACCTTGACAGTGAACACCGGGTAATTTGGATTATCTTCTTTAAGAAGGTTGCTCTCTCGCGTCAAGATAGCATTTTGCAAAGAGAGCATGCATCCGTCTGCGAGGTGGAGCAGCTCCCGAGACAGGATCGGTTGACCAGCTTCATGAACTCGGCTCAAGCCATCCGCACGGGGTGATACCATGTCTTCATACCCCCGGATAGTCGTCTTAGGAGCTGGCTTACTTCTCTTCCTGTGCTTCTTCTTCTTTACCTCTGGGGATGCTGGGGGTGCATCTTCTGTAGTAGGCACATTGATTGAGTACTTGTTGGAGCCGAAGCTGATCACTGGGGGAGGCCCTTTTCTCCCTCCCTCAATCCAAACCCTGACAGACTCACAGACGGTAGTAAATATCGACGTGAACGTCGTTGTCACTGCCTGTGCGATGACCGTCTGAATCATACTATTTTCCTCTATCGGTTCCTCGCCTCCTGTTCGAGAACCCCCGGCCTCGTTATTGTCAGCCATGTTCGTCTCACCTATAAGAAAAAAATGTCGAAGTTAGTACACCAAATATAAGAAAAAAATCACTTAATTAAGTACTAAGATACCCGGCCCATGCATTAGTCGCAATACCCCATATGTCTTGTTTTTAGCAAAGCCATGCCAAAATTCACGAAAAATTTCGGCATGACCTTTGCTAAAAAAGGGACATATGGAGTACCCGAATTTGCCGGAACGGAAGTTAATCGACGTTCCGGCAAACTCAAGGGCCTCATGGGTACCTGCAGACATTTCACAAATCATGTTGCCGGCATCTCCGGCCGGCCAACAACAAACACATATCCACATCTGCCGGCCGACAACAAACACAATACCACATCCACATCTCCACGTGTCCTATTTTTAGCAAAGTCATGCCAAAATTCACGAAAAAATTCGGCATGACCTTTGCTAAAAAAGGGACATATGGAGTACCCGAATTTGCCGGAACGGAAGTTAATCGACGTTCCGGCAAACTCAAGGGCCTCATGGTTACCTGCATAGATTTCACAAATCATGTTGCCGGTATCTACGGCCGGCAACATCCACATACACGACACGCTGGTCGGAACACAAACAACCACGACACGATGGTCGTGGTAGCACAGAACACATGGTCACCGGGTTAACCAATAGCTCACCAAAGGGGGAACTATAGTTGAGGAGATAGTTGATGTAGTCGAAGCCGGTGGTCTGCACAAGAAAAAAAATAAGAAAATTCACATCCATATATATCTTCATTTCCTTTAAAAAGTACCAACTTTGGAGCATTTCTAAAGCATCAAATCTTGATCCTATTTCACATTAACCCTCATGGATCTCTTGTACTAAGTTAGTACTTCATGATAAACCCCAGAAATAATTTTTTGAATACATCTAGAACCTTAAATGAAGACATTTTTGTAGGCATGTTTAAATAGTGACCATATTTAACTTAGCAAAATTTTAAATTTTTTTGGTCTCCAAAATTTTCCTAACACCACTAGCACCAACTAGAAGCATTAGCAACTACTTGCAGCAAGCAATCAACAATCAAATCATCAAATTTTCTAAAATTGTGGGTTTGGCATTTGACCAAACACCTTATGTGCAGGTGTGGAGGGGAGGGAGAGGGATGGAAGAGAGGAGCAGCACCTCGGGGAGGGGATGGAGAGGGCGGCGGCGTCGGTGTCGAAGTGGCGGGCCGGTGGCGACGGCTTCCTTCGTCGGCGGCGGCGGCTCGAGGCCGAGCGCCACGGGCGGCGCCGAGCGTGTGCGTGGGCGCGCGCGGCGAGGGGTTGGGCGGGGGCGGGGGAGGGGAGGTCGCCGGGCGGGGGAGGGGAGGTCGCCGGCGCGGGGGAGGAGAGGGCAGCCGGCGGTGGTGGTCGACGGCGACGGCGGACGCGCGCGCGGCGGTGGTGGTTATTAACTGAAATTTGAATGTGTGATGGGGAAGAAAGGGGAAGGGGAGGCCCGGCCCGTGTAAATGGCTAAGTGAAGGAATTCTGTGGCGCATCCCTACCTAGATGCGCCACAGAATTACGTTATTTTGTGGCGCACCTAGGTAGGGATGCGCCACAGAATTTTGTCGATAGATCTGTTAAAATACACATTTTTGGTTATATTTAAAATGTGTACACACACATTTTAGGTTATTTTTTAAAGAACCGACACACATTTTAAATATTTTTGGTTATATTTAAAAAAAGAACCGACACACATTTTAAAGAAAAGAATATACACACATTTTGTTAGTATACCATTATTTTATTCATGATATACATATATATATATATGATTGTCTCACACACACACACACAAATTAATACACCAAAAAAGTCTTCTTCGTCCCGGCCGGTTCCGAGCTAGCTTCTCTTCTTTCCCTTCTTCGCGGTTGAATACTTTAGGCCGGGCATCTTGAGATTTCTTCGCGTGAACGGACAGCCTTTAGTAGGTACGGATGTCTTCCTTCTTTGTTTACTAGTAGTCGGCATGTCGAAGTACTTGTCGAACTCCTCCTCGATCTTCGGATCGCCGTTTTTGTCCAAGTCTTCCTCGTTGGCATCTCCTTCCATTCCGATGATGCTCCTCTTGCCCCTCCTCACGACAACACGGCTAGGCTTTGACGGGTCGGTAATGAAGAAACATTGCTCAACTTGGCTAGCGAGTACCCATGGCTCATTTTTTGCGGAGGCGTTCTTCGATTTGGCATCGGGTATAACCATGGTGGTAAAATACCGGTCTTCTTTGACGACGTCCTTGGCCCATCTCACACGGAACATTGGCACCAACTCTCCACAGTAGTTGAGCTCCCATATCTCCTCGATCCTTCCGAAGAATCTTTCCTTGACAGTAGCCTCGTCATCGGCGTAGGATAGCATAGTTACTCCTGAGTTTTGATATTCGCTATACCTGTCCTTTTCCTCGGTGCAGAATCTGAAACCGCCGATGTCGTACGACTGATAGGTCTTTACGTTCTGCCCGGGGCCCTGTGATAAGGAGAATATGAGTTTTTCCTCTTCCGTAGATGGCTTCCTGCTCTGTGCTTCAAGCAGTTGCCTTTTCTTGAACCAACGCGTCAAGCTGGAGTTGTGCTCTCTGATTACGTCTCCCTTCTTCCTCTGTCGTCTCATGTCGACGTAATTCTGCTCGATTAAGATTTTGTGCTCTTCCACATAATATTCGGTCACTTTTAAGTGTTGTAGCGCGACCCGGTGAGCCCTGTCGAGGTCGTCTTTTTTACCATGAATGTCGACAAAGATTGAGCGGTAGCCGTCGTGGTGACCAACTCCATCGAGCCTGCCAAGGTGTGTCCTGGTGGGCAGACCAACATCCTCGTTCTCGGTCCTTAGATAATTCTGGCAGAAGGAGATGCACTCGTAGGTTAAAAATCCCTTGGCCATGCTTGCGTCTGGACGGGCCCTGTTGCGAACGTATCCTTTCATGACACCGTTCTGCCTTTCGAACGGCATCATGTAGTGCAGGAACGTCGGACCGAGCTGCCTGATGTCATCAACGACATGGAGAAGGAGATGCACGCAGATATCAATGAATGCGGGCGGGAAGTAAATCTCGAGCTCGCATAGTATCACCACGATCTCTTCCTCAAGCATGTCGAGCTGCTTCACGCCGATCGACTTCCTGCTGACGACGTAGATAAAATCCTATATGTCGAGCTGTAGATGCGGGGTCTTATCCATGCACTTGACACATGCGCAAAATTTGTGACCTACCTAGGCCGATACATATGAGCAACCAGGATAGTCCTGCACCGTCGTGAACAACGCGGCTCTCATATCAAAATAATCAGCTGTGTACGCGTCCCACATACGGGCTGGCGTCTCCCACAACGTGGCTAACTCCTCTTTCAACAACCCGAGATACTCAAGGGCCTCATGGGTACCTGCAGACATTTCACAAATCATGTTGCCGGCAACATCCACATACACGACACCATGGTCGGAACACAAACAACCACGACACACATCCGGCCATGCACACACGTCGGCGCCACCAAACATGCATATGCATGTTCATCATCCATGTAGATCCATGTCTCACCTAGTAGATTCGATGCCGAGACGTGACCGCGATCGATGAGAGAGCGTGTGATGTTGGAGAGAAACTAGTGGACAAAAAGAGATGTATTGGAGGCTCTCCTAAACCCTCACCAATAATCTATCAAACAAAATAGGTTTAACTAAAAAAAATGGAGAAAACTATGGGCAAAATAGGAGGGGAGGGAAGAGAAATACGAGCTAGGTGGAGGTGGAGGAGGAAGAAGGGAAGAAGTAAATGGTGGTAGGTAGAGGGGTTGCCACCTTTTTGTAGATCTGGAGGCAACATTCTGTGGCGCATGCATCATGGTGCGCCACAGAAACATGTCTTTCTGTGGCGCACCATCATGCATGCACCACAGAATGTTGCCCACTTAAATTATTGGTGGGGCCGCACCATATTTTCTGTGGCGCACAATGCTGAATGCGCCACAGATAAATCACCAATGCAATCATTGGAGGGGGCCTACCGAATTTTTGTGGCGCATCTGGATGGATGCGCCACAGAAAGTATAATTTCTGTGGCGCATCCATGCAGATGCGCCACAAAAAGGTCACCAGATATTTGTGGTGGTGGGACCCACCATTTTTCTGTGGCGCACGCATGCACGTATGCGCCACAGTATTTTGTGGCGCATTCGGAGTGGTGCGCCACAGAACGTTTTTTGTGGCGCATGGTAGGTTTGGTGCGCCACAGATAGGGAATCCACAGAAAGGCACTTCCCTACTAGTGTGAAAAGAGAAGAAAAGATACAAGGTTGATCAAGATGATCAACACACAAAGCTACAAGATATACCAAGTGGGATCATATCTCTTGGTATGGTAAGCAATTGTCCATATAGCTTTGTGAACTAACCCATGATATGTGTGTAGCATTTCTATGTGTGGTTAGGTATCTTTCCATGGGCTTGCATCAAATGAAGATTTCATATAGCCCATGAAGGATGACGTCAAGTGGTGATCGTCATCAAGCTTGAGTTGTGCAAGTTCAAGAGAAGTATCTCAAAGATATCATAACTTGAAGTTTGCCACCCATTTGGAGATAATGGCCAAGTAAAGATGTGCCGATGAGAGGCTCTCCATAGTGGAGTATGGGGGAGAAATATGTGGATCTTCACCAAGCGAAGCGCAATCAAGAAAGGTGGTCCACTTGAGAAGATCAAGATCGCCATCATCTAGTTAAGTGGAATGTGCAAGGCAAAGATATGATCTTGATAGGGTTTCTATTTTACTGGTCTCATGTAGTTGGTCGGGAGATCGGGTTATTGGATAGACACCGTACTATCAAGAGGGGCTCTCGATTGAGCTTTAGCGTATCAGTTGGAGAGAGCTCAAACCTGTGCATACTTAGCATCATCATCTTTCTTGGTTCTTATTTGGCTTATCTCTTTATGAGGTTTTGGAGCTTGTTGTGACCCTCATAATAAGCTCAATTTCACCGAAAACGGATTTCGTATGAAAAACTTGTTGCGTTTTCGGTTTTGGAGTTTCTCCCGGTTCATCTTCTATAGAAAGGTTTCAGCTTTCAACATTTGGTTTTATACTCCCTTGTTGTACTATGATGTTTTCCTGCATCATCTTGTCGTGCTCGTTGTGGTGATTCCAACGAGCCAAAGAACATCGAAAACGGAGTTCGGATACTCAAGTTATGCTCGTTTTAGTATCGGTGTTTTTCTGCAGTTTTACATGGTCGGTAGTACCGGAAATAAACTCCGGTACTACCAGAGAATCGCGTTTCGGTACTGTATTTTAGTGTCCTAAGTGGTCCTAAGCGGTAGTACCGGAAATAACCTCCGGTACTACTTGCCGTACGCGTTTTTCTGGCCAACGGGCAGATTTTGACCCACTTATTTAAGGGGTCTTCTTCTCCAAAGAGACCCCAACACTTGAGCTCAAAATTTGCCACCATTGTTGACCTTGTTGAGCTTTGCTATCTCTCTATCCCTCCATGATTCTTGCCTCCAATTAGAGGGAAAAGAGAGAGGAGATCTAGATTTGTCATTCCACCAATCAATCTCTCCTCTAAGTGAGGGGAAGCCTTTTGATCTAGATCTTGGAGGAATTTGGTGTTCCTCTTTGTTCTTCCTCTCTTCTCCCCCCAATAGCATTAGTTGCTTTGGTGGGATTTGAGAGTGAAGGATTTTGAGCACTTCTTGTGTTCTTGCCCGTTGCATCGGTTTGAGTTCTCCACGGTGATACGTGGAAATCGAAGTTGAGAAGCTTGTTACTCTTGGGTACTTGGGGTGCCTTAGAGCTTGTCCTCTTGGGTACTTGGAGTGCCCTAGACGGTCCTTGTTGATCTCAGAGTTTTGGTGGCTCGCGGGATAGTTGGGAGCCTCCAATTAAGTTGTGGAGTCGCGCCCCAACCTTGTGTTTCTTGTGGCTTTGGGAGCCGTGGAAATTCGGTGAGAGCATCCAATTAAGTTGTGGAGTGTGCCTCATCCTTGTACGGGTTCGGTGACCACCCTCGAGTGTCCCATTGTGGTTCGTGGCACTCTACATTGGTAGAGGCACGAAGGAGATTAGGGTGTGCCATTTGACGGCTATTCGGGGATCACTTTGTGACTCCGCACCGCTCCAACGGAGACGTAGCTTCCATTGGGAAGTGAACTTTGGGATAAATCATCGTCTCCAAGTGCCTCGGTATTTCTATACCCGAGCTTCTTACTTATGCAATTTACTTTGTGATAGCCACCGAGCCTGAAGTAATATATCTTGCTATCACATAGTTGTATATCTTGTTTAGCATAAGTTGTTGGTGCACATAGGTAAACCTAGCTTGTTTAGGTTTTGTGCTTGATAAATTAAACGCTAGTTTTATTCCGCATTTATTCAAGCCTAAACCGTAAAGAATTTTAAATCGCCTATTCACCCCCCCCCCCCTCTATGCGACATCCGTGTCCTTTCAGGTAGTTTTCCTGCGTTCCGAAGGAGACCAGAAGCCTCACTTGCCCCAGCGGGGTGGTGGTACCTTCTCTCACCCCCCGAGAAGGGCCTGGTGGGCATCAGCCGCTCATATGGTACTTGAAGCTTCTCGAAGGTCTCGACGGAGATGACGTTCAGGCCTGCACCCCCATCTATGAGCGTCTTGGTGACGGCGATGTTGTTGATGGTGGGAGTGCACACCAGAGGGATGGTGCCCACGGTCTTGGTAGAATTTGGGTGGTCACTGGAGTCGAAGGCAATGGGGTATTGCGACCACTTGAGGGGCTGGGATGCCTCAACCCCAGGAAGCATGGCGTTGACCTCGCGAGAGAGCTGCTTGAAGTGGCGGTTGGACCTGGGGGCCTGAGCCCCGCCGAGGATGCATGCTGCCCCGCGAGGGACCTGGTAGCCCCCAGGGTCCTCGTCGGGGAGATTGTTGTTTTGCCCGGCGGGGTTCTGCTGGAAGGCGTTCGCTTGAGGGATCTGCTGGTAGTTGTCGCATTTGTTCCAGCGTCCGCCCCCGCGGCCGCTGCGGCCACCGCCGCGGCCGCCGTGGCCACGACGCTTTTCGCGGTTGTCGCGGATCTTCTTGAGCTCCCAGCAGTCTTCAGTCGCGTGGTTGTGCCTGTTGTGGTAGACGCAGAATGGGCGATCATTGTCTTGCTGGCGTCTGCCGCTGGAGTGGCAGCGCCCCTTTTGCTTAGCGTCAGGCTCTGCCGCGAGGACAGTTGTGACCTTGCGCTTCTCGCTTGCCTTCTTTTTGGGCTTGGACCCCTCAGGAGGCTCTTCCTCTAACTCTTGCTTGACGAAGAGGCAACCCTCTTCAGCCTTGGCGCACTTGTCTGCCAAGTCGAAGAGCTTCACCACGGAGGTGAGGTTGTCATGGATGCCGAGCTTCTCACGCATCCTGATGTCCGTGACGCCCACTTCGAAGGCAGAAATGACCTGCGTGTCGGAGATGTTCGGGATCTTGTTGCGGACTTGGCTGAAGCGCTGGATGTATCTGTGGAGGGTCTCGCCAGGCTTCTGGCGCACAGCGCGGAGGTCGTTGTAGGTGAGGGTGCGCTCGTACGTGCCCTTGAAGTTCGCCATGAAGCACTTGCAGAGCTCCTCCCATGTGTCGATGGTGTTCTCGGGGAGGTTCAAGAGCCACGAGAGTGCTGCGTCCTTGAGGGCCATGGGGAACCAGTTGGCCATCACCTTGTCGTCGCCGCCTGCGGCCTGGATGGTCGCGGTGTAGAGTTGCAGAAACTCCAGGGGGTTGTTCTTGCCGTCGTAGCGCGGAGGGAGGTCTGGCTTGAACTTAACTGGCCAGACGACGCGGCGCAGGTTGCGGGTGAACGCGGTGCAGCCCGTGGCCTACGTCACGACGCCGTCGGCAAGCGTGCGGCGGTTTTGGCGCCCTGCTGCTGCGACGTCCTGGACGGCGCGGTTGTGGCGGTCCCGCTGGCGCTGGATTTCCACACGCGCGTCCTCTGGCGCCCGCTACATGATTAGGCAGTCATGCGGCGAAGAGGCGTGCGACACAACGCGGTTGTTCCCAGCCGGTGCTCCAGCTGCAGGAGGTGGCGGAGGTGGAGGCGGGGGAGGAGGAGGTGGCGGAGGTAGAGGCGAGCCCGGAGTGGTGCACCAGTGAGCGAGAGGGCGTTGGGGAGGGCACCGCAGCGGCGTTGACGAGCTCAGTGACGCGGTCGAGCCAGCCGTCGTGGCCCGCCTGCGCGGGGCGGTAGCGCAGTAGCTCCTGCGCCATGAGCAGCGCAGCGCTTGGGCTGGGCGCCGCCCGGCTCTGCGTAGAGGTGCCCTGGCTCCTGGACGGGTGCAGGGAGGAAGCTTCCTTTTCACCGTTGCCGTCCTGGTCTTCTGGGTGCTCGACGCGGGGCTCAGGGCCGGCGTTGCGCTCCGAAGCGTTGCCGGCGCACGGACGGCCGCGCGGGTTGCGGTTGACGACGGGATCGGTGTCGGCCCTGCCTGACGTCCTACGCGCGAGACCACTAGTACAGAACGACACATCGGAAACGGGCCAAAAACCCCATCGGCAACGGAGAAAGGGTCCGTGTCCCCGACTCCGTGACTGATGTGAAGGCCTTCATCGGTAACGGAGGCAAAAAAACCGTTTCCGATGAGGTCTCCATTTGGCAACGGTTGTGCGCAGACCTCCGTTGCTTTAGTTTTCCTACATCAGATACGGAGTTTTCCATCTACCCGTTTGCACTGAGCTTTTCTCATATTTCGGTTATATGCCATAATACATGAAAGGCTGATTGCACAATGCACTAAAACGTTATTCAATTCATAACATAGAACAAATGCCATCATTACATTGGTATACAATAATATCACCGTTTTTTACAATTTGACTACAATCATATCTATCACACATTGGCATAATGTAATATCACCTATTACACTTTGACTACAATCATGAACTCTAAACCTATAAGCAACTAACCTAACAAGATGGAAGGCTGGCTTGCCTTCCATCTTTGACTTGGAGCTCACCTTCTATGAGCTCTCGGTCGTCGCTGTACCCACTCCAAGACCAGTATCCACGAAATTTCCTTGCCTTAAGGTTTCTGGTTCTCGGAATGATACATTGGTACTTTTATGCAGTGTTGCCGAAATAAACTCCTGCGTGAAAGAAAAAAAGATTAGCGAAATGTACAAAATACATCTGGATATAAAAAAAATCGGTGGCTATTTTCCAGCAACTGCTTTGTTCGGTTGCCATTTTCGAGAAACTGCTAAGATCGACGGCAAATATCCAGGAACTGCTCTGTTCGGTGGCAGACAGTTCGCATTCCTTCCTTCTCTTCTTCCTCGTTCCACCCCAATCCCCCACCCGCCATGGACGACCGCAACAGAACAACAAAGACAACTACCGTCCGTACCCACGGCACCGTTCTGGAGGTGGTGTACACGAACGAGGAGCATACCGTGGAGCGGATCCTCGACAAGTACGAGGAATGGCTAGCAGAGGAGAAGCATCGGTTCATCGGCCTTGACATCGAGTACACCCGTAATCGTCGGCACATGTCTGTCCTGCAACTCGCCATGCGCCAGCATGTGCTCGTGTTCCACTGGTGCAAGTCCAAGAAGAATTGTCCAGAGTTGGGCAAATTCTTTGAACGCAAGAATATCACCTTCGCAAGCGTGGACATCACCAACGACAGCAAGGTGCTTTCTTCTGCCGGCTTCCACATTCCACCGGAGTACTACGTGGACATCCAACTCGTATACAAAATCAAGGGTGGAGACGAGAGGGACGGAATGGGTGATCTAGCGGCAGACCTCATCGACAAATCATACGCCAACATGAAGAAGGAGTTCCCATCCAACCAGCACAATTTTTGGGAGTGGATGCCGCTGCACAAAGTTAACCTCGACTACGCAGCAATAGATGGGTACGTGACCTACGAGTTGTATCGCACGATCCTAACCTTGAAGGACAGGCTACGTCCAACATGGCAGGAAATGCTCTGCCCTAGGTGAATTGCAATAGGCTTTGGATGTGGGTGTTTAACTAGTTTGTACAGTTGGTGCTTTAACAATAAGTGTTTGTAATTATCAGAACATGTATGTGTGAATTTGCACTAGGAATTTGTTTATGTGATGAAATGCTCATACGTAGAACCTAGTTCATCGGCATCACAGCCGGTCACAGAAAGATTTATACCTTTCACCCGGCGGGAGAGGAGGTGCAGGCCTCTGCCAGATGCGCTGCGATGCTACCAGCGCGCTGCGACGCAATCACCTCCTCCCCCTTCTCCTTCGTCGACATCCACCTCCTCCTCCTTCTCCAGATCAGACACCACCTACAGATCCTCCACCTCCTCCAGATCGGCCACTTCCTCCTCCAGATCGGCCACTTACTCCTCCAGATGGGTTTCTGCTGGTAGATCCGCCGGAGGTGCTGCACCACCACCTCATGAATGACCTCCTCCACATCGGCCTGGCTCAGAAGAAGCCGGGCATCACCGGAGGAGGAGAGCGTCAGATGGTGGCGCTGCCGCATCATTAGCGGACGCATGGCCGCCTCCAGATCGACCTTCCCCTCACGAAGGGCTGCCACTAGAACGGTGCTGCCGCGGCGGCTAGAGCCGTGGCCGCGATGGCCGGATCTAGAAACGCCGACAGAGGAAGCCATTAGAGAGAGTGAGGATAGTTGAAAGCCACAGTGTGCGGCGGCTAGGGTTGGAAGAGAGACAGTGAGAGAGTGATAATGAGACCGATAATTTGCTAGAGCCGGCAGTATATATAAGCACCACATTGGCAACGGACATTTTATATAACCGTTTCCATTGCTTTTACACCAGCGAGAGAGTAAACTTACTAACATACGAACTTGATAATGAAGTAAACGATTACATATATGGTACTACTAGCTAATGCTACTACTAGCAGCTGCTGATGAAGACTCGGGCTCGTCGCTGTACACGAGTGCGTCCCTTCGGCATAAGGTACCGTCGAAGATCTTGATGAAGAACCCGTTGTCGCCGTCGAACTCGAAGCACAAAAAGTGCCCCTGCTCAAGCTTGTACGCTTGGGCGAATGACTTCCATCCCTGGCCGAGGTACAAATTCCCCCGGCACTCACGGCCGTCTTCACCGCCCAGCTGCCGTTCTCGCAGTCCTCCATCTTCAGATGCATGGTACCTGCCACCATGCCTTGGAGCTTCTGTGCGAACGCCCTCGGGAGCCTCAGGCGGCTCTCGATGCCCTTGTACAGGATAACTAAGAACTCGAAGCCGCGCAGCTCCGGGGACATGTCTTCAGAGGACGGTGAGGGCGACACCGACGGCGTGGCATTGCGGCTGCGCCCCCTACCACGGCCGCGCCCACGTCCACGGCCGCGACCGCTGATGGTACCTCTCGCCAGGGACATGTCTTCAGAGGACGGTGAGGGCGACACCGACGGCATGGCATTGCTGCTGCGCCCCCTACCACGGCCTCGCCCTCGTCCACGGCCGCGACCGCTGCTGGTACCTCTCGCCATGGATTTGGACGGAGGGGATCTGGCGAAGTTTGAAAAACTGGGGGGCGATGGACTGGGGCTTCAAAGATACCGCTGCTGGTACCTCTCGCCATTTATACTCGCGGGTCTGCTCCGCCCACCTCCCCATCTGTCCATTCGCTAGCCTCCACGTATCAACATTTTCAACGGTTGGAAAATTCTATCCGTTACCATAGAGGCAAATATTGGAAACGGACAATTTTATTAACCGTTGCCAATATAATAAGTGACGGAGATTGGAAAGGGTCCATTGCCAATGTAGGCGGGCCAGGTCAGGTTTGTACGCACCGGCCGCGTGGAAAGCGCGATTCTCCGTCGCCTAACTCCTGCCGTTGCCATAGAGGGGTATCGGATGTGTCGTTCTGTACTAGTGGACGCTCAACACATGTCTCAGCCATGGCAGAGGAGAGGTTGAAGACGCGCCTCAGCCCCCTACCTGGCGCGCCAAATGTCGGAGACTGGTTCCAGAAACTAGGGATGTGTCTCACTGAAGCCAGGAACGAAAGGGGGCTGAACACGCTATCAAACAACCCTCAGCTACCTCGGCGACGGTGCTCGTCGAGCTCGGTGAGGGACATCACGGCAGAGAGTAAACACGAGCCGCTACCCAGGTTCGGGCCACCGTGAGGTGTAAGACCCTACTCCTGCTTGGTTGTATTGCACTGCTTACAGAGGTTATAGTACAGTGAGCTAGCAGAGGCTCAAGCTTTGCTAGGGATGAACTATGGTGGGAGACGCTCGGTCCTCTCCCTTGCGGTGGTGTGGATGAGCTTCCACTGGTCGATCGAATCGAATCTGGGATCCAATGGAGTGGAATGGAATCGAATCCCTCTCCTGGTCGTACACTGCCTCCTTTTATAGGTGCCTCGGGCCTCTTCCCCCCAATTCATCAGGCGGGAAGGGCTACCACATGGCGACAAAGGAGTAACATAGTGCACGGCCACGGAGCTGTCCATGAACTCGGTCCATGGCAGAAAGTTGCGTCCTCTTGGCAGGAAAAGCCTCCGTCCATCCAGGACGATGGGCTGGCGCTAGAGAGGCCCGTGGGGTGCCCCACGGTGACGTCGGCTTGGAGCGTAGCGGCCAACGGTCCCCTTATCACCGGAATGGCAATTCTTGTAGTCCGCTTTGCTTGGTGCAGCTTTGTTGACCACTTTTATCACCAAAGAGGCAACTGCGACGTGGTCGTCACCGCGCACAGGCGTGCGTGTCACTCTGCGTCGGGCGCAGAGGCCATGTGCGCTCTATCGCGGAGACAGAGCTTGCTTTCACCCGAAGGAACCTCGCGAGGGCTGGGATGCCTCGCCGAGGTCTTCGAGTACTTGACGCCTCGCGAGGGAGGCGCAGACGTGCGCCAGGACTTAGCGACTTTCTCGATGGGAGAGGCCCTCGCTAAGGAAAGATCCCTCGCGAGGCTCACCAGGCTGAGACGCCTGGTCCTTAGCTGAATCTTCAGAGTGTTGAGGGCTGTGGCAGGCCGACCTGTGGTACCCTGGTTTCCACTGGGCCGACAATCATAGATAACATGATCTTAAAAGTAAAAATGCCAACCCGACGTGTTGTTGGTGTTGTTTCAGAAAGTGCTACTTCACAACTAGAGCTGGTGATATGCTCTCTTACCCCTTTTTCAAAAGGTTCTAAATAGACGCCTCTACTTTTCCTTGTCTCTGTTGAAAAACTGGCTTTATGCAAAGAAACCATCATACATACTCTCTGAGAAAGCAGATATATAATAGGTTAACTAAGTCTTGTTGAGTACATTCAGTACTCATCCTTGCTTTATTTGGTTCAGGTAAAGTTCATCGCTCCGAAGGTGGTTTCTACGTTGACATCGGCGAGTAGTTTGGGGTTCCCAGGTGGCAGCTTGGGACGTCTCGGAACAGCTGGCGTCAGGAATGTTTATCTAAAGGCCTCTTAGGCCATAATTTGGATCTTGTTGTTTAGAACAACATAATCTGCTTTCCGTTGTGTGATGTAATGTTGGGTCGTGTGACCTCTGCTTGTAATATCTTCTACCTTCACTCTGTTATGAGTTGTAATATAAATTCTTCGAGTCATAGAGTCTGTGATGTGCCAGATGTTCTGCAGTATTGATCTCTCTATTATACATTGATAGTTGTGCCTGTGTTATGGCATCAATCGAGCTGTTGTGTTGCCGATGATCCATTCCGAGCAACGCCTGCCAAAGGTTTTGGCCTGGGAGTGGTGTGCCCAGTAACCTTCGGTTGTATCACATGACCAGTGACACACAACATCTTTGTATAGTTCCGGGGTCAGGGCGATCACATGCGGGAGCGTAATCCTCGCTTTTCGGTCTACAAGGGTATGTATATCGTCTTCCTCCGTATATCGTATATCTGCATAGTTATAGATTCTGGCTTGTTAAGGTTATCGTTGTTAGGATTTTTTTTTGTTTTCTGCCTACGATCCCCTTCAGTGGTATCAGAGCCGATCTATGCGTAGATATAGCTATACGGTTTTAGAACTCATGTTTATGAGGGCATCGTTCTTTTAGTTGCTACCCTCTCGCGTGCACTTGCTATTGCCGACAGCATCGAGTTTATGAAACGGCCCGGACCAACTTTACGGGTACGCTTACGCGAGACTTGTTCCACAACTGACATATGGCTTGTACTGTATATGTGGCTGGCGGGTGTCTGTCTCTCTCTTTAGTTGGCTTTGCATTTTCAACGGAGAGCCCGAAAGGGATACATAAATAGTCGACTATTTGATCGTTGTTGTGGTCATAGGTTCGTAGGTATGAATCGGTTCTATTTACGAAGCCCCATGCCACGTAAAATATGCAAAAAATAAAGTAGAAAGCGTCTAACTTTATTTTGCAGGGGGCAATGTGATATGGTCAAGGTAAGTTTAGTAAATTGTTTATAAACTGTGGGCGCAAACCAACTATTTTAAGGGGTACAGTAATAATTAGCGCTAAACTTAGCGAGCACGAGAGACAGCTCGTACAGATTCAAAATTCAAATTTTACTATTCACTTTTACTTTTACTATTCTCTTTTACTATTCGCTTTTATTATTCTCTTTTACTATTTTCTTTTACTATTCGCTTTTACAATAGTGAAAACACTGTTTAAACAGTGTTTTTTCTTCGCGTTTTTCCTGTTCACACTTAATTCACTTTTAATTATATTGCAGGATCTTTTAGTCTGGCGAGGCCAACTAGCTACAGACGGTGTTCGCAGAGATGTAAAAATCCTACTCAGCACTCGCCGTATGCTTAACTATATTGTTTCAGGAGTAGCTAAGCTTCTTTCCCTAGATGTTCTTAGACAGGTTTATAAGGGGCATTTTCTTATCGTCTTCCTAGGCAGTTCCACCCGAAGCGAACACTTCTCTACGGCTACCGGTTCTTTACACAGCCTCACTAGGCTTAAAACAAGAACAATACGAAGAGGTTTCTCCTATAGGATCCCTAGCATAAGAACCCAACCCATATAAACATGCTAACAAGATCAAGGGGAAAACAGAACTACTTCATTTCCACAATATAGGATACATACGGGTTTCCCTTACTGGAACCCCCGAAGGGTTTACACACAGAGAGGGGAGATTACCTTACTACGGACTCCACTCTTCTACTACAACTTCTTGATTACAATGGATTTTATTACACTGGTGGGAGTACTACACTACTACTGAGCAGCGAGGTCGCTGATGAACTCTCTGCTCGGGATGCTGGGTTGCTGGTGTTGTGCGCCGGTGTTTTTCATTCTGAAGCTTGGCTCTTCCTTATATAGGGGAAGAGGAAGCCTTTCCCACTGCCTGTGTGGCTCTTCTCGCGGCTTCACTTCAAGGACACTTCGTGGCACCAATAATGGACGGTTGGTGTCACATTATCGTCCATATTATTGGTTTTACTGTGTTACACAGTACAAGCCATATAATTGGTGTACTGCAGGATAGGTGTCCTGCTTTGGTGGCAGTCTTCCAGGGCACGCTTCCAGAGTTAGACACCTTAGTGCCTATGCTCCTAGACTTCAAATTATTGCCCTCTACATACATCATTCATGCTTGAAATCTTTTGGTTGTCCACGAAACAACATCTTCTTGCATGCATACATGGTGGCATAAGCATGCGTACTCCAAAGCTTAACTGGCTAATTCTTCAACAATTTTTATTTATATTCCCTACCCCGCCCAGATGATTGATAATACATTATCAAATGTGTACTCCAAAGCTTAACTGGCTAATTCTTCAACAATTTTTTTTATATTGCCAACCCTGCCCGGATGATTGATAATACAGAAATATAAGATGATCCCTCCAAATACCATTAGTGTTCTCCCTTTAGCGTGCACCACCAAGAAAGTTCTATGTTATGAGGCAGGCCGTGATGATCGGGTGTCAGACATATCGTCGTTCGCATACAGTCGGTGTAAGACATGTTTGCACACGCGTATACGCTGAAGGTTATTATGGCGAGCCTAGCATGTACAGACATGGCCTCGGAACACGGTGACCGAAAGGTTAAGCATGAGTCACAGAGTTGTTGTGATTGACATCTCGATGTCTACCTTTGAAGTTGTGTCGCCGGCTCTGACGATGAGGGGTGGCATAATGGATGAGGATCGTGTAATCACTGAAACGATGCGCGGGATGTTCGTTTGAGTGAGAGTTCTTGTAGTTTTATTTTGTTAAAACTTGAACCCATATTTATTATGAACAAAATCTTATATTTTTGCAAATTCCATTGTAGATGTCTCGCCCCACCTTTAACCTAGGTCTGTTCCTTGAGAAAGAAAAGCTTAAGAAAAATGGGTCTAACTTCATGTCCTGATTCCGCAACCTGAGGATCCTCCTCACTCCCCACAAGGTGGCCTACGTCCTGGAGGCCGCCATAGGTAATCAGCATGTAGACACCGCCTCTGAGGACGAGAAGAAAGTCTATCAGTCCAAGGCGGATGATTCCTCCTTTGTCCAGAGTGGCATGGTCTATGCCATGGAAGCTGACCTGCAGAAGCGCTTTGAGAAGATGAGCGCCTTTGAGATAATTACTGATCTCAAGGCTGTCTTTGCGCCACAGGCCAAGTCTGAGAGGTATGAAGCTTCTGAGCTCTTCTTCTCAGCCAAGATGGAGGAGCACAGCAGTGTGAGCGAGCACGTGGTCAAGATGTCTGGCTACGTTCAACGTCTGAACGCTCTGGAATGCAAGATTCCCGATGAGCTGGCGATTGATAGGGTGCTGCAATCGTTGCCCCCTAGCTACAAAGGTTTTGTCATGAACTACAACATGCAGGGCATGGCTAAGAGTCTGTCCGAGGTGTTCGTGATGCTGAAGACTGCTGAGGTGGAGATCAAGAAGGAGCACACGCTGTTGATGGTCAACAAGACCGTCGATTTTAAGAAATCTGGTGGTAAGGGAAAGAAGAACTGGAGGCTGAGGAAGGAAGGCAAGCCCGTTGCCCGATCCAAGGCTAACAAACACTAGTACAGAATGACACATCGGATACCCCTCTATGGAAACGGCACGAGTTAGGCGACGGAGAATCGCGCTTTCCGCGTGAGAAAACCCGCCGCTGGGCCGCATCCCGTCCTTCATAGGCAACGGCCGCGAATTATTAACCGTTGCCGATATGTTGGTAACGGAGTTTCTTGTGACTCCGTGTGCGATATGTTCTTCAATGGCATCGGACATTTGTATACAACGGTTGGCGAGGTTGCGTATATAAAATTCCTTTTTTAGCACTATCTTGGATATTATAAAAGACTGTCGATTCGCCCTTGTTCCTCTGCTCCAGCTTGTTTTTACTCCGCACTCGTGTCCTCCATGACCAAGAGCATGAGCTCGTCGGGGAGATCGAATGCGTCCTCCTCCTGCGCCGCCGGGGACGGGTCAGATCTGCCGCTTGTGAAGTGTGTTTGCTGCCGCTGTCGGAACGCGATTCGTCGAGTGTCGCGTTCGGATCTGAACCCAGGCCGGATCTACTTCAAGTGTCCAAATCACAGGGTTAGTTCGACGCTTCGACCAGTTTTGATTGATTCTATTCTACGTGTGATGCTGATTTGCCTCTGGATTCAATTTACCATTTGGCAGGGGAGGGGTGAAGAGTATTCTAGGAGCTGTGATTATTATTTTTGGATTGAAGATTATGTTGAGATGCTGCTTGCTAATGGCGTCGAATTGGAAGCTGCAGAGCTGGAAAATGTAGCCTTGATAGTCAAGAAGGCGAACATGGAGATGAAGCCGCACACTGCAGCAGCTCTAGCTGGTTTGGCATGGAGCCCAACAAACACTTCGACTAAATCTGACCATGTTGTTGTTGTGCGCAAGGAGCGGCATAAAGGAACAGAAATAGCTCAGTTAAATGTTCTTGTGAGCATTGCTAGAATGATTTTGTGTGTTTGTGTGCTGCTGTTAGGTGTGAACTTGTATGCAGCAATGAAAATCAGTAGAATGTATTAGATTCGTATGCAGCTATGCAAATCAGTACAATGTATAAGGTTCGTATGCACTTTGAAAATCAGTAGAATGTATTAGGTTCGTATGCAGCTATACAAATCAGTACAATATATAAGGTTCGTTGCACTTTGAAAATCAGTAGAATGTATTATGTTCGTATGCAGCTATGCAAATCAGTACAATGTATTAGGTTCGTATGCACTTTGAAAATCAGTAGAATGTATTAGGTTCGTATGCAGCTCCGGAATCAATAGCACATAGTAGTTGTGAACTTGTATCCAATAGAAACGGTTATATAAAATGTCTGTTGCCAATTGGGCGCTTATAAATGTACTGCCGACAGAGCAAGCCATCAGTCTCATTCTCACTCCCTCACTGTCTATCTTTCAACCCTAGCTGCCGCACACTGTAGCTTTTTGCTCTCCTCACTCTCTCATGGCTTCCTCTGCCGGCGCTTCTAGATCCTGCCATCGCAGCCGCGGCTCCAGCGACCGCTCCGATCGAGCTGCATCCTTTTGTGATGAGGCAGATCTGGAGGCGGTTGTGATGCAGAAGGTGTGGGAGCGCGTAAGGCTGATCACCTACGGTGATGCCCCGCATCCTCTGGGCCACGCGGAGCTGAAACAGATCATTCATCGGGTGGTGATGCAGCAATTGTGGCGGATCCGCCGTCAACGGAGGCCGATCTGGCCGCCGTCAACGGAGGCCGATCTGGAGGCCGCCGTCGATAGAGGAGGTGGCCAATCTGGAGGCGCCGTCCATGGTGGAGGAGGTGGCCGATGTGGAGGCGCCGTCCACGGAGGAGGAGGTGGCCGATCTGGAGGCGCCGTCCACGGTGGAGAAGGTGGCCGATCTGGAGGCGCCGTCCACGGAGAAGAAAATATGAGGTCTAAATCGCTCAGCTCATGAACTAATTCATCAATTGGTTTTATATTAGATTGTTCATCAATTGTGTTGTCTCTATATGTCATATTCTGCAGCGGCATAGGCAAGATCTCATGAACTAGAGATGCTCTGTTTTGATATGTGATTGGTATTAGCAACTAATGAAATGTTCTATCTATTATATAATTAAAACACAAGACAATTAACGGCTCAGATTAATCAAGTATCTAACAAGGAAAAACGAAAGGCTCAGATTCATGCGTAACGGTTCACGTACAGACAGATCAATGACCGAAGGCAATAAAAAGAGATCAATCGTCCCTAAAAAAATCCATAATCGTCCCTAAAAAAGAAAGTCCATAATCGGAACCAGTCCATGTCCAAAAAGAAAAAAAGCAGCAGCAGTCCTAATTGATTACGTCTGCCTAGACCGGAACGATCAACTAAGATTACATGGAGACGATCGGTGATCTGCCGTCTGTGAGGAGGCCGTCGGCGTGGAGCACACAGCCAGGGGCGATCTACGTCTACCCCACATCGATCAACTCAGATTACATGGAGTCACGATCGGGGATCTGCCGTCTTCCTCGCAGCAGGGATCAGAGAGGAGGCCGTCGGCGTGGAGCGCACAGCCAGGGGCGATCTACCCCACACCAATTTGCTCCGCTATGCCAAGGATGTCAGCCACGCGGACAAGATGGAGAGCGCCGATCTTACATCCTATGCTCGCGACACGAACTTGAGAGGAGGGCGTCGGCGTGGAGCACTCGCCCAGGAAGGCATCACGTAATAGCTGCATGGCCGGGACTGATTTAAAAAAGACAATGGGCTCTAACAGATGGTGGCGACACTCAACAGGTTAAGCTTCATTGTTTTGCTGATTTGTTGAAGCTGCACATATTTTTCTTACACGTTCTAGGTTAGGTTGTTAAAATATTTGCCCTTGATTTGCAACGTATGAGATGAGTTGAACAAATATTTACACATATCGATTCGTTATGTTTTGTCCATGATTGCCCTTGAGGGTCAGGTTGAAGCTCGAGACCATTATAGCAAGAATTTGTGGAGTTATCACGGGAGATTTGGACATTGAAGAAAAGGGCAGCGGTGTGCTTTTTAAAATCTTCGTCTCTTCCATTGAATTAAACATAAAAGATCAAAGGATCGGCAATATAAATACTACTGTTCCCACATGCTTATTAGTTTCATTCCAGGAACATATCAGTTAAGGATTTTGGCAAAATGAACTGAACAAATACTTTTACTCTGTGTGGTGACATGATTTGTTTCCTGCATTAGTGATGCTAATGACCAGCACTAACTGAATGTTGTTTTCTAGGATGTGTTTAAATGATTGACTGAATATCTCTGTAGTGATTTCACTATCTTGAAAGGAAGCCTAAGAACTGCGTGAATTATTCGAAGTGGATGATACGGCGGATGGCACAGTGCCTGGCGAGCGAGACAGGAAAATTCCATACTCCACTCAAGGTGAACTGTAAGTTGTTTCGTTACATGCATGGAGCAAAACTAGCAACTATAGCTATTCGGACTGGACAGTCGTTTGAGCTTTTCAAGTGAGTCCACAGAAACCTTCCTTTACCACCAATGTTAAGAGGTTGATCAATTGCTCCTTCATCGTTATCACAATTCCTACCAAATAAGTGTACATATAAGTTTTGGTTCTCCTCACAGGATAACTTTTTGTGGAAGGCAGAACTTATTTATATAAGATGATCTCTTCAACCTTTTGTATGATTTGCTCCATGTGCACATATATAATTTAGTCTATCCTCGAGTTGGACATGAAAGATTGAATTTTAATGAAATTCTCCACATTTGCTAAGTGAGGTTGCATCAGCAAAGATGTTCAACAGGTATCAATCTAATAATAAAGGTAATGTTGCATTAAGTATTTGTGTCACTTCGCTGATTCTATTCAATTTGCCAGCATTTCTGGGAAATTGGTTATGGTGACCAGGACATGGCATGATGATGTACGTTCAGCAATTGTCTTTTACCTGTTTTCTTTGTTTCTGAACCATATGTGGAAATATTTTATATTACTTTGCACGTTAGAAAGTAATACATCATTTTTTTTCTTGCAAGCACTTAGACAATTTGCGTGAAACAAAAAAAAAATTGCGCCTGCACGATACTTATTTTCAAATACCTATTTGAGAATGTGCCATAGTCAAGCTGACTCAGATACGGTCAAGACACATCCTCTACGGTGATTGTACTGAAATTTCAGCCTTTGTGTCATGCTAAATTGTGCATTAGCTTCCAACTTTATTAGGACCATGTGGCTAAAGGCTACAAGTCAAACATATATAGATCACTTCATTTTTTTCACCGCATTAATTTCTTTTTGCATATGCATGGAATTTCGTTTGAAATACCTATTACTGAATGTACCTTGCTGAAATTTAGCTTTATGTATTGTGTTTCAGGTACAAGGTGAAAGTATTTTTGTATGTCAGTAATTATTGTCCTAAGATCCTTATTAATATATCATTTCAAGGCAAGCAGACTTGACTGCATTTTCAAATCAAAGTTCAAACATGAACTCACTTCTGCTACCAATCTCTTATGTTGCCTCTCTCCTATTCATATTCCGGTATAGAATCAAGCCTGATTGTGAATTTCGAGTATAGAACTCCATTCCTTCATGTTCATAACTTATATGCAAACTCGCACCACTTGGCCAGGTAAACTGATTCATTTTTTAGTTTGCATTTTATCATGAACCGGTTCAACTTTCACTTTATATAGAAATCTAATTGAGCTCACATCATCCAAGATACTATTTGCCCTATATTCTTCATGGTAGTTTCCTGCCAGCTGCTTACAAGAAGTTCCGTATTTATTTGTTGTTTTTGTGTAAGATGCATCAAATGTATATTCCAAAAAAACATATAGTTCTATTGTATCGATGCTATATTAATTCAAATATAATAGTATACTAAGTTTGGTTCACAAACTTTTATAATGCTTATTATTTTACGATATGTATCTATTCACGAATTGTTGGAATCGTCAACTTAGGATATGTGTAAGATTTCCATTCAAATTATGGATGATGTGTAACCAATTAGTCTCACAAGAAAACACGGTTCATATTATTTGGTTCATATGGCTGTACCTATAAAATGAAAACCTCTCAATTGTTGTTACCGTTGATGAATTGGCTTTCAATAAAATAGTTTGTCCCAGTTTTCAGTACTTATAAGCTAGGAGTATTGAAGGTTTCAATGCATCTAATGTAATGTGTTTTTCTTCTTATCTACATGAGCATTTTATGGGTGCGAGCCTCTTAATATACCGGCAAATCCATGAAGCACAACTTGGACGAATTTGTCTTATCAAAGGATGTTAGGAATTTAAAGAAAATATTGGTCTACCGGGTAAGCTTGATGTGCAGATTCAAGTGTGATATTTTTTATCTTCATATACGAACTGTGGATAACAAAATACGAAAGACTGAGTTTTCACATGAACTCGATTTTAAGACAATAGAATTTCAGGCATAGCTAAATTTAAAAATAATATATAAACATAATTTGGACGACCAATTTAAAAATATTTTAATTACATACACAAATTTCAAAATAAAAATAGATTGTAATTACAATATTATAGAATATAAACTTTAAGATAACATGAAATTTCATTACGTAGCCTTATACGTACTTGAGTGGAAGTCCATAAATAAATGAGTAACGGATGAGTCCTATACTAGGAATTATCCAGTAGTATTTCGGAAAGAAGACAAAGATATGGTGAAACCAGGAATAATACCAAATACATCTAGCCGCGCAAATGCGCGGGCCACCCAGCTAGTTGGTTTTATATTAGATTGTGAATTATTTCGGTCAATTGTGCTCTGTTTTGATTTGTGATTTGTATTAGCAACTCATGAAATGTTCTATTGGTTTTGTATTAGATTGTGAATTATTTCGGTGACACTGTCCAAGATGGAGCAAGCCTCAAAATGAAGAATTTGGCAAAATATATTTGCTACGGAGGCTTGCCATCTCGGTATGGTTTCATGTTTTTAGTTTCTCCATCTATCTTCAGGATGTGTAGCAATTATGCTGCATATGTGATTTGGAGAAACATGAAACCACTACTTGGAGAGCGAGCCGAGGAAGAAGGAGAAGAGTGGAGGACTATAAACGGACAGTGAGCTGAGGAAGAAGGAGAAGTCTCGATATGTGTAATTGATCATCTTTTGATGCTATGTAATTGTTACAATTGTTATATACATTATGAATGGATTTGTTAGCATTGTTGTGCTTCTGCTGTCAGATTTTAAATGTCCAGTGGCAACTCTATTACAGCTCTAGGCTTACGAAGAAACCACAACGCAAACGAGTCGAAACAGAATCTCCGTTTCTGATGTTCTGATACATCGGAAACAGAGGTCTAGGCACAACCGTTGCCAAATGGAGACCTCATCGGAAACGGTGTTTTACCTCCGTAACCGTTGAGGGCCTTCACATCAGTCACGGAGGCGGGGACACGGACCCTTTTTCCGTTTCCGATGGGGTTTTTGGCCCGTTTCCGATGTGTCGTTCTGTACTAGTGAAACCTGGTCCCAAACCTGGCGTGGAATGCTTCTACTGCAAGGGAGATGGTCACTGGAAGCGTAACTGCCCCAAGTACCTGGAAGACAAGAAGGCCGGCAAGATCGCCGGAAAAGAGAAAGGTATATGTGATATACATGTTATTGATGTTTACCTTACATGTGCCCGGAGTAATACCTGGGTATTTGATACCGGTTCTGTTGCTCACATTTGTAACTCTCAGGAGGAGTTGCAGAATAAACGGCGCCTGGCGAAGGAAGAGGTGACGATGCGCGTCGGCAATGGATCAAGAGTTGACGTGGTGGCTGTCGGGACACTCCCTCTACATCTACCATCGGGATTAGTTTTGGTTTTAAATAAGTATTATTTTGTACCATCGTTGAGTGTAAACATTATCAGTGGGTCTTGCTTATTGCGAGACGGATATTCGTTCAATTCAGTATCAAGTGGTTGTACTATTTCGATGAATGATATCTTTTATGTTAATGCTCCTGAGAGTAATGGTTTATTCTTGTTGAATCTCGATCGTAGTACTCACATTCATAACATAGATGCCAAGAGGATTAAACTTAGTAGTGATACCCCATGTATATGTGGCATTGCCGTCTCGGTCATATTGGTATAAAGCGCATGAAGAAACTCCATACAGATGGACTTTTGGACTCATTGGATTTTGGATCCCTTGACACTTGCGAACCATGCCTCATGGGCAAATGACCAAGACACCGTTCACCGGTTTTATGGAACGGGCGTCGGACTTATTGGGAATCATACATACAGATGTGTGCGGGCCAATGAGCGTGTCGACACGCAATGGTTATCGTTACTTTGTCACCTTCACTGATGATTAGAGTAGATACGGGTATATCTACTTAATGAAACACAAGTCTGAAACATTTGAAAAGTTCAAAGAATTTCAGAGTGAAGTTGAAAATCAACTCAACAAGAAAATCAAGCACCTTCGATCCGATCGTGGTGGCGAGTATTTGAGTTTTGAGTTTGGCACACATCTGAAGGCCTGTGGCATTGTGCCGCAGCTTACGCCGGCTGGACACCGCAACGCAACGGTGTGTCCGAGCGACGTAATCGTACCCTATTGGATAGCGTGCGGTCTATGATGTCTCTTACCGACTTGCCCGTATCATTTTGGGGATATGCGTTAGAAACAGCCGCATTCATTTTAAATAGGGCTCCATCCAAATCCGTAGCAACGACACCGTATGAGATATGGCATGGCAAGAAACCTAAGTTGTCGTTCCTGAAGGTCTGGGTTGTGAGGCGTACGTTAAGAAACTACAGCCCGACAAACTCGAACCAAAATCGGAGAAAGTCATCTTTGTAGGGTATCCGCGGAAACCATAGGATACACCTTCTACAACCAAGCCGAGGGCAAAACGTTTGTCGCGAAGAACGGCGCCTTTCTCGAGAAGGAGTTTCTCGCCAAAGGAGTAAGTGGGAGGAAAATAGACCTCGACGAGATAGTTGACCCTGAACTCGAAATTCCGAGTGGCGCAACGGAAATGTTCCGGAACCGTCCTCCACAGATGGAGTGGGAGCAAATGTCGAGGAGCTATTGTACCTCGTAGGTCTAAAGAACCCGTATCGCTCCTGAGTGGTACGGTAATCTTGTTTGCAGTGTCATGTTAATTGAACAAGACGAACCTACGAGCTACAAAGAGGCAATGGAAGGACCCGAGTCCGAGAAATGGCTTGAAGCCATGAAATCCGAAATAGGATCCATGTATGACAACAAAGTATGGACTTTGATGGAGATTCCCGAAGGGCGCAAGGCCGTCGAGAATAAATGGATCTTTAAGAAAAGACTGATGCTGACGGTAATGTGACCGTCTATAAAGCTCGGCTTGTCGCAAAGGGTTTCCGACAAGTTCATGGAATTGACTACGATGAAACGTTTTCACCGGTAGCGATGCTAAAGTCTATTCGGGTTTTGCTAGCAATTGCTGCATATTACGATTATGAAATATGGCAGATGGATGTCAAAACAGCGTTCCTAAATGGCAACATTGAGGAAGAGTTGTATATGGTACAACCTGAAGGTTTTGTCGATCCAGAAATGCTGGCAAGGTATGCAAGCTTCAGCGTTCCATTTATGGACTGAAGCAAGCATCTCGGAGCTGGAATCTTCGCTTTGATGAGGTGATCAAAGGTTTTGGATTTGTCCAAAATGTGGAAGAGACCTGCATTTATAAGAAAATGAGTGGGAGCTCAGTTGTGTTCCTAGTTCTATATGTGGATGATATATTACTGATTGGGGATAATGTGGATCTTCTGAATAGCGTGAAGAAATATTTAAACAGTAAATTTTCGATGAAGGACTTAGGAGAAGCTGCATACGTGTTAGGCATTAAAATCTATCGTGATAGATCAAGACGCCTATTAGCGTTAAGTCAGAGTACTTACCTTGATAAGATACTGAAAAAGTTTGGTATGGAGTCGGCAAAGAAAGGGTCTATGCCTGTTGTCAAGGGTAGGCTATTGAGCAAGTCTCATGTCCAGTGACAGCGCATGATAAAGCCGAATGGCTAAACATCCCTATGCTTCAGCCATAGGTTCGATCATGTACGCCATGTTAAGTACTCGACCCGATGTAGCGTTGGCTCTTAGTTTGACGAGCCGGTTCCAAAGTAATCTGGAAAGGAGCATTGGATAGCTGTTAAGAGCATTCTGAAGTATCTCAAGCAAACCAAGCAAATGTTTCTTGTGTATGGTGGCTGTGGAGAGGAACTTGGCGTAACAGGTTACGTTGATGTAAGTTTCTGCACAGATCCAGATGACTCGAAGTCTCAAAAAGGATATGTTTTTAAGGTGAACGGTGGCGCTGTGAGCTGAGAAGTGGGAAGCAACCCATAGTAGCCCAATCTACAATGGAATCGGATTACATCGTTGCTCGGAAGCCGCGAATGAAGCGTTTGGCTGAGGAAGTTCGTCATCGAGCTCGGAGTGTTCCCAAGCGCGCAAGACCCCATGACCCTCTATCGCGACAACACGGGTGCCATTGCTAACGCGAAGGAACCGAGGTCTCACTCAACCTCCAAACACATTCTCCGACGCTTCCATGTGATAAGACAGTATGTCGAGGAAGGCGAAGTGAAGATTTGCAAAATACATACAGATCTGAATGTTGCAGATCCGCTTACGAATTCTCTTCCACTAGACAAGCATGTAAAACACCAAAATGCTATGGGTGTTCCGCTTTTAGAAATTTGTAATACAGATTAAATTGTATTCTAGTGCAAGTGGAAGACTGAAGGAGATATGCCCTAGAGGCAATTAATAAAGACATTTTATTTATCATATCTCAATTGTTCATAATATGTTTTATACCATGCTATAACTGTATTAAGCGGAAACATTAATACACATGTGGTACATAAACAACCAGGTCCCTAGTAGGCTCTATTTAACTAGTTCATTGTGCAATTGATGGTCGAGGTTTCCCGATCATGTGACATTGATGTCAGTTGAAATTGAGTCATATCATTGGGAGAATGATGTGATGGACATACCCAATATTTGTAGGACGTAGTCATTACGCCTTCGACCATGAGATCAACTTCAATCTCTATTTCTAAAGATACTTTGATTGCATCAAACATCATATCTTATATAGTGTGACAATAAAGGTGTCCCTCTCGGGTATCGGTAGTGAGTAGGTGAGGCGAGGGATCAAGAGCGGGATTTGCCAATCCACATAGCAGGATAGATACTCTGGGCCCACTCGGTGAGATTACATCAATGAGCTTGCAAGCATGTGACTAGGTCACGGGGGTGTAATATCACCGACGAGTAAAGAATAGTATTGTCGGTAACGAGATCGAGCTAGGTATCACGATGCCTGAGATCGAGTCTCGGACAAACTAAGTATCGCCTGGAAAAAGGTTTAAGACTCAACGTCTAAGGTTCGAACGACAAAGTTATTCATAATGCACAGGAACTAATATGGGTATCCACGTCCCCGCTATTAGTCATTGATCGGAGAACGGGTCTCGATCATGTCTGGAGTATTCTCGAACCGCAGGGTATCAAGCTTAAGGGGAGTGACGCTTAAAATAGATTGGACACAGAAGAGAAAATAGAAGAGAGCACCGAAAGCGTTCCGGGACACATCCGATGGAGATCGGAGGGCGACGAAATAGTTTTCAGAGCCGGAATAACTTAGATAATATGTATTTAATATTAATTAGTGTAATTAATAGTTAAATATATTTTTTATTTAATTAATTTCAAATTTAATGACAGCCCCATCTCTAAATGGGCCAACTCCCGGAAGAGTGGCCCATTAAGGGGGGAACCGCACCCCAGAGAGGAGGAGGGGGCCGGCCGGCCTAGGTGGGCCACATGGGGCCCACCTAGGGCCAGCGCACCATGGCTGGCCGGCGGGTGTGGGGTTTAGTCCCACACCGCCTGACCAGCGAGCCTAGCAGCCTCCCTCCACCTTTATATAGAGGTGCCCCCATGCATTTGAAAATACACCAAATTCTCTCTCTCTCTCCCTCCAAACGTGTCTCCGCAATTGGTGGTGCGCCGAGGTTGGGGTTTTCTCCACCATACGCACACCGCCGTGCTGCTGGTCTTCGGTCCAAGTCTTCTACTTCTGCTGCTCGGCTGGATCGGAGCTCGGAGGTCGTCTTCTTCACCGTACGCTTGTGACCCCCTGCGAGGCACCACGCTTGGGGTGCTTGGAGGTGATCGTCTTCACGACCTCGAGGTCGGCTACATCGGCTTCATCGACAACGCTTGTGCGGGAGCGTAATCCCCGCTTTTTGGTCTACAAGGGTATGTATATCGTCTTCCTCCGTATATCGTATATCTGCATAGTTATAGATTCTGGCTTGTTTAAGGTTATCGTTGTTAGGATTTTTTTTTTGTTTTCTGCCTACGATCCCCTTCACATACTTATCATCATCGCTGTGCCCCGGCTTAATTGTCATCGCGGCCTACTTGTCGTCGCCTATTCGTCAAGAACTGCGCGACCGACAAGTTGTAGCATGCAACATAAGAGGAGAAATAGGAAGCCGCCTACATCCTGGGGGCTGCTGCCTACATTCTGGGGGCTGCCATCTTCCGCCTCGACCTACTCGACATGAATGCCAGCGAACATCAAAAAGATAAGTTGTTTATAACATTTAATTAATAGTATGGTCATGAAATAAAAGTCTATGTTTTGCTCATTCCGCTCTGAGATCATGCCGTATTTTGTCTTTTCATATGATCATATACTTTTAATATCAAAGTTACCCAAAATCTGCTCTGGGCTAAGTGGTTCAAACTTTTCAATACTTGCCGCCTCCGGCCAAATTAAGTAATCATTTTGCACCGCCTAATATCCTTATTCTGACTGCTTATATGTGGGTTGCCTAGTAGTATGTCGTTGGCACCAACATGCCGGCTTTGGTCTCTGTGTCTAAACTATCTGGTACTAGCCCTGGTTGGCTCAGTTGAAGTAACTGTGCTGCGGTACCGCCAACATACAAAAAGCTAAGCATATAGGCCAGATAAATATTAAGGTAGGCCACATAAAATTTACGACCCATAAGTGTTTGTTCAAAAAACTACCGGCTCAGGCTTTACTATTATTCAGCTTATATTAAAAGTACATCTTAATGCAGCTATGTTTACTCTGCAGGATACTTGACGCCTGGGGGCTGCAATGCAGCACTTTCATCAAGTCTCGAGCCGCTTTTCCGTCAAGGCGGCACAAACCCCGGCAACTACAACCATTCGATCTACAACGCCACAAGTTCTTCTGAGCATCGAGCCGACTTTCGAGTACGTCAGCTCAACGCTCGTGGGCTGCAGATAGCCGAACATGTTTGCCGCATTGACATGCATTACAAACCGAAGAATCATGAGAAGAACTAGAGCTAGGGATACAAAATTCTTGAAGCAATGATGATAGTGTAGTTTTGTTGGGATGACCCAGTCGACGATGCCAGAGATCAACAGAGGCGTGCAGGGCTTGTGGAGTTGAGGCCGGCGCACCATGAAGAGGATAGAGATCACTGGAACTATTGTAGCGAGCCAGAACCGCCCTGGTGTTCAGATCCTTCACAGATAAGCCAAAAGGGTCAAATTCGAGAGAGACATAATTATCGGTAGTAAATTGTCTAACAGAGATGAGATTTTTAATTAGAGATGGGGCAACTAGAATATTACAAAGAGTGAAAGGTTGGGTAGGGTGTGGAATATACGATTGTCCGGTGCAAGTGATGGGGATAGAAGAACCGTTACCAACAATTATGGATGAATATTGAGAAGGAGAACAAGATGACAGCAAATTCATATTTGAAGACATGTGAGAGGAAGCACCAGAATCAAAAATCCAATCCGTACCTTGGTTGTTGAGCGTGAAGTTGTTCATGGCTGCGATGAAGGCGGCCTGATCCCAGGTTGGCGGTGAAGGCGAAGCAGATGGCAGTTGAGCGACCGGCGACATCGGCATGTAGGGGAGAGCTAGAGGTGCGCCATGCATGTAGGGGGTGGTCGTAGCAGCGTAGCCCGGCGGTGCACCATAGTAGACGAATGACGGCATGGGGGAGCCGTACGTTTTCTGAGCCATGTAGACATGCGAGGGTGGCCGCGAACTCAGCAGGCCAGGGGCTCCTGTCGAGGTACGAAGACCGGGACTCCACGAGCCCGTGTAGGCGGGCGGGGCACCATAGGGGGACGACGGGGTCCATGGCATGGGCCACGCCTGAACCAGACCCGTCCAGGGATCATGAGGCGGGTGGTGCGACGGCGTAGTGGTAGGCGCGACCGGCGGCGGTGGTAGTGTCGATGAAGAGGAGCCACCCGAAGGAGGGGCACCGGTGCGTGGTTGCAGTGGCCGATACACCGGGTTCTTGCCACGATAATTTGGACTTGGACGCCAGCCAGGGGGAGGTTGTGGTGTAGGTAGGATTGCAGGAGCCGTAGAAGCCGCAAGAGGAGTCGGGGGCCATGTGCCGGCATGAAATAGTTGCTACGGACGGGCGGCCTTGCGAGCTTGCGTCTGTGCTTCGAGCTGTAACATGGAGCGGACTTCCGCGAAGGAGGGACGTGGCCGCATCATGGGGATGAAGGCGATTTGCTTGTCGAATTGCTCTCCTAGTTCAACGAGGAGGGCGTTGATGAGCGTGGCGTGCGATCGTCCACCTGATCGCCAAGCTCGCGAAGCTCGTCGCCGATGGCCTTCAGGCGCTGACAGAAGACAGTGATCGTCGAGTCCCTTTGGGTGGTGGTGCGAAGCTCGGTATGGAGAGTATTGATCCGGGCATCGTTGTTGTCCTAGAAAAGTTGGCGCAGGCGGCCCATAGCTCGGAGGCGGTGGCGCCGTCATTGGAGACGAGGTTGAACAACTCGGTGGAGATGCGGGTATAGATCCATTGGATGATCGCCAGATCGTCTTTGACCCAGCGTGGATTGGCAGGCTACGAGACCGAGGAGGCCTCGATGTGATGCCGGAGACCACATCGGCCAAGGTGGATATGAAACAGGTGTCGCCAATGGTAGTAGTTGTGAGAGGCGAGATCAAGGAAGACGGGGATGAAGGGAGAGACATCGGCGATCGAATCGGCAAGAGAAATTGTGGGAAATTGCATTGGTTGTTGTATAGAGGTGGAGAGTTGGGTAGAGGTGGAGGGAGGGGCGCCAGCGGCGCGGAACTCGGCGTCGGAGAAGAGACGCCGTGGCGGCGGCGGTGGTGGAGTTGGTGGTGGAGCCATGCTAGGGGCGGAAAACCTAGACGTCTGATACCATGATAATTGATATGATCGTATATTGATTGATAAGATTCGAACCAACTTACATTGTTTATATAGAAGAGTAGGCAACCGACATAGGCTAACCTAACTTGGACTACCAGTCTAATAAGAGTCCTAGTCGTATAATCTAACAAACAGGTTTGTGGAGGACCTTGAGCTGATCAAGAGCAAGAAAGGAGGGCTCCCAGCGGCCCCTCGACAGCCATGCAAGTGGACGCCGCCACCTGCTGGACACATGAAAATAAACGCAGATGTGCGGTTGCAAAAACTCGTCAAAGAGGTGCAGTGGGTGTGCTCTGTCGGGATGAACACGGAGTGTTTCAGGGAGCTTCTGCTACGGTCTTTGAAGAAATTATCGATCCACCAACTTTTGAAGTACTGGCGTGCAGAGAGGCTTTGGACCTAGCGGACGATTTACGTATACAGATGGTGAAGATCACGTCAGATTGCTTGACGGTAGTAAATGAGATCAACTCTTCAGTGCAGCGTGGGAAATATTGTATGATTCTGCATGATATTGCCCAAAGAAGAACTCGGCTAGACGTGACTCTGTTTGGTCACGAGCGACGCGAAGCAAATACAGAAGCGCATAATATAGCTAGAATGGCTACTTCTCTTGAGGTGGGGCGCCATGTGTGCCTGCTTGAACCCCCCCGAACTTCTGTGTATCCCAATGACAATTCATATGCAATAAAGATTCGGTCGTTTTCCTAAAAAAAAAGGTATATATCAATTTTCTTTCACTCGGAAAAAGAGGTATCACTTTGTGGTTGTTGAATTGTGTTATCCAATTTTTTCTGCTATTTAGAAGTAGCCACGAAGATAGTCGAAAAAGAGGGTGAAACAAACACGATCGACCAAAGTAGTAGGGCAACAAGATTATGAAACCGCAATATCAAATTCACCTTCAGTCCCACTACACCGATTACCTCGTTAGAAACGTGACCATATCACCTCCGTTTCACACACGGTACGTTCGAGAATAAACATGCATGTTCTCGTGTGGTCGGGAAGATATCTCAGCAATGATTCATGGGGTATAGGTAGATCATGAACGCGTGGGAGTTACGAGTTTGAGACGAGAGTTCTACTCCCTCCGTTCTAATTTAATTGACTTGGTAGTCATGTCTATATACATCCACATTTGGTGGATACCAAGTCAATTAAATTGGAACGGAGGGAGTATAACATTGAGACATCCCTCTCAGTACAAAATAACATGAAAAAAGGTCACTTTTTCTATAAAGGGAAAAATATTAATACCAATGAGATATCAATTACACGTAGCCTCTGCGTTAACATAACTACTAGAGCAAGTCTAAACATGAAGGATGTACAAAGCCAAAAAACTAAAGAAAAAGAAAACAAAGGCCCTGCCGATACAAACAGAGACTCACAGAAGCAAAAAGTACCACCAGTGGGGATGACACCTCGACTCCGAAAAATTAAAATAAATACAACACACACATATACGTACATACTCCCTCCGTTCCGTGATATAAGGTGTCTAAGGTTTTGACACGGATATTAAGACGCCAGTATTTTGCATTCGATAGACTAATTTTCTACAGAAAAAATCGAGAGAAAGGAGTCCCTATGAGCCACAAACTGAAAACAATCCGTCAAATTCATCCAATCTAGATTGTGACTCATTTTTTGATGTGTAAAATTGTCCATAAACCGCAATACACCTTATATTTTGAAAAATTCTCAAAAAATCTAGACACCTTATATCAAGCAACGGAGGGAGTACTATATAGCTATATGCTGCTCTGGCGTCTTGATTACTCTAGCTGGGCTACCGTGAAGGCTAATGGTAAGTGATCATGTTTCACCATATCCCGTGTGAACACATGACACAGCGCGGTCGTCGTGCTGGCCGGCCAGTTGATGCTCCCAGTAGTCAACGAATGTCGATTAAGCTAGTTGTACGTACGGTACGGATCTTGCTTCGTCGCTCGATGCATACAGTTGTGGTTTCTAGATGCAGGGAAAGAAAAATCTCAGCTCGGGCGATCGAGGACGACGTAAAGCGGCCGGCGCGCGCGGGGAGGGCGCAACCCGGGGCAGCGCGGTACGCAGGCAGGCAGGCAGGCAGGCCCCAAGTCCACACGAAGCCAACGACGTCTTGGTAACAATCTTCCGGACGCGATCATTGCCGATCGAGATCGCAACGCTGCTTCCTTTATCCGTCCCTTTCTTCTCCACCCGATTCCATTTGGACCGTGTGTGCTTGTGGAGATGGCGCAGGGAGGGACGGCAACCATTCTGATTCACCCATCGGCAGCAAATCGCAACTCCTCCCGTCGGCCAAATCAGGAGTTGACAGCGCACGCTATCCGACCTGCCACAAACCACCACTGTCAGCCGTCCGATGCAGGTTCAGCCACGCGCCGCATGCTTCCCCCAGCAGCGTCAGTGAAAGAAATTCAGCATAGCACCATCAGCCTATCGACCAGCCTATCTATGCGCTGCATGTGTTCTCTCATTCAGCGTAGGTGTGCAGCGCATGGCATTGATTAAACATGAAAATTCAGAAACCCAACAGTTCGGTGTCGATCGTTCGCTGATAGACTGACACATGAATAGCGAGATCACGTACGTTTGTCCGGCTCACCCGTGCCCGGCAGCGACTGGATCGATCCTTCCGCCGGAGACGCGGATCGCAGGACTAGGCGGTTAGCTAGCGGCACCAGGCGGGGAGAGTCTGCCCAGGAACGCCCCTCACCGCATGCTTCCAACGCTGCTATAGTATGCTTCTTTTTACTCCTCTCAACTTCTCAAGTCCGGTCCGGCGCTCTGCACATGTATATTCTACCGAAATCTTTCTGAATCCTCGATCGACAGGATTAAGTATTTTAAGTTCACTTTGGTTGGCGCATGCATGACCGAAATGATCAGGAAAAGCAACACCACAACCGGCTGATTATAAGATGCTATTATCTCCACAGAGCAGAGCAGGGTGGGGGCGTTCCGACGAACGTTACACGGAAGAAGATAGGTTTTTAGCGCGGGTGCATGACCGGTGACGAGAGAACCTAAACCAGGTGACGGTAGCACGTAATCCGATCCGAAAGGGATGCACCTGGGTGGCTACGTGATTGCTGACGATCCATCGATAGGTATATATAGGCTCCACGTGAAACGAACGAACGAACGTTCCTGGCTAAACTATAGTAGTACTATGATTTTGCTGTCACAACCGGGAAAGATAGTCCCGGCCGGTGGAGATGTTCGTTCACGACGTGGATTTTGTTTGTTACGCTTTGGCATTATAGAACCAGGAACTAATGAATGGGAGCGTCATGTGATCCTGTTACCTACAATTGACAACCCAACTTGCTTGCTATAACCTCTGAAACTTTGAGAAAAAAACGGACCGAACCTAGAGGCACCGGAATAAAGAGCAAGCAATCCTACACTTTCTCTTATATCGATTATCCCCAAGTACACGGACGGAACGAAGAATGATCGGTGGCCCTGTTCTTCCCGCATCCCGCGACGTGTCCGGCCTCCGAACGACATTGAGGTTGCGGCCGGAGAGTCGGGGACGCATCACCATCGGCATTGACGCGTTGCGCGCGCGTGGGGTACATCGATCAAACACCTGCTTCTCCATAGGCTCAGGTTTCTGTTATGAATCCCAAACGAAAACCTGAGCAGTTCGAGATCAGTATCCCGATGAATTCTTCTTTGCCGTTGTCGAGTTGTGTTCAATTAATTTGACGATCATATGCAGTTCGGTGAGAAACGCCGCGGACATACTGAAAAAACAAGTTGGCAGAGTCACACATGGAAGTGCCGGAGTACCTAAATCCATGTTAAAACGGTTATCCACGGACCACGGCCTAGGTTCTTCCTATCAATCAGTGTTCCAAGCTACTACCTTTTTAGACTTCCTAGTTTTGATCAAACTTGCCTCATTTTTTTGTGAGTTGGGCTGAATCTTCGTATCATCAGAAATGGGCCCACTTTTTCCCAAAAAAAAACCCGATGTGAGGCAAAGTTTCTCCACACATGGTTGTATTCCTATTTCTCGCCTATAGCCCGGAATACAAAGCACGCATACCTTCTAGGCAACAATTGGCCCGGCCCGTTACTAATGGTTTTCTTTTTCCCCTTTTTTCCCGCCTACCAATTATCTACTTTCGCGTCTATTTTTCTATTTTAATTATCAATTTTATAAATACTTGTTTACATCATTACTTTACTTTTTATTTTGGTTTTACCATAATTATATGGAATTGTACCACAAAAAACACACGAAGCAAGCGACAAAGATCAAATAGGAGAAATTAGTTAAGGAAACGGGAAACTTTTGTGGCTAGAAGGATTTTTTTATGGTTTTAACGAAACATGATTTTTTCCTGATATGTAAGAACAAGGTACAAATATTGTTTTAGATACATGAAAATTTGTGGAGATAAATAGAATTAATCAATAAATCATATTTATCTTTCGAGTTTTTTTAATAAATACATTACTATATGCTTGAGATACAATAACACCCTTTTTAAAAGTTATGAAATTTTTATGTAATATGCGTGCACATTCTTATTATGGTTTTTACTTATTATTTTATCTTTTTCTTAAATTTTCAAGTTTTATATATTAATACATATTTTCCTAAAATCTTTTAAAATTGTTTCGAAAGTTATGGACATTGTTCTGACTTACGTGGATATTGTTTTCGAGCCAATACCTATTTTGAAAATTAATAAAAAAAATCATGAAGACCTATTTTAAAATACAATATAATTTTATTTGGTACTAGGAATAAAATAAACTATCCAAGCAGATAGTATGTAAGGAAATCATAAAAAAGCGAGTAGAGATTTTTATCTCTTGACCTTGAGTGCTCCCTTTATTTAAACATATTCAAAAAATTACTTATAAGTTTCAAAATAATATGAAAAATAATCTAGATGTATTTAATGATATATCATGCAAACGTGCTAAATTTCACTCACCAATATAGTGAACAATGTATATTTCAAAACTAAAAATTTCATAAGATTTACAGTTACGGTTTTGCATTCTTGTAGGATACATCGTTTGCTACATCTAGCATTTTTTTTAGAGTTGTTTGAAATTTTAATACCATTTCCCATTTTTAATAAAGGGGTCAGTGGAACTCAGGAGCCAAAACAAATTCGTAAAAAGAAAAAAGTTATAAAAATTGGGAAAAAAAGAAAATAACATACAAGCAAGGAAATGAAAAGAACACATGGGCCGGTCAAAAGAGGCTTTGTAGTTGTTGTCCAGATTTGATTCGCCGCTAAGAGCGGGGTATAGGTCCAACCGTTGAGGCCTGGCCCAGTTAGTACCTGAGCCTATACCATTGGGAAGGAAGATGATATATACCGCTTCAGTGCGGCGCTAACTCGTAGCGCTGCCCGAAGGGCGACCGCACCGCGCCCGATTATGGGCCGGCCCATTCGGCGATCGTTGCATTTTTTCGAAAAATGATTTTTTTTGAATTTGTACAAATTTCCAAAAATGAAAAAAAATTGAAAATGAACTAATTCGAATTTGAACAAATATCGAATATGAATAAATTTTGAATTTGATTTTTTTATAACAAATTTCGATTTCGAACAAATTTGAAATTGAACAAATTTTGAATTTTTTCAAAATGAACAATTTTTTGAATTTGAACAATTTTCGAAAATAAAAAAAATTTGAATTTGAACAATTTCCGAAAATGAACAAATTTAGAATTTGAACAATTTTCGAATTTGAACAATTTTAAAAAATGAACAATTTTCAAATTTGAACAATTTTCGAAATGAAGAATTTCAAAAATGAACAATTTGAACAATTTTCGAATTTTGAACAATTTTCGAAAATGAACAAATTTCGAATTTGAACCAAATTTCGAAAATGAACAAATTTCGAATTCGAATTTGAATTTTTGAAAGAAAAACGAAGTAAAAAACGAAAAGAAAAACAGATGAAAAAGAAAAAACAGAAACAAAAAAATGAAAAATAAATAGAGAAGAAGCAGAGAAGAAAGAAAAAAAGTAAAATGGGCCGGCCCAGCAGCGGCTCGCTTCACGCGGCGCGGCTGTCTAGCGCCGCTGCTGGGCGGTATAAAGGTTTTGCCCATTGGGAATGGCCCAGCGAAGGAGCTGCCGCTTCGTGGAGTAGCAGAGGGCTACTGTTTCCACTCAAAAAAGAAATACTGTTTCCACTCAAAAAAAAACAAAGCAGAGGGCTACTGTCTAAAAGAAAAGCAGAGGGCTAGAAAGAAAGCGCGGGAGAATCCAGTGGCGGCGAGGCCTGGGGAGATGAGCTCGTCCACGACATCCGGCCGCGGCGATGACGCGCCGGACCTAGTCTGCGTGCTGGACTGCGTCCAGGGCATGGTCGACGCCCTCTCCTGCGTCCGCTGGAAGCGCCACCAGGTCAGTTAAGCTTAGCCCTTTCCTCCCTGCCCCGGTAAACGAACCATCAAGCCCGATCCGACGAGAAGATCCTGTCCTTGTCGCGCAGGACGCCGTGGTAGAGCTGTCGGAGCACGGCGTCGTGGTCATCGTGGAGGAGAGCGGCTGCCTCCAGGCCAAGGTCTACCTCAAGAGCGAGGTTCGTGCGCGCGTGCCAGCCATGTGTTTGTGTTTATTCCTCAATGGCGCTCGGGCGTTGAGTTTTATTTTGTGGGGATTGGTTGCTGCAGCTGTTTGTGGAGTACGACTACGCGGCGGAGGGGCGTCCACGGTTCGGGCTCAGCCTGGGGCTCCTCGTGGATTGCCTCAACATGTTCTCCGTCCCAGGGTGCGCCTCCTCTGTCGAGATCCGGTATCCTGGCCCCGACATGCAGCTTCTCCTCAAGTATGTATCGTCTCTGCCTGTGACTGTTGTTTTGTCCTTACATTTGCAGTACTATTCTCTTTTAAGTTCTAATTGATGATGCAACTCATCAGACATTGGCATAACCGTTTCGGAAAATTGCATTTATGTATTATGATATATATATAATTATCTGGGCACTCAGTAGACATTTGGATACTGTGGTGAATAAAAAGATTAATATCTAGCTGTTCATTCTTGGGATGGAACATATGACTATCTACTCTTTTGTTTTTTAAGAGGGACATTTGTTAATCATGGATTAAGGTTCAGATTACAATCACGCCAGACCGCTTCCACCACGCTGGGCACGCCCGTTCCTAGAAAAACACTCCAACTACACACATGACGACCTAGAGTAGCTAGCTCATGCGCCACACATTTACCAGACCTATCCACCTTGCACACCTGGAAAGCAGGCATAGTAGTAAGCAGGTTTCGTATATCTTTTGCAGTACCAGCGATTGCTGAGTCGCTTCGTCCCGTATCAGTAATTCCCTGAACAAATGCAGCACAATCACATTTTTCAGCTGCACCGGTCTGTCCAAGATTGCCAGCATTGATGTGACTCCTGTAGGCTTGCAATAGCTTCAGCAGTTTCAGCACTGGGACAGTTCTTAATCGGTCCCCAGGAAGACAAGATAATAGTCCTTGTCTCATCAAGAAGTAGCACCTCGCGGGCTCGTTTTCACGGTCCTGTGTTAGTTAGCCTGATTCCCGCATAGAGGCTATATAAGATTGGATTAAACTCGACATAATAATCTCCTCTACCAAAGATCACATTGGTCCTCAGATGCCAAGATCTCCACCGTATGAAGAGGAGCTTCGCTCTTAAATCATCATTTACTTTGCTCAGTAAAACGAGCACCCATTCTCTACCTGTGTAATTGAAGTTTTGTTCTGAAGGGAGGGAGCAAACTTCTTTAAAATTCAAACTATGCCGCAACGTCGGCACTTTCTTGCATGAAATCATGGCATGATGGCTAGTTTCATCCTCCATAGTCCATACCACAGATGCTGCAAGTGGTCACCTGATCCATTTTAGGTGTTCGTGGCTAGTTTCCATGCAGGCACTTTTACCTTTGGTGGAACTTCTCACGGAGAAGAGTGCACTTCTGTCAAAATGCCAAGCAAAGACCCCCCACCCCCCACCCAAACGAAGAAATCTTCAGCTGAATGATTTGTATGGCTGGTGCAAAATCGATCTGACTAAATGTTCCTTCCATGTTTTTGTATCTGGTCAATTAGATCCGCAACCCACTGCAGTCTACAGTGTTTGGCCTTTCGTGTAACTTCCAAATTTACTCTAGGAAGCGAATTGCCCTGCCAAATTTAGTCCATACATGATTCGCTGCCAGCACAGAGACATATTTTTTATAAACTTTGTATCAATAAGCTCGCCCAAGAGGTAGTACTTTGCTTTAAGCAATCTTGCACACAGACTATCTGAATATTCAATCAACCTCCAAGCCTGCCTAGCAAGGAGGGCTTGATAAAAAATTCTGAGGTCTCTAGATTCAATGCCACCATGACTTTTTGGTCTAGTCATCTTCACCCATGACATCCAGTGTACTTTCCAACACAACCTCATCTCCCCATGAGAAGTTTCTTATGATTTGTGTTAGCTCATCACAAAGGTTCTTATGGTTTTTTTCCGAATCATCAGGGAGCATTTGGCCGGATTCACGAGCTTCCCCATGACCCTCTCATAATCACGTAGCAGTGTAGCACATTATTAACTTTGTAGCCTGTTCAGCATTGGCATTGAAAAACAGGAGCCTGTCAACGCAAATAGAAGATGTGAGGTACCGGGGCTCCGACAGCAAACTTTCAGTTCTTGACTATTGCCCTCATCAATCTGTTTGTGCCATAGTGAAGAAAGACCATCAGCAACAAAAAGAAAAATACATGGGGATAAAGGATCACCTTGTCTTAAAACTCGTGAGTTAGCCATTGAACCGATCCAAGAACACAAGTCATAATCTAAGAGATCCATTTGTTTGCAAAACCAATTTCCTCATAGCATTCTCAAGAAAACCCCAATCAACTCGTAAGCTTTCAAAAGGTCCATCTTATAAACGCAAACTACAACCTTTATTTTATTCCAACAAAAAGGGACGCAGCATTGCAACCATGTTGTAACGCATGAATGCAATCAAATGCAGTTATCACAATATCTATGATCATATGCCGGGTATGAAGGCACTCCGGGTTGGACAAATAATATCTTGCAATAAAGGTCTTAGTCTCATGCGATTTACCTGGCATTTTGCAACAATTTTGTGTATTACGTTTTAAACTGATTGGCCTGTAGTCTTTCAAGGATAACATAATTTTTATTTTTGGAATGAGGACAGTCACCATGTCATTTATTCCATCTTGCATCATCTTTGCAAATTTCTCTTAACAGCCAAAATAGCATCCTCCCTCAAAAAGCCTCAATTATGCTGGAAAAAGCAAGCTGGATATCTATCCAGTCTGAGAGCTTCTGCTGGGCCAATTTTAAATAGGGCGAAGTTAATATCTTCATCAGTGAAATTTATGCAAAGGCCATCATTCATAAGCTCTTCAACCTTCTGATGGAGAGTGTTTGTTATAATATCCAGTTTGACCGACGCATCTTCAGTGTATAGATCTTTAAAATAGATAGTGGCTGTGGACTTCATTTCTTCCTTAATCAGACATGTTCCTGAACTACCTTGCAGCCTTTCATTTTTATTTTTTTGTGCACACCAGGTAACTTTCCTGTGAAGTACTTCTTCCTGACTTCTTCCTCGCTATGCCTGCCTTCTTTCCTGCTGTGACAGTCTGACTGCATGCAGAGCTGTCCTAACTGGCCTCTCTTTATTATTACACCTTACCTTCTTGTTTGGATGAACTGAGTGATTACATGTTATAGCGATTATTAAATGCACTCTTAAAGTTCACCTTACTACCTTCTCATCCTCGTCAAAATGATAATAATTGAGTATTGCGATCAACTTATATTTTTAAAAAGTTCGGTAGATTTATGCAACTCAGTAGTGTAAACCAAAGAGAAAGATTGATTACCAGTATTTTTTGTGGTTTTTTGCTCATGAAATTTACTCTGGTATGTGGACGCAGGTCAGTGGACTCCCCAGATGCATGTATGCATGCAGAAATCAGAACCAGAATCCCTGATACTGTCTCCTGGGATTACCATTTTGAACATGCAGGGGATACTCCAGTCACTTTTACTGTCAGGGTATACTTCCTCCGTTTCTTTCGTGGCAGTATTCACCAGTGTAAATTTCAACTTTTAGTGCCTCAGAGATAATGATCCACCTCTTGAAATGCTGCAGTCTGCTATCCTAAAAGAATCAGTTGATGACCTTGAGTGGCCAGGTTCAAGCATTCAGATTCAGTTTCAGCCAGCCCCCCCTTCAGTAATACTTAAAGGCGAAGGGCATGGTGACTTGGAGGTGCGTCGTTAGTTGCTTTCTGTTATCAGTTAGTTTCGAACTGTGTTCATAACTCAGTGCTACTTACTCCGTCTGGCAGATTGAATTCTCCTACTATGCAAATCCCGATCTTCTAATTGCATTCCAGTGTGACCGTGAAGTATCATATAGGTAAAAACTCTTATGCCTAGAATCTTCAGCTGTTTCTTTGTGCTAACTCTACCGTTTCTGCAAGGTATAAGTACAAGTTTCTTCGTGCCACTACCTCAAATGTTCCAAGTAGTGTCTTGAAGGAGAATCGTGGGAGTAAGGTGACGATTGGGAGGGGAGGGATGCTCAAAATCCAGCACCTGGTTTCAGTTGCTAGGCCAGGTATACAATCCTACCATAATGTTGCTAGAGGGGCTCAACAGCCAAGCCGGATAGCTTTTATAGAATTTTTTGTGAAGCCAGAAGTGGATGAGTAAAATGACCCCTAGCATATGTGGTATAGGTTATGCTGTTGGGCCTGTGTCATCTATGAGGTCTAGCCTTTTCTTAACTGCTAATTACTAGTGTCTGATCTGTCGATCGTTCTTGTATGGTGATTAATTGATATATATGATCCTGAAGTAGGGTCATGGTACTGTTTTTCTACCTAATGTCTTTGGTGGTAAATTCACAGTTCCACAGTTCCACTCCTTATCCTTCAATTCAGCTCATTTTGCCAAGTGGTAAGGAAATACCAATCAATACTAGGATAATAATAGACGGAAGACCGAATGCAAAAATTCTTGGATACAAAATAGAATAGAGCCCCATATTTGTGGATCATTTTTAGATATTTATCCGTGTAAAATTTAATGATTATTGATACTACTAAGGGAACGCTTGTCTCGTCGTTTCAGAGGCAAAAAACAAGCGTTAATTGCAGTCCCGTCAATATTTCCACTGCGGACTGGAAATCTTGCTTGGTTGATCGTTTTGGCTGGGCCCAATCTGATCGTTCCCGCATTTCCGTCCATAAAAAAAGAACTAGTCGAGAGGTCCGGATTCATATCCGAACAAGTGGGTTCGTTAACCACTATTTGCCATGCACTCTAGAATCCACCGGCTACTATTTACGGGAGAAGAATGTTACCAAGTATCCAAGCAAGGCTAAATCAAATAATTTTATGTATCAATGGATTATTTGGGCATTCAGGACCGGTGATATAACCTTGGAAGCAAACAACATGTCACAACACCACTACATCATGTTGCCTGAAAATAAATCCAGAGTTCATACTGCAAGCTAGTTCAGCTAGTGTCATTGTCTCGTCATAACCTCCCATTGCTATCAAGAGGCCCCCCATTAATCTATCTCAGTACTGAAGTAACCAGACCACTATTGAGCGGCCCATTGTTCAATCGCTAGCCATTCCCAAGTGAGAGACGTGCTGTCTGTTTTTGTTCCTTGCTATTCCTTGCTTCTGTTCATTTGTATCTCGTATGTTATGTGGTTGCTGAAGTTGATAAACTTGCACATCGCACCGACTGATTAGTACTCCCTCCGTTCCAAATTAGTTGTCTTCAATTTGCCAAAAAGTGGATGTATCTAGACATGTTATAAGTATAGATACATCCACTTTTTGGCAAATTGAAGACAACTAATTTGGAACGGAGGGAGTACTAGAAACACTTCAACATACAGAACGTGTGGATTTGCTATCCATTAACCACGAGAAGGAACGCCAGCTAAGAGAAGTTCTTTTTAGCTAAAACAGAGAGGGCACAAGAGAAATAGGTACCATTCATTTATTCACGAAAGAATCTTCAACCGGTTAAAAGTACAAGGGAAAATATTGCATGCTGTTGGAATTAAGTTCCTTCTGGTTAATTATAGGAAAACTGTGTCCAGTCAAGAGCCATGACCTTAACTTGGCAGCAAAGAATAAGAGGTGACTCCCAGAAATAGAAATAAACTGAGGGCAAAAGAATGAAAACCCCAGTTCTGCTTTACCTTGTCAAGTGGAAGGACCTAGCTAAATCCCCTTTATTATAGTAGTCTGCTCTCTTAACGGGAGGCAAAAAACTATTTTCTCCAGTTTTTCAGTGATAACTCATGGATGATCACTCTACTTGGCATAGAAAACTGCTATGCTACCTAAGACAATAAATGATGGACCATTAGATTGTTAAAGCATTCGAAGGTGTGTTTTTGTGCTAACTTGTGAACGTGAGACAGTCCATTGAGTGACCCATGAGATGACCCGGAAGCCGGAAGGCCTCTACTGAGATATATTCTCCTATGAATATCATGTTTGATGTACCTAATGGGCTTGCCATACTTATGACTGAAATGCCGATTTGATGTACCTAATGTCCTTTGCCTATTCCTGTGACTGGCAAATGAAAATTTGATGTTACACGATATCCACCCTTGAGGCGCGTGCACATTCGGTAAGCAGCCCCTATTCTATGCAATGAAGGTGATGTGCTCTTTGAAAACAAAATAGCGAGACATGTCAGTTAACACTATACTAATGTAAATTACTGTTGGTTACTTTGTGTAGTAGTATTTCAAACATCATTTGAGAATGCTCAAGTGTGCTCTCCATTTCCAAACTCCTTGTGTAGCTGTGTGCTACTACACTACATGTCATCCTAGTGCATGTGAAGTACTAGTGAGAGCCAAACACGCATTTGGTAGGATTTAAGCATATGCAATGATTCTTATGTTAGCCTTTCCTGTTCCTTTTCTTTTTCTGATATCGGAGAGAGGATGAAGAAAACAGGGTGCTCAAGAGATGGCTACCGTGTCTACAATTGCATATTGCCCATTTGGTGCTAAACAGCTTCTCGTAGGAAAGTACTTGTTAATATGTGTAGTTCTAAGGGCATCTCCAGCCGTCCCTCCCAGAGCCCCCCCCCCCCCCCCCCAGGACGCTAAATAGCGCCGTTTTGGGCGAATAGCGCCGTTTTTCCACCAGTCGGCCCCCAGAAGCCCAAATAGCGCCGTTTCGGCGGAAAATAGCGCCGGCGCCCCCAGGCGAAACCCAGCCACTGGGTTCGGCCTTGGGGGGCCGGCGGAAGGAAAAGCACGCGTGGGACAGCGATGTCGACGAGACAACGCATTTTCCCCACCCGGCTCGCCTTTTCCTCTGCCCGTCTCGCCATCGCCGCCACCACCCCTCCTTGCGCCGCCGCACACAAGCAGCTAGGAAACCCGCCGTCCAGCCCCCGCCACGCCGCCGGCGCCGCCCACTCCCCTCCGCCACGATCTAGCCACCGGGGAGATTCTCGGGGCGAAACGCGTCCACCCCCCCCCCCCCCCCCCCCCCCCGCAAGGTGTTCGGCGTTCCGCCCGACCCATCCATGGACTCCGACACCGAGGAGTTGCTCGCCGAGCTCTTCGACGAGGAAGATTAGGCCGCCATCGACGACGAAGAACACCTGGTGGTCTTGGCCTGCCTCGCCGGCTTGCTCGCCAACAACGCGGGGCCGCGGCATGTTGGATCGACGCGCGGTCGCCCCAAGAGCAAGCAGAGGCAGCGGTACGAGGGATACTGCATCCTCTACTCCGACTACTTCGCCAATGATCCTACGCGGGACGAGAAGGTGTTCCGGCGCCGTTTCAGGATGAACCGCGAGCTCTTCCTCAAGATCATGCATGCCATCCGGGAGTTCGACACCTACTTCAAATTGAAGAAGGACTGCACCGGCACGGTAGGCTTTACCTCAATTCAGAAGTGCACGATGGCCATGAGGTTGCTTGCATACGGTGCTCCTGCAGATGCACATGATGACTATCTGCGCATGAGCGAGTCCACGGCCCTTGAGTGCTTGAACAATTTCTGCCGGGCAGTGGTTGCAGTCTTTGGCCCAAGGTACTTGCGATCACCCAATGCGCAAGACACTGCTCGCCTCCTCGCAGAGAATGCAGCAAGAGGCTTTCCTGGGATGCTTGGTAGTATCGACTGCATGCATTGGGCATGGAAGAACTGTCCATTCAACTGGCAGGGGATGTACAAGGGAAAGGAAGGAGAGTGCTCGGTGATTCTTGAGGCCGTGGCTTCATATGATCTATGGATTTGGCATTCATTCTTTGGTATGCCAGGCACTCACAACGACATCAATGTCTTGCAGTGCTCGGATGTCTTTGCCGACCTTGTCGAAGGCCATGCTCCCCCTGTGAACTACGAGATCAATGGGCACCAGTACACAAAGGGCTACTATCTTGCAGATGGCATCTACCCGAAGTGGGCAACATTTGTGAAGAGCATCTCCAACCCTGTGCCAGGAAGCGCGAAGGCTTGGTTTTCCAAGTGCCAGGAGGCTTGCAGGAAGGATGTTGAGCGGGCATTTGGCGCGCTGCAGTCTCGATTCGCTGTTGTCCGGTACCCAGCTATGACTTGGTCGAAGTCCAACATGTGGGAGGTGATGCAGTGTTGTGTGATCTTGCACAACATGATCATTGAGAGTGAGCGGGATAACCCGGTGCCTGACAGTGAGGCAAGGGCACCATACTACCGTCAGGGTCCTCTTGCAGATGTTGATCACCAGGTGCCGGTGCCATGGGCAGCCTTCCTCACCACGCGCCGGGAGATTCGAGACGCTGCAACACATCTAGCTCTACAGAAGGATCTGGTGCAGCACTTGTGGACGCGCAAGGGCAATGGCAATGTCGATAATGGCGATGTCAATGCCTAGTACGATTTGTTTTATTTGCTTGCATTGTTGAACTATTTATTTGTGTGTGGATTTGTACGTTAAACTATTTATTTGTGTGTGGATTTGTATGTTAAACTTTTTCTATGTGTGAATTTGTATGCCAAAAAGGGCCGGTCTTTGTTTATGCCGAAATATGGCCGAATCGCCAGCTGGGGGGGGGGGGGGGGGGGGGGGGGGGGGGGCAGGTTCCCGATTCGCGCCGTTTGGCGCCGCGGCGGCCGAAAAAATGGCAATTTTGAGCCCTGGGGGGCCGAACGACTGGAGATGCCCTAACTCACGAGTATTTACGGTCAGTGCAGCGCTAACTGCTTTTCTAAAAGAAGTATTCTGGTGCTTGCTAAAGTAGTTCTAGATCCTGAACAATGTGTTAAACTCTATACTAGGCTACAGTCGGTCCCTTTCACCCTATGAATATCTTGATCCCTTATCTAGTCGAGAAATCAGTACCGAGCTGCGGCATTCCGTTAACTTGTCATGAATAGCATAACAACCATCGATTCTTCGTCCTGAACTAACGATCTGATCGTCCAAACTCTTGCAATGTGAAAATACGCAGAAAGAAATAGCACGGCAAACGTGCAGTTTGTACGACCAGATCGTTAGTTCAGTATGAAGAATAGATTAGGGAAATGTGCAGTTCCTTCGTCATGAAATAGCAATCCGTTTCAGCTAGGCTTTCTCTTGCACTAAGGCGGCTTTTACAAATCACTAAAATGTGCAGTTTGGAAATTAGATTGCAGAAAGTTTCTTCGTTCCTGAATGAAGCGAACATGGAAAATCCACGGCAATCCAAACAGTGAGGTCTACATCAAGAACCGGATGCCCACACGTTTCTTTGGACAACTGGATGTTCATTCCGGTGATGAAGCCCTAGGCCGGCAAGCTTACTCTGGGTTCGTCCTGGTTCATGAATGTGGCGAGTGTCCTGTGCCTACTTGTCAACACCACACATACTCCAGTACAAGTGTTTTTTTTTTTTTTGAAGGGCACAATACCTGGATATATTACTCAAAGAAATACAAGCGTACAAAATACATCCAGATACGGGACAGCTGTCCCCACATTACATAAAGGACCCTGAACAAGATTGAAATTACAACTAGGTCCACAGAAACATCTCTGAACAGAGCAATCCGCCACCGCTTGCACGTCTCCCACTGTCACCGGAAGAGAAGACGAAGCACAGTAGCTGAGTCGCCGGCAGGGAACTTTGGAGGAACGAACCTCGTTGATGTCGCCGCAATTTCCACCCGGCGCGGACACCGGGATCTTGCAAGAAGGCGAGAAACCTCATCGGCGGGAGCAACGCTCCGAACCAAGCCGGCCGTCGGGTCGCCGGCCGCTTCCAGCCCGCAGACCCGCAATACAGCTCTTCTGGGAACAGCAAAAACAGCAGAAGCTGCTGCCACAGGCCCAACCACCCTTCGATCTCTCCTCTTCCTCCACCACGAAAGCCAGAAGAGAGCACAAAGAGCAGCAAAAAAACGAGCTTATTCACCTGAAAGAAACTTGCCGAAGAAACGAAACCAGCCATCGCCATCCTCCTCTGGAGCATGATGGACTGCCTCATCTCCACCGCCATCCGCCAGACGCCGCTCGCAAGCTCTGACGGCGCTTCCTCCAGAACAGGAGCACAAAACCACAGCCCAAGCCCTCCCCTCGCCTCCACGGCAGGCCGGAGGAACGCAGGCCGCAGCTGGCCACCGGATCTGAAGAAAACGGACACCCACAGAGGACCACATCTCCCCATGCCACCACGGCCGGCCGGAGACGCCAGACCCCGATACACCACCTCCACGACCTCCCCGGCGTCGCCGCCGGAACGGGAAAGAAGGGGGAGGACTTATTCCGAAACGGCGCCGCCACCGCCACCGTCTTCGCTGACGACGCCCGGAGACCGAAACCCTAACCTAACCCTACCTATCTACACGCACGACGAAGATCCGGAGCTCCCCTCCACCTCGCAGCGCCAAAACGGCGGCTGGAGGCGAAGAGGAGCGGCGGATTCGCCGGCGAGGAACAGGAGCAGAGGAGAACGTCTTTTTCCGCCTCTCTCGAACAGTCGAGAGGAGAGGAGTTACTGAGAGTTGTTGCGTGCTTCCAGTACAAGTGTTTCGCCATGTCGTGCTGTGCAGGGCAGGGCAAGCTCTCTGTTTGGAGTACAGCGTACTTCTGGGCGAGACCTGTGTTAAGACCGGACCCGGGGCCGGACCCAGGCCACCAAACCAGAATTAACCAACCTATTCGGGTGCCATTAACTGATTACACCACGACCGACGCCACCGTCAAGCCAGTTCCAAGACGATCCATAGCGTGAACGCCTTAATGAAGCTGTTAACACTTAGTACAATAACAGTCTCGAGGCTTTACTTACGTATCAGCGCCGCGCATCATCGCCATCTTCTTGTTCCTTTTAGAGGCTGCAAGAACAGCTAGCTTTTCCTTTTTCTTTTGCTCAGTGTCTTGTTGCTAGAGTGCATTTTCGTCACGGACATTGTAGCGCGAACTTATGCAAGAATATTAGAAGCGAGGCACGGTGCACGAAAAGTGTTAGTCGAATGCTCTAAACTCTCTCTCCCACTAGCACAGATTCACCATTTTCCTCGGGATATTGCCAGGCACCGACTTATCTTGCTCTTGATTCGATGATTCACGGACAGGTTAGTTGGCCGTCGGTAGAGACAGCCATCTCCATCACCCAGGCCCGGCTCTGGCCCTAGGCGACCCTGTGCGGCGCACAAGGGCCCATGGCTGGAGGGGGCCCATCTTTACTTATGTCTATATACACTGGATGTTACCATTGAACTGAAGGAAAAAAAATAAAAAAGCCCAAGCGAACGTCAGCCAATCAGGGAAAGGACTAGGCAGGCTCGCTAGCTATGCGCACACGAGCAATCGATCACGATCAGCTGGCTGTTTGCCTGTTCCTGTTCGCGCTTGCCTGTTCGTCTTCTCGCCGCCGCCTTCTGCTTCCGCCTCCGACAGGAGAGAAATAAGATCCACCCAGGGGGTCAGGCCACCAAGCGCGGAAGTACCCTGTCCGGCTGCAGATCGGCAATCCTTCTCCTCCGTGTAGGTACGTCCGTAGGTGCAATTGTTCTCCTCTTTTTTTCATTGACGTATATATAGGATATTGCCCTATTCTATTTTATATGATACTGAATCACAAAAAGGTACTCTAAATCAAAGGCAAGACTTCGAATCCGGACAAGATGATGATAGTAATTTAAATAACGATCATGAATTCAATGAACAATCCGATCACAGTAAGTAGTTAACTAGCGTTGATTTTTGATTTTTGTGGAAGTAAGTAACTAACTAACTAATTACGAATTGTTGTATTTAAATGCAAGATATTGATGTTGATGATAATGAGGAGTCGAGGAGAGAACCGGAAAGCAAAATTTGCTTATAGACGTCTCAGAATAAAAATGTGTGATTGCATATAAACTTTTAACATTTTACATATATAGTACCTACAGGGGCCAATTTTTCAACCTTGCACTAAGGCCCCGAAAAATATAGAGCCGGCCCTGCCATCACCCACCCACAATCTTGTTTCTGCAAAGAAGCTGCCGATCGAGCTACGCGATTCCGATCGAGCTACGCGATTCCGATCGGCCGGGCCAATCTACGACGAATTGAATTGAATCGCCCTGATCATTGATTCGTAATTGCCTGCCTCCTACATTAGCGATCGGACGACTCAACTTGACCAATGATATTAGCGTAAAGCTCACTGTAGCTCTCTTCATTGTCATCTATAATGGTTGTACAAAGCACCTAGAGACGCAGCTGCGAGCGGGGAGTAATGGCGCGCCTGAATATAGCAGCCGGACACCGTTTGTTTTGGCATGCGAGACGAGGCTTGGTCCAGGTCGTCCAGGGTGCAGGGAACAGAGCTTTGCCTACAGTGCAAGCTATCGATTATTGGAGTTCAGAACGGTTAGCCGATTAGGGACTAAACACTCAAGAACAGGAGTAATAAAGGAGCAATAAGTTACACCTTGGCATGTATAGCAAACTCTCCTGATCTGATTAGGGACTGCAGCCCTTCTTCTTCCTTGAAAATCCCGGGCAGGAGAAGATAAGATTAGTAAGGGCTCATTTGAGTCAAAGAAATTGCAATTTTTCTGGAGTCAATCGTATAGGAAAATTTTCTTATCTTGTTTGTTTGATTGTCGGATTGAATACGATATGATTTTTTCTTAAAAAAATAATCTGCACTACTTTCCATAGAATCAAACAAATTGGGTACATAGCAAATTGTATACTCCGTCGTCTCGATTTAAAAGGCATGCGTGACAATTCTCTTGGGGCTAGGTGTCCATTCATTGGCGCTGAAATACTGCATGCATTGGTGGGAAAGTGAACCACCCACTAATTAGAAAGGAATTAATACAAATGTGCCTAAAATATAGTACTCCCTCCGACCCGAAATACTGGTCGCGTTGTTTTTTTTGCAAAAAGCCCCCTGGACTTTTTCGGGTCGGAGGGAGTAGGAGATTTTGGGATTGCATGATTTTTAAAGTGTGCCTATTAACCGAGATGAAGGGAGTAGGATTGAAGTATGCACGACATTGCAATACTATGGTTTTCATATTCCATCTCAAGCGTGCTTGGTTGAACTAATATTTGGGAATATATCGTAAATGCAGCACTACTTACATTACAGTTGAGCGTGTACTCTAGCTTCAATCTTCGTGGACCAGTCTGAACTAGCGTGTATGAAGAGCAGACTGCGGAGGGAAAGAGGCACTACTATATCATGGCATTCACCGTGTGCTAGCTTGCACCGCCTGTGACTCTGTGCTGTCTGTGTGGACCGACCAAATAACGCCCAACCCAAACGGCAGATCCCCACCCAACTACAAGTAGTGGTTGAATCATGCATCAGTTTGTTCAATGGAAAGTCAGCACATCTTGACCATCACCCACGCGAGTACTATCTGCAATTTCGGGCTCTTAAATGGAAGGATTTGACAGGACAGAGAGTAAGGCGGAGAAGGAGTCAATCTCGGCCCGAGACAAGGGGTGTGTCTACCTGTCAGTGCCAATGCCATGCAACACACCGCACACACGCAACAGCTACGTTGCCTACGACCTCTTCCTCACCTCTGGCCAGTGATCATGGTCTTTTGCGTAGGCGCATGGACCAAGCTACTCACCTAAAGATAAAAGATGTTGTACCTCGTCTTAGATCACGGCCTAACCGTGCGCCGGTCGCTTCCCGTCGAACTCATCTACCGGGCGGTAGAGAAGGGCACGTGGCGGCTCCACTGCGTAGTCTTCTAAACTATGACGCGCGTTAACGACCGTACGTAACGTACGTCGTCGCGGCTACTTTGCAAAAAGCCCCCTAAGAAATCGGAAAATCAACCCGCAGTGTAGAGAGGCTCGCTTCCTCTTCCTCCCGAGTTAAGGCTCGATCCAAAAAGTGCGCAGTGGAGCCGGACGGCCTCGGCCTGCTCGGCGGCGGCGAGGGGAGCAAAGGAGGTGGAGGAGCTTTGCTGTGGCGGCGCTACCTAATTTCAAAGCTCTAAAAATTCTTTAGAAACTCAGCAAAAGCGGCGTTGGACGCTCCAGCTTCGCTCAGCGCCTCGCGCGACTTCTCCTTGGCCGCCATCGCCCGCCCCCGCAGCGCCCGCCCGTCCTCGGACTCCATCACCATCCTCACCTTCGACTCCACCTCCGCCGCGTCCACCACCTCCCCGTCGTACCCGGCCATCTCCTCGACGACGAACACCTTGTTCTGCCTCTGCTCCGCGTACAGCGGCCAGCAGATCGAGTTCCACCCGCAGTGCGTCACGAAGGCGCCCGTCGTGCGGTGGCGCAGCACGTCTGCCTGCGGCGCCCACGATCTGGCCACCAGCCCCTGCCGACGGATTTCCTAAATTGATTCAGCAGCACTGTCAACTCTGCACTTTCAACTGAAGAACTTTAATTCACCGCTGCTCCATTTCTTCAGAAACCCATCTTTCCCCTCTTCATTTTTGCTTCAGAAAACTCTATTCTGTATTTGATTCAGAAAAAGATCATTTACGGGTTCGATTCTTTGGAGGGCGAATTTCTGTTTACCAAAGATCGCCCCCATCAATTTGGCCGGTTCTTGATTCTTTATGGACCTATTGTTTTTGTCCTGGTCCGATTAGCGGTGGTCTGCAGTCCGTAATCCACCCTCTACCTCCATTGTCTTTGTCTTTGTTTTGTCTTTGTTTCTGTCCACTCTGAACTCTCGATGTCTAACTCTGGTATTTTTTTTAAGACAATTTGACATGAGTTTGTGTCATGTATATTTAATAGATTTTGTCCCTGGAAACATGTAGCTACAAATTACACTTATCACATAAAGGAAGCAAATCAGCACATGCATTTACCCAAAACATTAAAATACATGAAGGGCAAACACTCTGTAGCTCTTCGTAATTTATAATAGATGTCTACATTTGCGGAAGACAGTGTTCTAAACAACAAATAGTGTATCAACCGATTCACCCGGATATTCATAACGGGTTGTATGTCTAGATGCACCCATTAGCTATTTTATTTTTGGTTTTTTTTCAGAATGTCAAAAAATTTCAGAAAAAAATCCGGATGTACGTTACAGCGTGATGTGTTAGCACAAAAATTGGCATGGTGAAAAAACTTTTTTAGCAACCTGTACAAAAAAGACAAAATTCCGACACGTATATGTACATTTCATTATGTCCGAATTTGTCTTTTTTGCACAGGTTGCAAAAAAAGTTTTTTCACCATGCCAATTTTTGTGCTGACTTGCAATGTGTTGGACTACATGCAAAAAAATTTATTTTGATTTTTTTGACAATTGGAAAAATGTTTTTGGGGTAGTGGGTGCATCTGCACCCACTACCCAAATCGCCGTGTCCCCGATTCACCACAGTTCTTAGTTAGTCTGTCCCCTCGAATGAGATTAGAACATCTTTATTTTTGAATCATACCCCGTGCTAGAAAAACAGATTTTGGTTTAGTTATGTAAGTTCAAGTGGCAGTACTAAGTCCATAGATGTTGGGCACAACTTTACTGCAATTTGATCCATCCAATCTCTCTAAAAAAATGCTTGGAAAAGTATATAAATAGATATGTTGTTGGTAATCTTCCTGTATTTCCTGTCTTAAAAAGTGGAGCGGTCATTACCAGGTTAACATAATGGTAGACAATCTACATATTCATCAGTTCATGCACTTTGCCGAGGTTTTATATTTAAAAATCAGGGGTGTAGTGTCGTTTGCTTCTGTGCCACGTCGTGTTGGATTTTTGACAAGCTTTGCCAGTGGGCCTTTGGTCCAAATCCCAACTAAAAATTCTGAAATTCTCATTTGGCCCATGTGCATGTGGCTGTGTGTGTACGTGACTAAACTTTAGTCCCATACTGCTAGTTGGGAGTGGGGTGCACCACTTTATATAGTGAGCTGTTTCACTACTAGCATGAGGTGTTTGTTGTGAGGAGAAAGGAGGCAGTCCACACGCTCGCTCGCCTCGCCTCGTCACGACACGTCACGACGCGCCGTGGGTTGCGGGAATCTCGCCGAGCTGAGTTATATTTTTGCTGTTCGGAAAAATCTAATGAGTCATTAATCAATAATTAACGGACACGTTAATCACTCAGCCGTTTCCGATTCCTTTGGATCGTGGGGCTGTTATCGACTCGATCGTGCGGCTGCGCCCACGTCCTACCAGAGCTGCTCTATATATACTGGCCGTGTGAACCCTAGCCGCCACCACATGAAACACATGGTAGCTCGCCGCCCTAGTTTCAGAACCTTGCGCCGCCATCTTCCAAGTCTTCTCCATCCCGTCTTCCGGCGTGCACCGGTTGAAGGGACAGTAGGCCTCCGGAACCCCGCCTCTTGTGATCTTGTACGGGAGATGGGCGATCAGGTTTTTGGGGAGCGCACTCGCGCGACTACTGTCTTCGAGTTCTTCCCCAACGACGAATTCTTCCCCGACATCGGCAGCCTCTTCATCGATGACATGGCCGACAACGCCAACGCTTCCGCTGCCGCTGCGACGTATGATCTCTTAATCTTCATGTTTAAGATATTGCTAGAGTTCCTGCTTATAGTAATTACTCTAGATTTGATCTGTTTGTCTGTTTGTCTACTGTTTTAGTATATCGCATGATTAGTTTAATTCCTATTATTCTAGTCATGATTTATTTACTGCTTTCGTGGATTAAATCATATGATAAATTGCTTATATATTCAACACGTCAAAGGGGCACGAGCTTCATACGCTCGTCGTCTTAGTTGCAAAATTCGCCGCCTTCGGTCGGGGAACGACCCCTCATCCGATTGAGTCACCACGAGGCCATATGGCGGTGCAACGGTGTCAGGTTCAGGTCTGTCCGCGGCAGGGAGGAGTATTCTCGTGGGTGGTGGATTTGGCGAGCGACAACAGCGGAGTGGCGCGGGCCGTGAACTGAGTACACGTAGGGATCGATCACAGGCCACTGTAAAATGTTTACCGGCCAGTCCGGCTATACGACATCTGTTCTATCCCATAAACGGTCGTTGGGATTTTACAATTCGACCGTTTACGGGTACTGCTAGAGATGATCTAACCATGATCCATGAATGGGTCTGCTCAATCGCATATTTACTGTGTACATATAACATACTCGAGTCGAATGGTACGAGCATTTCTTTTTTTCTCTTTAACAAAGAACGGTAATCTCAGAGCATGTGAGCCGCTAACGTCACCGAAATTAGGGCATGTACAATGGGGTGATGTCAGCCTTCGCTTAGCGTTGACACGTAGGATAATTATCTTGTTGGCGGAAAGAGAATTAAGAAATAGGAGGTTGCCTTCCCTTACCTAAGCGAAATAAGAGAAGACTAATATCACCATTGTACCATTTGTCTTCTCTTAGAACTATGATTTCCTACTAAAATATATTTAATTGACATTAATTGTTAAAGATGGCAATAAGAGATAACGCATTGTACAACTAATAATTTTGCCTTCTCTAAATGATGTGGACGGTTAAGAGAAAGCACGCCTTCTCTACCATTGTACATGTCCTCAAATGTCGCGCCAACAAGCACGAATCGGTTAAGATATGCACGTTTCCTGCAGGTTCAATCAGCTCGTCTGTTCTGGATTCTTCCATTTCCTGGATCGATCTCAACGCTTGACAAACGTTTCCGGATATTTTTATAAAATAGAAACTTTATACATATCCAGCTGATCAAAATCTGGATGTATCCGATCATCGATAACCAGAACATATTGGTGGCCTCCTGCTGTCCTGTGTATAAATCAGGTGTCAACATCACTGATGACCCGGCCGTAAGCTAGCAACAGTCCCGCCATTAACTGGTCTTGAATCTTGATCAATCTATATCTTCGTGTGATATGATAATACTAATAAACTGATTAGCACTGCCACTATTTGGAAATAATAACTAGCGGTACTTACAATTTTCTTCTGTACTTTTTTTTTTTTTTTTTTTTTGCACCTCCTTACAGGGATACAAGATGTAGTATCTGATCAGACTCACAGACACACACACCACACCCACGCACACCACACTCACACCACAGCTGAGAGGCTAATCAAGACCTACACTATATATCCCGCGCGTCTGGTACGGGAATGACTTTGTGGCATACAGACGGCGAACATGAGGCATTATTGACGAACACTGTTCACAGAATAGCGCGCCTGCTACTGTTCCTAGTGAACAGTAGCCGGGGTGAGGCACCCGTAAATCGCTCCCTAGAGGAGTCGATCCCGGGCGTGCGGGATGCACACCGGCAGTCCCAACCAACGCGCCACAGCGCGCCCTCTACAATTTTCTTCTGTACAGTAATATGTACGTAGACGACGAACGAATGTAAGGCCGAATAATATGACGTGGATGGTGATCAACGTTGCGATCAAATCCACGTAGGAACGACAGACACGTATGCTATTAATTAGCAAGGAGCTCTCAACAGGGGCAGAAGCAGGGAATGTCCTTTGTAATGAACATCACCGTTGAACTTACCTACAAGTTTCACAATCAACTTACTGTATCATGTTTGATTTCAAAGATTCTTTAGGAGAAATTTCGCTGCAGGTTTTGAGCCATGATCTGAGCAGCGGCCGGCGTCCATTCTATCCCATGCCACCGCCCCGCCTACAGTCTACGTGGTACACCATGCATCATGCCCGGTAGCTTTCTAATTGATCTCTGGCCGCGTTTCAGTGGCTCTTCAACTCCACTCCCATCATCCTTCGGTTGGTTGATTGATCGTTACTGGTTCCTAATCATCCGGCTGAGAGTAGGTAGATACTTGTTGACGGGGGCGGGCGCCATTAGGTGTCGTGCACGTAGGATTTTCACTGTGATGAGAGTCGGCGGCGCCAGGCCATGCTCTCCTCTCCGTACTGCTTGGCTTTGACACCGATCGATGGTAGCTTTCGGATCACCGCCTTGCGGTTGGGCCTCGTTTTTAGCTCGTTAATTATTCGAACGAAAGGGGCCTCTATTGTTCTCAAGATTTTTCATTTGTCTACAAATTATTTAGTTAAAATTTCATCAAATTTCCACTTAATTTGAAATTGAACCGAATACAGTCCGAAATTTATATCCATTTATTTACTCATGATACTCTTAGGGAACGGATATTTTACCGGAGTCACTACCTACCGCAGAGTCTGGTTTCATAAGAGATCCATAGAAATTTCATAGTACAATTTTCGTGCATGTCACGGAAGTCAAAGAAAATTGTAATTTCGTCAAAATCATTCACATGATACAGAATTTAAAGCCCAAATCAACAGCCGAAACCTCACATGCAAATAGCGGCACCGGTTCAATGTCACTGTTGAACTCCTCTTATTTGCTCCCGTATAAGCTTTTGTGAACTTGTAATCCTTGCCTGCCACTTGATGACTTGAATATTTGATGTAATTGTCGACACCAAGTTTGATGATATTGATGTACTGTTGTTGTGATGCATTTCAACACTTATTATGATTTTATTGATGTACTGATGCAGTTTGACACATAAAATATGCCATTTTGGAGTGTCAGAATTGACATAAGGAGTTGTGGTATGCAGACTCGACACGCATGGGCATGAATTCTGACCCATGGGCAGGGTCGTGGGCAGAGAAGCTTGCACATTTGTTTAACGGGCATGGATCTGGCAGAGGTCGACCCGCCCAATACCCGACCCATTGCTGGCCTTAGCGGTGGCCAGGCCCCCCATGCTTCGGCCACCCCCAACCGCATGCAGCAGGGGCCACTAGGTATATACGTACTAAGTTAGAATAATATCTGACAATTTTTTTCACCATGCAGTTTTGATTATAAATGTTGTTAGTGCATCACCTAAACGAAATGGTGAGTTACTAGCAACCCAAGCCCGCAGATATTGCACGTGAAATCGATTTGGGAGGGCTTGATAGTGGAAAAGGAGCAAATCAGATTGGCTCTTTACAGAGGCCGGGAGACACTAGATGGAATTCCCACTTCAATTCGATCAATTCAGAGCTTGAAGAAGATGTTTGGTGCTACAATTTCTATCTTGCGGAGAATAGCAAATGACCTTTCAGTATCAAAATATTCCCGAGGAGGTGCTGCAGGTGCCCTAAGGATGATTATCTCTTTTCATTTTGTGTTCATTCTGCACCTCATGGAGAAAATAATGAAAAACATCGGATGTATTGTGCCAGATATTCCAGAAGAAATCCCTAGACATTTTAAATGCATTAGAATCACTTTCGAACACAAAGATATTATTGGGTAATCTTAGAGAAGATGGCTGGGAACCTCTTTTAGAGGAGGTTAAGTCGTTTTGTGTGAAACATGAAATTGACATCCCGGATATGAGTCTCAAGTAAGTCCTCTTTTTCTCTACATCTAGCAGAAAAATAATTAATCACAATTATTGTACTCATATAGTTTATTTATTAATTTGTAGGTATGTGGAGGTGACTAAGTCTCGAAATGGAAATGATAACACCACAATGCACCATCACTACAAGGCAGATGTGTTCAGTGTGGCCATCGATCAACAATTAGTTGAGCTAAACGAGAGATTTAGTGTTGCAACTACAGAGCTTCTCACTCTTTGTGCTTTCTTGGACCCAAGACACGAGTCATTTGACATGTCAAAGGTTTGCACGCTTGAAGAAAAATTCTACCCAGCAGATTTTTCGAGTCAAGAGCAGGCTCAATTAGAGTCTCAACTTCCACATTTCCAGTTAGATGTTTGCAACCATCCAGACCTGAATACGTTGCCTTCTCTTGCTGGTTTGATAGTTGGGCTGGTTAAAACAGGTAAAGCTTCTATGTATTGAATGGTTGATAGATTGTTACGTCTAGTCGTCACTAAGGACAGCAATGGGTAAGGTATGGGGCGGGTAGACCAATACCATACCGTCAATGGGTAAAAAATTCTACCCATACACGTACCCGCGGGTATGAAATTTTACCCATACCCATACCCGCTGGATACCGATACCCATTGGGTATCCAACGGGTAGATCAAAAAGTACACACGTTACTCATAATTTTACATTCATCGATAAATTTTTCATAAAAGAAAAATATTTATCTCAACTCAATAACATATATTTGAGTACGTGAGAATTATGTCAACTCAAATGGACAATTGATGACAAGTTCACGAGAATAAATTTATCGGCGAGAACGAGGACGTCGATCGTACTTACGTGGCTACATCGAACGTACTGTACGTAAAATGGGCAAGAGCGCCCGTCCTACAGGGAGGACGCGTGGACGGTGGGGATCCATACGTACACATGTTTCCCCCGGCCGGGTGCCGTTTTCCTGGATCTTCGGCGAGCCCGTAACGTATGATCCACTCTCCCGCACATACTACGTGCACAATTTCACGTCGGCGTGGCGTGAGATTACACGTAGCTAGGCAATGCACAAGGCCCTGTTCGTCTCCGCTCAGCCGTCACTGGCTCCGTCAATGGACAATGCATACTTCCAGAACTCCAGAAAATATAATGATACTAAAAGCAGTGTAGAACATCCACATAATATTATAAATATACACTATATAGTTCATCAATTGTAAGACTTCAAGGAACCGTGTGTGTTTCCTCTCTTTTTTTGTTTGTTTTCACATTTCAGATGATTTTGAATCTTGATAACAACAATATATTACAATTTAGATTTTTTGTGTGCACAATTCAGATATATTTCAATGATTTACATTATAACTATTTAATGGAGAACAATTGAAAATATAGTGTGTAGATAATAATGCGAACTAAGTATACATCATATATTTGTTAAAAGCATAATATGGTGAAAATCCTAATAAAGTACTAATTTTTAGTGTAGCTATATTTATTTAACTTGCAGCGTGTCTAAAATTAATTGGACCCGTCATGTCTTCATAGTTGGTCTAACATTTTTTATCATGTCCTAAATACACCAAGCACTCATGATTAACCGAGATGAATTAGAGCGCACTGAGGCGCACATGAAACCAGCAACTGAAGGCCTTGCAAATATGGGTTACGAGCATATCCAGACGATACTACTACGGATCGTGCAATGGTGAAATATCCTTGCCTCGTCTGTTGGGTAATGAAGTTTATTAGTTACATCACTTTATTAAGTATGTCGATAAATATGTCCTGGCATTCATAAGTTGATGAAGAAGTTCCTGATTAGATCCAAAACATGAAGAAGTTGATGAAGAGAAAACGCGAGAAGTGATACATCACAACGTATACTTTTTTTATTGTTATATGCTATCCGTATATCATTATTATATACTGTTGATGTCATTTCATATCATTTTACAATATTTTTATTTGTACTAACCTATTAAACCATAGCCAAATGGCAGTTTCTATTTTCTTCTATCAACGCATTGTCGTTATAGTTTAGAATAATATTGATGAAAACTGGGAGAAAATAGCACAAATCCTAACTTTTCGGGGTTCACAAGGGGCTGCTGTGTGGCTACACAGGGGCTAGCAAAGGAAGGGCCCACCCCGCATCGGCACCCCCTTATTTCGCCCTTTCACCTATATATACCCTCAAAATCTAAAACCAAAAGAGGCCGACTGGATTTGATCTGAACCGGGCGGCGATTGCATCGAGCACTAGCCACAATTTCGAGCAGACAATGGTGAGTAAGACAAGGAGCAGGCAGGATAGCAACGGCGAGCCTGGAAAGAGATCAACAAGATCAGCCACAGTGGAGGTGCAAGAGGATCAATCACGAAGTTGCTACCTGCAAGGAGATCCTAGCCTATGCTCTAACACCATGTTGGAAAATGAGTAAATACTATTTACGGGAGGTTGAAATCTAATACGTGTATAATCGTGGTAAAATGCAGAACCCGGAACTATACATATCTAAGATTTGATTAGATAGCATTGATTTTGTTTGTTTTGGAAATGATTGCATAGAAAACTTGGACAATGGAAAAGTCTTGTACGCGTTATATCCGAAATCGAAATATTCCCTCCATATGTAAATATAGGATGCACTTTAGCTATTTTACTTTTTGTCTAACTGAAATGGCTGAACATTCACGCTAAAATGCATCTAAAATTCCGAATACATATTAATTTAGAAAAGATAGACACTTATTTTTAGATACGGAGGGATTAGTAGTAAGGAGTAGTATTGTACTCATATGTATTCACTAATAAATGGCCCTAAAAACTTTTACTAGGAGTAGTAAATATGGATATTCTTCGTCTTGGCAAATACAGACATTCTTCATCTTAAAAAATGTGGATACTCTTGTGACCATCGCCCAACTGCAGCTGGATGGTAATATCACTAGCTAGCTGGTTCCTGAACATCGTTGCGACCGTCGACCAAAACTGAAACCTAGCTCGTGGACGTACGTACCCTGCCTCTATGTACATGCCGAGCGATTCAAAATGACCAATCACCGTACGGCGAGAGGACAGCATTGGCATCTCTGGACGTACGGAGTGGAAACATTAGAGACTGTCTTTGCTTAGCTGCAGTGGTTAGGCCAAAGACTATGCGGCCGAGAGATGCTTGCGTGAACATCCAGCACGGTTTGCGCCGACATCATCGATCGTTCTCACTTGGCGCGGAGCGACGAAATGTACCCGGTGCAATAGGACAACACAGACATACTACGCCAAAGCTTTTGCAACTTCTTCAGATTGCTCAGCCTCTGAATGATGTCTACATATGCAGGGCCAGTTGTCCCGTGGATCACCATGCGCGCAACCAACTTGCAACAAACAGCAAACCTCTCCGAAAATAGAACAGAGATGATAACGGAGATTGCGAGTACACATGGATATTTTAGCGCGAGTACACATGGCTCCTAAACCTAAGATGTTTTAGATATTACACATGGAATCTAGATACATAAACAGATGAGCGAACATGCAGATGAAGTGTGTCTAAATACATTTTTGTACATGTGTATGTGGACAAAGTCTAAAACAGCTTATATTTAGTAGCGGAGGGTCTAGTTAGCTAGACCACTTTGCACAATATGAATGAAGTGTTGGTATATTGTACCCTCTCTGTTTCCAAGATGTTTTGGTTGTTCACATGTTGTTTACATACACACTAAAAAGAGTGAACATACACATTAAAATATGTCAAAATGTAATTTTATTCATTTGAGTGTGGACAAAAACTAAAACATATTATATTCAAAAACTAAAACATATTATATTATGAAACGGGGGGAATATATCTAAAAAGCTGCCCCCACTAAATAATTTCTCGGCTATATGGTGAAGCCACGTCACTCCCCTATCAGTTACGCGACCACACCATCAAAATTACCTTGAACAACTTCATAGGTTCACATGTCTTCACCGGTCTATAACTCTATCCTAAACTGGTAACTCACCGCATTGTTGTTTTATCATGACATATATAAAATATAAAGATAGATGTTTACTTTTGATGGAGCGAATGGATGACGTCGCCAGGAGGCTTGGTTACCGACCTAGATTAGGCCAGGACCACTATAAATTCATCTTGTAAACCACCGGTTTGGCATAAATCGTAACTTGTACATTCCCGATGTTTGTAACCTCTCTCTATGTAGTGAATTTTTGCCGGCAAGCGCCCATGGTATTTTCTTTTTCTAACTGGAAGGGGTTTTAACGTTAAAACCCCATGTTCTCTTGAGTTGATCTTGCTTTTCGTTATCGCTTTATTATTTTGTCGCATATAACATGATTTGAGTCCCACAAATGCATATTCATAACACCGCGACAAGACAATTCTTTCTCTTGAGTTTACATTGAGTATTGTGTATGACTCTCACCTAGCCTATACGTGTATGTTTTGAGAGAATCACTACCAGATCTATGTAAAAGTGGGAAAACCCGAATATTTGCAGTTTCGGTCAAAAATACACACAATATTATTAGAGTAGAACCACAATGTGTTAAACCTTGCCCAAGCCTCTAATTTAGACGAGAACCACAATAGTTTTTTTTGTTATCCTAATTTACTGGATAAAACTGTTTGCATGGCAGTTCATTCTTATTTTGCAATCATAGATTTCTCTATGTTATTCACATCCATTTTGATTCCAGTCCTTGGAGGCATACAACTTACTTTGATCTTCCTGATTCATATTTGATTTGACCAATACAGTATTACACACAAGGCCATTTGGTTTTATTTTTGGACCTGAGGCGAGTTAAATAAATATAATTACACTGAAAATTTATGCTTTCTTAGTTTTTCACAATTATATGCCTATACTTAGTAAACATTATTAATTATCTAATATATTATTGTTTTTTATTATATATTTGCAATGTATATCATTGAAAATACATATTTGTTAAGCAATTTTTTTTCTTTGTTTGATATTATTCTTAACAAGATATAAATCATCTTAAATGTGAAAAACAAAAAAGAAAATGCACGGCTCCTTAATATTCCTATAATCTGATGAATTTTATAGCATATATGTGTATTATTGTGTGGATGATATTATATTTTTTGTATTATTAAATATATTGGTAGTGATTTCAGTTGATATAAACCAATAAATATCTTAACATAGGCGTGTGGTGTGGCAATACAACATTCTATCTTTTTCTTAGGCTTGAAACACTTATTTTCTTATTATCTTTTTGATTTGCTTTCGCCCTAGGCAATCTCTTTGCTTGCTGACATAAACTTTCAACATAGATCAAGTTGTTTTTAGGAGTTTTACCTCTTTTTACTTATTGACATCAGAAAGACAAGCGCTTACCTCCTTCCTAGCAAGATTGACAACTCTAGTAAGAGAGAATGACAACTCCTGCAACAGATATTGACAGAGCATGACACTCTCAACTGAGCTCAATCCAGCTGTGAACAATAAACAACTTGCCTGCTCTGTTTCTTCAGGTTCAGAGTTAACACCTTCAGGCGATCTTCCAAACTAGAATTGTATTTGCCAATTGGAATTCGGGAAGTAGTAGCAACGACGAGATTTCTCGAATTTAAGTAGTTGAATCTATGCTCTTTGCAAGGCAAAAAGCTATCCAAGATAGTAAGTACTCGGCGGTATACTCCTGTAGCTCCTTGATTCCTGACGCAAGTTAGAGCCTTATGAAAGAGGGAAGACTGCTTATTAATAGGCAACTTTTCTTTAGACATAAAAAAAAGACTGCTATTTGAGGGAATGCAGCATGGGCCCTATAACTTGCTTTTCTATTTCCAACCAAAGCTAGAAGAGCAGCGCGTCTATCCTGAGTTTTCGTGTCTAGCTTGCTTGCTCACTTCCTGTAGACTTTTTTTTTTGCCACAAGTAGGAACTCTGTCCTTGGTAAGACACAAGGGGGAAGGAAGATCTTCACTCATTCATAAAGTGCCTGCGGTGAGACGCGACCCACAACAAACGAAGGGGGTGGAGGGAGACTGAAGAAGGAACAATTGTCTTGAATGCTACGCTGGGATCAGCAGCTTCCAGTGAAGACAAAATGAGTCGGGCAGGAAGAGGAAGATCGGGTGGGGAAAACATGTAAGAATATGTATACTTGAAACCTTTCATGTGTATAATGAACACTTGACATGATGCCTTTCTCTGGATAGTTGAGACGAGGTCTACTTTCTCCTACGATACTGCCATTCTGTTAGATGCTTTAGCTAAAAACAGTACATCTTCCTACACGTTTTCGCCCCCACGAAGCCAAGTTTGAACAATTCTTGGCTCCCGGACGGTTAACCCATGAAGTAGTAATAAATGCAAATTAACCGACAGTGTTGTCTACCATCACCTGTAACTGTCGGTAAGCTCTCTTCAGAAAAAACTCGATTAAATGCCGGGATGGAAATGATCCGTAGCTTTCAGTAATCAGTACTCCACGCGGTGGCACCTCTCTTCTTCGTCTTCCTCCCGATCGATGGAGCTTTGCCCAAGCCCGCACTCTATTTAACCCAACCAAACCCGTTCCCAGACGTCCACAAAAAATACAGTATTATTCTAGCATCCTCCTCACCCGCCTCCCCACCGCGCTTAAATGCAGTTTGTTTTGTTTGTTTTTCTATAAGCTAAACCCATCGACGCACTGCTCGCTCACTCTTACAAAAAGCTCACTCCTCTCTGCTTCAGCTGCCAGTCGCGCACCCACCCGCCTGCCAGTGCCAGCTTCGCCTTCGCGAGCGGCCGGCGCGCGCGGCTGATCGATCCATCCTCGATACATACGGTGCGTGGGGGCGGCTAGCTACGGTCGATCGAGGAAGGCCGTGCGGGCGGCCAGCAATGCACCTTGCTACGTGCGTGTGGCAAGAGAAGGCGGCAGCGGCCATGGGCGCGGCCGGCGGCAGGGCCGGCGAGTGGGCGTTCAGCAGGGCGTCGGTCCTGGCGCTGCTGGCGGCGGCGGGGGGCGCGCTAAACTGCGCGGTGAGCTTCGTGGTGTTCTCGTTCCTGGACGTGCTGGACATGGTGCTGTGCGTGGTGTACAAGGTGGTGGACTACGCCGTGGAGGCGGAGTGGAAGCCGTGCTACTGCTCGGCGTCGGCGCGCGAGGACGGCGTCGGAGCCTGCGCGGGTGCGGGGGCGCTGTTCGTGCCCCCGCGGGCGGCGACGGCAGGGCCGAAGGTGGTGCGTCTGTCGTCGTCGTCGGCGAACAAGATGCAGCTGGAGGACGTGTCGGACACGCTGTACGTGCGCGCGTCGCTGCTCTCCGACGCCACCCGGAAGCCCGGCCCCGCGGCGCCGGCGCTCACGGTGAGCCCGGCCATCGCGGAGCTGATCCGCGGCAAGATCGACCGGGCGCCCCGCCCTCCGCGGCAGGCGCCATGCTGGTCCGACTGCGACTGCAAGCTGTGCCACTCGTGGAGCACCGGCTCCCGGTCCTCGCACCTCTACGTCCACGTCCAGGCCCCGCCGCCGCCGCTAGGCGCCGGGGATTCAGCCACGGAGGCGGTGGTGTTCATCCACGGGTTCATCTCGTCGTCGGTGTTCTGGACGGAGACGGTGTTCCCGGCGTTCAGCCCGGCTGCGCGCGGCAAGTACCGGATGTTCGCGGTGGACCTTCTGGGTTTCGGGCGCAGCCCGAAGCCGGCGGACTCGCTGTACACGCTTCGGGAGCACCTGGAGATGATCGAGCGGTCGGTGCTGCAGCGCTACCGCCTCCGGTCCTTCCACGTCGTCGCCCACTCCCTCGGCTCCGTGCTCGCGCTCGCCCTCGCCGTCAAGTACCCCGACGCCGTCAAGTCCCTCACGCTCCTCGCGCCGGTACGTGCCAGTGCCGTAGTGCCCACTAGCATCCATACACACATGCATGCACTTCCCATGCATTTAATCGCCGAATCATCTCTCATCTCCCCGGCCGACCTGCTTCCATTAATGGAGCTAGTACTTCACTTGGCCGCTTGGCCTGTGAATGAATGATCGATCATTTAACTCAGTGCACTTTTGACAGCCGTATTTCCCGGTGCCGGAGGAGGAAGCTGGTTCGGCGACGCAGTACGTGATGCGTCGCGTGGCGCCTCGCCGTGTGTGGCCTCCGATCGCGTTCGGGGCGTCGATGGCGTGCTGGTACGAGCACGTGAGCCGGACCATCTGCCTCACCATCTGCAGGCACCACCGGGTGTGGGACCGCCTCTTCAGGCTCTTCACCAGAAACAGGTAACCCAACCTCGACCATAGCTTCCATGCATGCATCTCATGTTCTTTCTTCTCCGAGTATCCGTTTTTCCCAACCACCTGAGCTGTCCTGCTCCTCGGCCCCGCGACACGCACGGGTCGCAAAGTAAAGATAAATTAAGTTGAACTGCATGATCCATCTCGAGTTTTTTTTTTTTTTTTTTGAACAAAGAAGGATCCCGAAGGACCCGGAGCTGCATTACGTGGTGGGATTACAAGTTACATAGAGGACAGCAAGAAAAATAAAAATTACAACCGAGCCCTCAGATTTTACACACAGGACCCTAAAACAAGTAAAGGGAACACTATCAGGTCCTTCTCCACCACAAACGAAACTGTGCTCGACATCACGGCCGACGGCGCCGTCGCCGGGGACGAAACCACTTGGCAGCCGGCTGTCGATGAGCGCCGTGACGGCGACACGGAAAGGCCTCCCAGATGGCACACCGGCCTGGAGGTTGAGAAACCTGCAGCGCCCAAGGCACCGCAGCACGGAGCGGCCCCGATGGCCCTGGATAACCTCGGCATAGCATGGCCTTGATTGATGAACTCCGAGAAGAATCGCAGCTCCCTGCCGCGCAGATCGAAGAAAAGCAGTACACCAGCAGACTCCAACTCCATCGCCACGATGATTGAAGGAGAAAATCCGGCCCACCACCTCCACCTCCACCGCACGGTACCAAGATTTCAGAGAAAGATTTAGAGAGGGGACGAGCTTATTTAAGCAGGATCTCGCCACCACCTGCTCCACCGCATCCGGCTCCCACCTCGAGAGCACCACGAGCAGGACGAGTAGTAGCATCCCCCGGCAGCAGCTCGAACGCGCCGGAGCACCCGAAACCACCGCATAAAGCCGAAACACGCCACAGGGGCAAACCCAAACTTAGATCTAGAACTACTAGTATATACAGAGGGGATCCAACCACCTAACCCATCTTCACGCCGGCCGGCAAAGCCGCCGGAGAGGAAGAGGGAAAGGGGCGGAGGAGGAGTTCTCGAGAAGACTCTCAACGGGGCAACGGAGCTGAAAGTGGGGTCGTGTATCTCGAGTTTAGTTGGTTTTGATTTTGAAAACACATTGCTGCCTGCTGCGAGTGCATTCAATGGCGTCTGGGACTGGCAGACGGGTGAGCGCCACAGCTGTCATTTACATTTATGGCGCCACGCCTAGTGACAGCGAGTTCTTCTTCTTCCTCCTTCGGCTGCTATTACGGCTGTTTTGTACTCCTACTACCTACATGCTCCTGAAAACGTAGATGAAAAGAAAAAAAAAAGTACGAGTATGAAAGATTAGGTAGTACCAGTACCACATACTATCAGAATATATATGTGCAGACGGACATAAGAAACATAGAGAGCGACGGCGATATTTCGGAATACTATCACGCAATCTCGCTGTCGTGGGATCCCTTAAATGATCGCCGTCTAATGTTGTTCGGTGACAGGAGTGTGTTGCTAGTACTTGGGCGGTGTCGACAGCTGAGGCCGACGCACGCCGCATTTGTCCGCCTGGAATTAACACCCCATAGATACACCCATGAATGATGCCCAACTAATCACAGCCATGATGCCCATCTACCCATAATTACATTGCGCCGATCCCATCCCTAGAAATTAGTACGTCCGTGGAATTAGCCTACTAAGAGCATCTCTAGTGGATGGTGTAAACGTGTATATCTTCATATACATCTCCATATACACCTTGCTAAATTTTACACCTCCCAGTTATCTCCATATACAACTTTTCAAATCGAATTGTATTTGTGTAGATCAAAGAGCAAGTAAAAAAGGAAAAAAGCTTCGTTGGGCTCTGGTAAGTTGCTTCTTTTCCTTCGTCCACGAGCGTGGGCAGGTCGTGTTTACTTCCACGCCTCGTAGCCTCGTGGATACGACGTGTAAACCGCCACGACCATATACACGAGCCACTGGGAACCATTTTTTGACTTCCATCGTGTATATTTGACATACACGTCCATATACACAAGCCACTAGGGATGCTCTAACTGCACGCAGTTCGGATGGGGAACTTCACTCCCTCAGCATCAAGATCACACACTATGATCACGAGAAAGAGAATTTACAAGGGCGAACGATCACGCATTCGAACGAACAACCAAAACAAACGAACTCGCTTGTTCGTGTATGTATCATCTGCTAGTTGGTGTGGTGGTAACACCCACCGGCCGACGTTTGTTTGGGTCGGGCCGGTAGCTCATCTCATCTCATCACCCGCGCGCCACGACGAGAGGGTCGTCTTGGCCAACTTCCTTGGAGATGACGAGTTCCCTACGTGAACGCACAGAGGCATCTTTCTTTCCCGCCGATTCCGCGACCACGCGCGCCGGCGATGACTAACTGCAGTACGTGGTGGTGGGTGCGAGTATTTCGGGCACGACAGTCCTGAGCACAGGTGAGTCTGAGAGCGCGGCCTAGATTGGCGGTGGCTCACCACCCTCGCCATTAACGGCACCCCCGCCCAGCCACCACGACCCACAATTATTCGCGACTGCCAAGTCGTCGGCCGGTACACTCACCGTGTCTGTCACCCCTCATCCGTCTCGACTCCTCCTGCATGCCACGCACCCACGTCTGTCCGTCCTCTTTGCTCACCTTCTCATCTTTTTTTGGTTGAGAAAATTTGCGCAGGGGCGACGTGTCGTCGCGACCACGGTGAGTAACCTAACCAGCTACTGAGTACGTATAGCAGTACTAGCGCGAGCCATATATAGCCGTAGCCAGCCCCGTACGTACGTACGTGCCTTAAAATGGTTTCGGTTGTGGAGGGATCGTGCCGTTTGTGTGGTTCGATCTCCGTGGACCAGCTGCCATGGCCAAACAACAAGTATCTTGGGACGAAAGGCTTCCTCTTCCCTTTCCCTTTGTTGATCCATCAAGCCGAGTGAACAGTGCTGCATACATACGGCTGGGGTCCCAGATTAAGTATGCAGGGTCCTCAGTCCTCGGTCATAATACATGGATCAGTTGCATGTGAATACCAAACTCGGTCGTTATAATTGGACGGCCACTAGCTCGAAACTCACATGGCTAAGTACTCGACAGTGCATTTGCCATCTTACTAGTGGTGCCGTTGTACTGGAAGAATTGGTAACCTGAAAGCTAGGACGATGGAGGCCATAAATGAGCTTCTTACCACATGCACGCATGCACCACTGAGATCTAGGGGAGTTAAGTTCCCTTCGAAGTTGCAAATGTTTATTACTACTGGATCGCGCAAGTACACATGCATGATCGATGCTCCTACAAATGCATATGGTCCGGGCGATGCATGCAAGTGGAGTGCATGCAGTAGTAAACAAGGCTAGAAGAGCCCACGGCCAACGATTTCTCCCGTTTCCATTACTGGCAGCATAGCATACTGTTGCATCTTCCCACATGCATATGCATACGCTTCAGTGAGTGAATGCGTTGTGATCAACGGATGATATGCTGCGTGCACTGCAGGATGCGGACGTTCCTGATTGAGGCGTTCATGTGCCACACCCACAACGCGGCCTGGCACACGCTGCACAACATCATGTGCCTCAGCGCCAGCAAGATGGGGAGCTACCTCGACGTCGTCTCCGACCAGCTCTCCTGCAAGGTCGCCCTCTTCCACGGCCGAGACGACGAGCTGCTCCCCGTCGAGTGCACGCTCGCCGTGGGGGCAAGGGTGCCCCGGGCGCGCGTCACCGTCTACGACAACAAGGACCACATCACCATCGTCGTCGGCCAGGAGAAGCTCTTCGCCGCTGAGCTCGAGGCCATCTGGAACAGCGCCGCCGAACACCAGGACTAGCAGCTTCTACTACAGGATCGATCGTCGTCACCAACAGTGCACAGGAGGGAGGAGATCAGAAAAGGAGTTAATGCATGAATGGCCCGGCCGTGAGAAAGAAGGCAATAACGATTACTACTACGCTGCTGCGTGCAAGAACAGCTAGCATGCAGCCCTAGTAGGAGGAGGATGAGCAGCTCTGCCATATCCTTTCCAAGGACTATAAATACATACAGTTGTATCATCTCTTTTCATTTTCTCTTCTTCTTCTTCTTCTTCTCGTAATTATTAATTAATCATAAAGTGTATTGTTAATTGTTTGATTGGGCCAGCTAGCCTGGCCAATTGTCCTCACCAACAGCTCCACAAGTGTAATATAATGGTATATGGACACGTCAAAGCGGAATTAATTAAGCTGCCCAAGTTGGCCCCTCTCTGAGATGAATGCTTCTTCGTTCGTACTACACAATACATGAACATGGCTTGTGCGTTGGTGACAGGCTCGAATTGCTCAAATCGGGGCCTGCTCGAATTTATTTCTGAATAGAGAAAATACAAGTTTTAGGGTGGTTGGCATTTTTAATAACCGTTCATCCACCATGATCTAACGGTGTTAAAATAGTCGGTACTAGAATGACGGTACCGAACGGTTCCGCGGTACCGAAAATTGTGTGGGACCGGTATCAAAATTTTGTGGGACCGGTACCGCATATATGTGGGACCATAATTTCATTTTAATTATTAAATGTTATTTTCACTCTTTTCTCTCACCCTAATGTCTCCTCCCACTCTCTCAATCACCGACGCGGGCGGGGGCACCGTCGTCGGCGCCGTCGCCGGCCTCCTCCAGGAGAAGGAGGCGAGCAGGAGGCGGTTGCGGGCGCGGGCATCGACGCCGGCCTCCTCAGCGGGAGACGGGCGCGGGAGCCGTCTCCGGGCTCCTCCAAATCCCCTCCAGCAGAACTCGCCGGGCGAGGGTGGGGGCGCCGTCGCCGGCCTCGGCCTCTTCCAGGAACAGGAGGCGAGCAGGAGGCGGTTGCGGACGCGGGCATCGACGCCGGCCTCCTCAGCGGGAGCCATGTGCGGGCGCCGTCTCCGGGCTCCTCGAAATCCCCTCCAGCGGAAGTCGCCGGGCGCGGGCGGGGGCGCCGTCGCCGGCCTCCTCCACCTCCCCTCCATCAGCAAGATCCGACAGCGGGCGCCGTCGCCGGCCTTTCCCTCCACCACCTCCGGAGCAGCAGAAGCATCTGGCCGCCGCAAGGCCAAGCTCGCCATCATCCGGCTTCTTGACCAAGCCGCCATCCCAGACGGCAGGTTTTTTAAATCAGGTATCTATTATATACTAAAAGCAAAATGAGTTACTTTTCGAGACATTAAGTTGATCCACACCATCCTAATTATTTTGGACAGTTAGATCTAAAACGTGTGGTTAGAATTTAATGAAAGTTATTATTTACGTAACCGTACAGAGTTCCGGTTGACACGTTATATATTCATCCTCCATAACAAATAAGTCAAGATATGCCGAGGGTAAAAGAGTTGTTTATTCGTGGACAACTTTTCAACGAGATAGGTAGGGATTGAGTCCGTGTGATGTCAGCCTCCAAAAAAAACTAGGCGTACATGCTAGAGACCCCAAGCATTGGCGCCTGAAACACAGCGTCGCAGGCTTACAACGGCTACACGGCCGCGAGCTACAACATGCGCCATGTACGACGCATTAAAATATCCTAGCATAGGACCAACCATTAAAATAGTGAAATGGTTAGACAAGTCATGCATTACAGCATTAGGGAGGGCATAATCTCAAAAAAAAAAAAAACATTAGGATGACTCCAACGGGCCGATCCAAACGGACGCGCGTTTGGTCCGCGTTTTGTCCGTTTGGGTCGGGGAACGGACGCGCGTCCGGCCCATGTCCGCCCCTTTCTGGCCAGTGCCCCCAACGGGGCCGACGCATTGAGTCCGCTTGCCATTTTTTTTAATACTAGGATTACATTTTTAAAACTAAAATTACATAGTAAATTTAGGACTTCCTCCTAACATTAAACCCTAAAACCTAAACCTAAACTTGAAGGAAATTAATAACCGACCACCGGCCGGCAAGGGGGGAGATCAAAGAGGGGCTGCGGCCTTGAGGAACGTCACGCAGCATGCCCGTTCTGCAACGGACTCGCTGGCTCTTCCTTCATCGCGCCCATGGCCAGCCAGGGCTGGCTGACTCAATCTTCTTTGATCATTTTGTAGCTACGAAACACGTAGCGGGCGCCGGTATTAGTGGAAAATGAGCCGCACATAGGCGGCCACGCCGGCGGGGATATGACATCAGGTGGAGCTGCCTGCTCCTTTCGCGGCCTCGGCCGCCGCCAAGGCCTCCCGGTGCCGTTTGCGCCTCGCCGCGCGCTTCTTGGACTCTTCGGCGCGGCGCATCTGCTTCATCTCCTCCTCCACCGCAGCGTCGGCACAGGCGCGCGCGGCGGACATGAACGCGGCCGCCCTCTGCGCGTTCAGCTGCATGTGGGCTGCATCCACCGCCTCCTCCTCGGTGATGTGAGCAGGGCCGCCCACGCCAATGGGAGGCTCCGGCGGCGCGCCATCCCCCGCGACACCGGCCGCCGCGACACCGGCGGCGCACTCTTCTTCGTCGCTGTCGGCGCAGTCCGCGAACGCCGCCTCCACCGCACTCCTCTGGGCGTCCGTCAGGCGCGGACGCGGCGGCTGGGGAATCATGCCGGCCCATGCCGGGCTGGTCGCCATCCGGCGCGAGAAGCTGCCGCGATAGCGCCCGCGCGCGCTCATACGCGCTCGCTCGACCTCGTCCACCAGATGCTGCGGCGGCGGCGGCGGCGGATCCATTCCGGCGCGTGGATCTGAGCTTGGAGATGGTGGCCGCCGTGGCTAGGGTTTGGCCGGACGGCGCGATTGGGGAGGAGTGCCCTAGGGTTTGGCCGGCCGGCGCGATTTATACAGCGGGGCCACAGTTATTACGGGGTAGGTGGCCGTTGGGGTCGATGACACGCGGGGCCAGAGCGGACACGGGGAGGATGCAGGAACGGTCCGCTCGCGTCCGGGCCCGACGCATCGGTGACCCAAATTTGGGTCAGGAATGCGTCGCGGCGGACCAAAAAACGGACCGCGGTCCGTTTGCGTCGCCCCGTTGGGCCGTGTTTTTGGCTTCCGCGGACAGGGACGGACGCGCGCGGACTCGATGGGTCGCCCCGTTGGAGTCATCCTTAGGGAGGGCATAATGCAGGTGTAATCATGATCCACTTAATTACAGGTAAATTACTACTCTAGGTATTGAACTTCAGGAGAATTCGTGGTGAGGATTGGAACGCTGAATGATTCAGCTGTTCATGCGTCTTGGCGTGAAGTGTGATCAGATTTTTTTTTTTGAAAGTTCTATATCGATGTAAGAAAAGAAGTCCTAGAAGAATAAATGTCAACAAATCTCTGGTACATATTAAGGCATACACAAAGCCTTGATTAGTCATATCGAAGATCGGTAGAAATTACCACGTGAATTGATCATGATCTATTTTTTTCAATCCACTCTAAATTTGAAGAAGATAGTTTTTTTTTTTGAAACAATAGGTTGCATGGTACGAACAATCCGGGAAATTGTCACATATTCCAGAACATATTAGGTAAGCGACACGAATAATTACCTACACAAATTACAATGAATATTCGTACATTTAGAGTTTTGAAGAATATATTTATATTAAAATTTCTAAAAATAAAACTTGCATGCTAGGGACAATCCATAAGTCTGAAAATCACATACATAAAATTGGGTGGAATCGTCACATATTCAAGAACATATTAGGTAAGCAAGCGGAATAAATACCTCCACATTTTACAATGACTATTTGTACATTTAGTTGATATACCATTTAACTAGGATAATTAGTTTTATTTCACTACTTTACGAAGTAATATTACATTGCAATTGTAATCAAAGAACATCAAAGAATTATTTCTTTGCCGGGAAAATAATAATCTAAAAGGCGTAGTTTGGTCATTGCTCACAAGTGGATCCTAATGAACCTCGCATACCAATAGAAGAAAATTATATAGCAACGACAATGATGCCCTCGCATTTGCGAGGGCCGCCCTGCTAGTTAGTATAAAGAGCGGATTGAAGCGAGGGCTGGGGATTGGATGGGTGCACTGGACATGGCAGTGAAGCTTTATGACGGGTGTTGTTGATCTCCCCAGAACAGTTGATTCTGTAAGGGAAGCCATAATGCCGTATTTGGTAGAGTTGCTGCTGTCATATATAGGTTATGGCTTTGAGTATATTTCAATTGCATTGTCAAACCATACTGGAAAAGGGGGAGCAGCAGATGGCCTGATAGATGCCGACAAATCCCTGCTGACACAGAGAAAGGAACAATATGCTCGTGTAGGAGGGGTTGCAGTCGAGTATTGTGTTCACATTGGAAGGAATGACATCCTGTTTGATCTAAATTTGTTGCTGCAGAAAGTGGAGGTAGGCTTGCTCTAATTAACTCATAAGGACTAGCAACCTTTCTATCTTGCTCAACTCTGATGTTTGTTTTGTTGATACATGAAGTTGCTGCAATCTTCCCTTCTGTGTTTAATACAACTCTCTTTGGATCAGTCTTTGATACATCCTGTGATCTCTTTTGGTGGATTCTTTAGTGAGCTCTAGCGTTTGCATAGCCAAGCATTATCCCTTTCTTCTGCTTCTTTGACTCCATTTTATTAGTACTTTTGAAGATTTCACAGCCCTTTTAAGTAAGATGCCAGAGGATTTTTATATTAATTTGCATGTGGAGCAATATAGAGTACATATGCATATGCCAAGTTATCTTTTTGCTGATAAGGTTATGCACCTACATGTTTCTGTTATTAAATTGCAGCTATATCTTGAAATGGCTGACATGACATGAATAACAGGTATGTTTCTGGAGGTACTGGAGCCATATATATTGAAAGATATGCTTGGTTCTTTGCCCCCTGAGGTGAGTAACATCGAGGATTTTCTAGTGTTAGCTCATAAATTTGCAAATGATTATACATTTATGCCCATCTGATTTGTAGATCATGCAAGCTCTGGTAGAGCATTATAGTGGCAAAGGAGGGTTGCAGCGAGTCAAACAATGAATTCTCCATATGGATATTTCTTCACTGAATTTTAATCAGGTATTAGTATCTCAATCTGATTCCTTTTGAACAATTACATTTATATGATTTTGGACAGGATGGATGAGCCAGTGTCATTGGAGTGTGACTATAAGCGCGACACGGACTCGGAGGACGACAGGGACTCGGATCAATATGGGCCATCGCCAAGCAACCTACACGTAACAATCCCAAGAATACATTGACTTTTGGCACCGGCGATGGGAACATGAGCGCATAATCATTCGGAACGAATTAAGAATTTGTAGTGTTCGATGAATAGAAATTATCTGTGATCATTATTTGCTTTTAGTTTTGATAAGAGATACTATATGAATGGTTCTTTAGTGTTTGATGAATAGAAATTATCCGTGAGCATTATTTCCTTGGTCAATATGTAAAATCAGGTGGATAGGGAAGAAAATACAAGCATGATTATTTGCTCAGCAGCATAACACTCCTTTGACTACTGTACGACTACTTCCAGACTTTAGTTACAGTGCATTTCACAGTAACCGTGAACCTTCACAGCAGAAGTTTGGGACTGAAAAATCAACCAAAAAACACTCAGAAAACTAAACTAACACCGATCATGTATGCCACCCCCAGGGTTTAAAATTCGGCTGATGATTTCATAGATACGACATCAGTTTCAATCCCACACCAAATGTAATGTACAAAGACTTCTTGATTGAAGTATATCAGTGTTCTAAACAAAAGGAAAATACATGCACATAATTAACTCTTCGGCCTCAAAATTTGGAAGTGAATACAGGAAAAGTAATAAAAACTACAGACAATATCGACATACGGTGCAGAATAAATTCCTCAGAAGAACATACTTGGCATACTACTAATAGCCAGTTAAATTTAGTAGTAGATCTAATATATAATCTCTTGATATCTTGGGGAAAGAGGCAAGACATTTTAGATCAAAAATTTGCAAATTTATTTCAAGAATATCAAAAACTAGTAGAAAGGTGCTTTGGGTTAAATAGTAAACTTGACCTAGATTTTGCATAAAATAGAAGAAGCAAAGTTAAGACATAATACCATTTGTAAGAATAACGATTATATTAAAGAAGAAGTACTATCCATAGGAAAACATATAAACCATAACCTGAACAAAAGCAAAGAATCATCTTCAAAACCAGAAACGAGGCAAGATTTACTTGAAATAAAATTGCTAGTGCAAGAGGTAAAATCTGTGATCCTCTCATAGTTTCATGAACGAATATAACCAAGCATTAAAAGAGGCAGAAAATACTTAATACCTTCTATAGGATTCTCTAATCAAGACTCACCAAAGAAGATTCCAAAATAATAATAAGGCAGAATAACACAATATTGCAGTTGTTAATCCAGATTTTAGAAAAACTAAAAAATCTATAAAGCAGCAAAGAAATTGTGTTAGCCTCATCCGGAATATTATCATCATCAAGAAATATTAATTCAGAAAAATGGACATATCTAAAACTAGAAGAGACAGAAGCCTCCAATTAATAAGAGAAGATTCTAAGCCACTAACAATAAGGCATAGAATGTCATGCAGCAACATAGATGACGTTGATAATTCGGAAGAAGTAATAGACATGCAAAGAGACATGGAAACATATCAACTTGCACGAATTATTGCAGGTGATGGAAGGGGAGATAAGATTAGGAAGGAAATGATCAACTTTTGTTTCACCCCAGATTTCGTAGGTTCGCTCCACTCTTGCCTCTTGCCTCATGTGTTAGTCTTCCTGTATGGTTTTCATGTCTGTATGATGTCCTCGACACAAAGTCTCTTGCATAGTTGCTGGTTTGAGATACCTACTAGATGTTCATCTACAACCGAAGGCTGAACTGAAGATGCAAGATTTCAGTTTATGTCCAAAGTTATAAGTTTTAACCATAGCAGTACATCTGAAGAAAATATAGTTGGGCACTTTCAGGAGAACAAACGGTCGGTTCCTTTCCCATGCGCGAGAACCCAGCTTCAAAACTTTAAATGCTATCTTGCTGTGTGAGCGTCAAAATTCTAGATAGAGTCCCATGTCTTGCTGCTATAATATGCAGCTGAGCAGATTTGTTGTCTTCAAGTGAAGCTAAACTTGAGCTATACCAAAAAAAATTAGTTCTTGAGATTTCAATTGTTATACTTTCAATTAATAATATGCACGAGTGCTCACGATGCTTACATTTACTCTCTAAAATACATGTGTGTTGTATTATTTGTCGCCATGGCTATTTCACAGAAGTCATTGTTAACAGACTGAACAACACTATCCTAAATAATTTGGATAAAACATAGCTACAATGAATACATGTGTAATTAAAATTAAAGTACTATGAGAGTAAGAGTACAATCATCACAGATGTACTGTTCTTTCTTATTTTAAACTCTCAGTTGTTTGTCAGTGATAGTACATTTTAGGTCTCTACCGATTACCAGAATGTAATTCAAAAGATCTTCTTGCTACGAGGTGTAATACCCCGTAATTTATTGGATATTCTCATCGAGATTTTTGGCATCACCCCTGAAGACCATTTTATCCGTCATTCTTGAATTTGGCATCTCTCCGAGATATTCCATCGTGGAGTACTCTTTTATTCTAAGATAGTACCGTGAAATTATCTCTTTCATGGCCATCTTCTTGTGACCTTTCAAAACAAGACTCTTCACAAATATCCGAGTCCACGGTTGAGTCGGGCTTGTCGAGACAATCAAAATGGACTACTCATTTGCAGAAATCGGATTCCGGATGGATCTTCCATAATTTATTTCATCCTAATGGCCAAGATTCTTTACTGTATTTCGAAAATATGTTGAATAAAAGGAAAGAAAAACAAGGCTGGAGAACCCCCATACCTTATCCTTCCTCGACACCACGTGAGGCCCTCATCCTCATCACCAAGGTAGTCCACTTTCTTTTTCCTTCTTCACTCGGGAGCTCCATCCCTTCCCACGGCGCCTCCTCCCTTCTCTCCCCTTTGCTCCCATCTTCTCCCCTCAACCCTACCCTCTGCGCCACATCCTTTCCCAGCTCCTAGTGCAGCCAGGACCTGAGGTTGAAGAAGAAGAGGAGAAGAAAAGAAGAAAGAATAAGATGGGAAGGAGAAGAAAAGAAAGGGGTCCATCATCATCCTCCCTTTGAATTCCTTCTGCTCAAACCTCACAGGTGTGGGATTATTCCCAATCAACGTCTTCGCTATCGGTAAAGGCAAGTGCATGACGAACCCTTGTTCTCTATGTTCGTCCATTGTGTGACGGTTCAACTGATTGCTTTCACTGATTGAGATCCCTTGTTCCGTTGGTTTACTTCATACTTATTCAGTTCTTTTATTCGGTTCCTTCGTCCATGTTCAGAGATATTTCACTTTATTAACTTTACTAGCTAACTCGGTGAGCGACTGTTCACAAGTGGCTACTCCGATAGAGTTCGGTGAGAACTGTCAGCTTGTGAGCTAGTCCGAGGGCTAACCTTTCTTGTCGGTCTGGTGAGAGACTGTCCCGAGTGGCTACTCCGATAGAGTTCAGTGAGAACTGTCAGCTTGTGGGCTAGTCCAGGCGACAAATTCAGATACTCGGTTTCAATCTTTTAGTTCATAAGGGAGATTATCAGTATTTTCATGTGGTCCTTGTTGGGTTCAGTTTGTGTTGGATGTTGAAAATTGGTAACCCTTGGCTATGTACTTGACAAATTGGATTATTTATTCTGATGGTTTTGTATTGTACTTGCTGAGTATTTTTATACTCAACCTTGCATTTTCATTTGGTTTTCAGGTAATAAATAAGCAACATGTACGGGATATGGGCGTAGCACCTCTACATCTTTAAGCACGTCACATAATTTCAAATAATAATTAGTGGACACCAATTGTTGCTGAGTGGCTTCCTACAGTACTTGGTTGAGCCTTTTTTTTGTACATCTCCGGACTTACACAAATTTATGAGTCGTGTGGATGTTCCATACAAGCCGTAATGTCAAGTTTTTCTAATTACTATCAATTGTTGGTTGTGGGTGTCCTTTTTAACAAGGGAATCTTTGTCCAAATTTCAAACTATTTTCAGACTTAGTGGTTTTAGCGTAGCGTGGTAGCATCTTAGGAAGGGTTGATTCCTGGGGTGTTATACGAGGTTACTATTTTTTCTTTTATTCCTGATGAATTTACTTTTGTTGGCTGACTGACAAGTAATAAATTAGTCCGAAAGTTGGTCGTCCATTATCATTGTGAGTTGGTTGTATGTGAGCCATATTTTCATGGGACTTTCCCATCATATAATTGTATTATGTGCCTCTGGCAAATCAGTTTTGACTCATCAATTATTCTTATGTTTTAGGAAATATCAAACGGGTTTTATGCTTTCCTAGATTGGTGATGTCTACGCACGCATCTATTCTTGTAGACAGTGTTGGGCCTCCAAGTGCAGAGGTTTGTAGAACAGCAGCAAGTTTCCCTTAAATAAATCACCCAAGGTTTATCGAACTCAGGGAGGTAGAGGTCAAAGATATCCCTCTCAAGCAACCCTGCAATTAAGATACAAGAAGTCTCTTGTGTCCCCAACACACCTAATACACTTGTCAGATGTATAGGTGCACTAGTTCGGCGAAGAGATATTAAAATACGAGTGATATGGATGATTATAAGTAGTAATTGCAATCTGAAATAAAAATAGCAGCAAGCAAACATGAGACAAAATGAGAGTAAACGGTGTTTCATTGCTTGGAAATAAGGCCTAGGGATCATACTTTCACTAGTGGACACTCTCAACAATAATAATATAATTGAATACATAAATATTTTCTCTTCACTATGCTACTCTGAATTATTCTCTCGTTGGATAACGAACACAAATCCACTGCGTAGGGCTATAAAAGCACACCTTAAAATCGCATTCCACATCTAGGGAACCCCACACTGTCAACTTGAGCGCCCTAAAATAGTACTATACAAACACCACAATTTCATAGAGACATCCAACACAAATAATAACTCATGATAAGTATTCCTGTAATCTTTATCCTAAGAGGCACACACGGTGCGCACACTGTCAACTTCGCACCGTGGGACAAAGGTGACTCCGGAGTTTACATTAATAAAACCACTTGAGTAGCATAATTCATAAGATAATGAAGAGTAATATCTATGAATTCAACTAGATTAAAAATCTCATGATCGCATAAAGATCACACCATGGAGAGAGAGATAAACCACATAGCTACCGGCATGAGCCCTCAGCCCCGAGGGAAACTACTCACGCATGGTCATGGTGATGAGGAGCTTGATGGAGAGGTGCAGCCCGGAGTGGAGGCGGAGGCCGGCAGCAGCCACGGCGCGGCGGCGGCCCTTGGCGGCGGCGGCGGCCCCTGGAGATGGTGCTGCTATGGAGGAGGTTCTCCTCCCCAAGACGGCTGCCTCGGAGGAGGAAAATTCGTGGTATGGGGGGCCTCTCCACGAGTTAGGTTTCCTCTCCTTATATATGCTCTCGGATTCCCGTCATCTCCTTTAGGGTTTAGGTAGAGCGGCGATATCTAGAGCGTCCGAACTCGGAATTAGGCGAATTTTAAGTCCAGATCGATTGGCAGAAAATTCCCCGCACCTTTCGCGACTAGACTTTTTCTGTTTGACGTCGTCCGTGACAATCTCCGAAAAACGTTTTCAGACAGATTTCAGGAAGGTCCCGATTCGACTCCAACAAGGTTTTCTTTGCCCAATTTTGATAATTCCTACACATTAAAGTGTAAAATAAGAACATTGTGCACTTTGGCAACTATTAGTAGGCTAGTCCAATAAATGTCATAATATGATATAAAGTGTATATAAAAATGTAGCAATTAATATAAAACATGCATGGAACATCAAAAATTATAGATACGTTTGAGACGTATCAATTGGCTGCAGGAAAATTATTCCGGTCATCAGCTAAGATCAAAGAGTATTCAATCCTTCATCTGAGATAGATCCTTCCCTTCAAATTTTCCCATGATGTGATGTAGCTGCTGTTAATCTAGAATCTATGCCCCCGTTAACAATAAGACAACAAGTCACATGCTCAATTTATGAATTATGAAGTTTTGTATTTTGCACTGTAATCTCTTGATTGTTGGTAGCACAATCTCTCAGGTCAATGCTTTGTTCTATATTTTGGTTCCGCCTTCCAGGTCTTGGTTGCTATTTCTCATTGTTAGCGCTGTCGAGGCCAGCTACCTTTGCTTTTTGGAATCATTATTAGTTACATGAGACTCATAGGATGTTTGAGATCATGTCTCAATATCCACTTTAGATCAATGATCTGATCAGAACTTATGTATTCGCTGTTGTTTCCATGCGTATCTGTAGTATGTACACCTAGATGCGCCTCTTATAGAGCCATCTTATGTTAAGTCAGTGTGTTATGGACCTCTGAATTACTGCCCTTGTGTGCTTTAGCAATGCATTAATTCATTAGTCCATATCTATGGTTGACTTGCCAGTTTCTTAAGTTATGGTTGTATGTTGTGATGGTTGTTTCTTTGAGGAGTAGCTACAGTTGGTGGATTAATCAGGCTTCACGAGCCTCTGTCTGTTCTGTGGTAAACAGGTAATGGATGTTGCTCCTGAACGTTTATTTTATATTACATTGGTATGGTGCGAAGCATTGCACAGTTGCCACTGCCTGGTAGGTTATATTGTTACCCATCTGCTTCATAGCCTTTTATTTCAATTCTCTATTTGTAAAGATGCCTCAAACTTAATCATGTGCTACCAATTTGAACTGCCTCAAAAAACTGTGCTCGGTGATATTTTGGTTCTACCATCCAAGTCTCCGTCGCCGAATGTCTATATTACTTCCCAAGTGTTTCTATATTACTTCCCAAATGTGTGAATTTATATATTACTTCCCAAGTGTTTTATTGTATGCTGTTATGATTACTGATTTCATACGATCTGGAAAATACGCTTTAAAATCTATATACATGTGGTCAAATCCATATACATATAAATATTCTTTAAGTGATCTGTATAAATGGTGGAAACCACAGGCAAAAAATTCAAAGAAACAAGAAGTGCCGTGCGGCGAGCCGCGCCCTTCGAATCTAGTTAATGACATGCACCATATTAATGAGTAAAAACACTTGCAAAAAACAATTTTGGAACAGAATTGCTACCTCTTTTAATTTGCTGCATGTCTGCATGTACGCCTATTGTGACCGTGCTCCCTGCAATAGCCGCATTTCCCCTTTGATCTTGGCTTCTTCATCTTTGCCTGCAGCCTTTTCTTAGGTTTAAAGTTTGAAAAATAAATGTAATATCTGTAATATGGCTAAAAGTTTGTAACTCTATCTTCAGAAATCAGAATGAATACTGATCGATGCAAATATATTTCATCCAAAACTGCGAGTGTCGTGTTCCCACAGAGACTAGGCAAACAACACACAAGTTTCGGCTAAAGCTAGATGGAAGTCTAAGCAGCAAGTTTTTAATTAACCACAGGGTTTAAGCAAAGTTCACACAAGTGAGATCGACATCCAAATTCAGAATTGAACTTGCAGCCTCCTGGTTGTCAATCAGGAATCTAACAAGGATCCGAGCAATTTTTAGACAGGGAACAAGATTTTGGTGCTCAACTTGCAGAGACTAGTCATGCAAGGAATGGTTTTTAGCAGGTTTTAAGAAGGAGAAAAATACAAAGTACAAAGGTCACAATTTTCTGGGTTGTCAGTCCAGATCACTGTGAGATAACGAGAAGTTGGAGGCAAAGGATGGAAATTCAACACACCGGCGTGCAGGGACTAGCCATACACGCCACAGATCAAACTACACATGGGCATAACTAGCTAAATCTCAGAATCAACAATAAATTGTGTCACTCAACTTACTGTAACAACTGAAATAAGCAAGAATTACACACACATAATTCAGCTGAACAAATCACATTGCAGACACAAGCTACAGATGTTGCAAGCACACAAGTTCCAGGTTTTAGACAAGCACAAGCATGCACGAACAAATTACCACAAAGGGTCACGAGTACTTAAACTAGTGCACATGCGAGCCAATACTTAACTCAGAAATTAAGGGAGAGAGAGAGAATCGATGGATTAAACCAACGGAGAGCTTCTTGCTTGGTGAGGAGCAGCAGCAAGGAGAGGCGCTGGAGGAGAGCTTTGGGTCGTTCTGCCCTGAGACAGAACAGCAGCAGCTGGCGTCAGGTAGAGGAGCTTCAGGTCGGGGAGGTCTTGGGCGACGAGGAGCAGCTGCAGGTTGTCGCCGTCCTTGGCGTCCCGACGACCTTGGCGACAAGCAGGTGAGGAGCGGTGGTGATGAAGCAGCTCGTGGTGGCTCGCCGTCGCGCCTGCCTGGCCGCGGCGGCTGCCGAAGGCAGAGAAGAGGATGGGGATAGGATAGAACGCCAGGCCGGATTTGCAATCGATACAAGCTAGGGATTTAAGGCCTCGATCTGATCTGCTCTTTTGTACTTTGCCCCCTCAATTCCTCTCAGCTTTGCACAAGTTGGTCCTGCTTGCTTTATTCTTTCATGTTCTGGTCCCTCTAATTAAGTTGATACGCAACAGCTTGTCCAAATGATCCAGATTAGAAGAATGTGTGCCTTGTCGCACCGATCTGCAAATAATAGTAGCAAGAATATTAATATGTTCATTTAGGCATTATTCTTACATTTAGCAATGATATATAGTCCAATTAACCACTGAAACAATATAAAAGCTTAGTAAAATGGCAGCTAAAAGTGTATAAATATGATGTATATCAAATACTAGGATCTCTCAGGTTATAAAACTTTTTTGGTCTGTATGATTATTATTCACAGGATGTACATTTTTGCATTCTTAGATTGACGTCATGTTTGTGAAACAAATCAACCAAATTGCATAAGTCGATCCATTGTTTGCCATGTTGGCTCATGTTCTAAACAATTCTATAAAGATTTCACCATTTTTCAGTACTTCAATGCCACTACATTTGCAGTTCTTCTGTGTTATGAACTGCATCAGGTAGTTGACCTATTTAACTGTAAACCGGGTCCTAATGATGCCATAAGCAGTGATAGGTTAATACTTCCCACAAAAGCAGCAGCTCACCTAGCTTTAGGAAGACCGAGAGCCCAAATTCGATGGCCTGTCCCCGCTCCCTCTCACGAATTCATAATTTTTTTCCGAGCTAGGTGATTTTGGGCCTTACGGGGATAAATTGCAGGAGTAACTATATCAATTTTAATCAACGGCTAAGAAAAATCATGTCTTAATCAATGGCTAAGAAAATTCATAGCCCACGGTACCGACGTACGACGAGTACCGTGCCAACCACCGTAAAAGAGCTCGATAGACTTGCAGTCCCATTGATGACTGATGGCGTGAATCACACGCTCGTTGGGAGACCCCAAGAGGAAGGTATGATGCAGTTCAGCAGCAAGTTTTCCCTCAGAAAGAAACCAAGGTTATCGAACCAGTAGGATCAGCAACTCTTCAGAAGGTTGTTGGTGGCTCGCACGGCGCAATACGATCACCAATGTGGAATCTGCACACAACACAATCAAACTATTTTGCCCCAACGAAACAGTGAGGTTGTCAATCTCACCGGCTTGCTGAAAACAAAGGATTAAACGTATGGTGTGGAAAATGAGTATTAAATTGCAGAGAATGAAAAAGGAACAGTTTGCAGTTTGTGGTTGTTTAATCAGTGTAAAGAATGGACCGGGATCCACAGTTCACTAGTGGTGTCTCTCCATAAAAGATAACTAACATGTTGGGTGAACAAATTACAGCTGGGCAATTGACAAATAGTGAGCGCATGACAATGCATATACATGACATGATGACTACTATGATATTTAATTGGGCATTACGACAAGATACATAGACCGTTATTCAACAGCATCTATGACTAATAATCCACCGCCGGGTTGTCATCCGAGTCCCCCGTTGGTATTAAGTTGCAAGCAACGGATAATCGCATTAAGTAAAGCGCGTAATGTAAACAAACACATATGCCCGTGGACATAGCATCGTTAGGTTACCCCTAGTGGCAACAGCACATCCACAATCTTAGAACTTTCTGTCACTGTCCCAGATTAAATGGAGGCATGAACCCACTATCTAGCATAAATACTCTCTCTTGGAGTTACAAGCATCTACTTGGCCAAATCATCTACGAGTAACGGAAAGCATGCAAGATCTTAAATAACATATAAGATAGATTGATAATCAACTTGACATAGTATTCAATATTCATCGGATCCCAGCAAACACAACATGTAGCATTACAATAATATGATCTTGATCATGTAGGGCAGCTTACCAGATCTAAACATGATGGTACAAATTGGAGAGACAACCATCTAGCTACTGCTATGAACCCGTAGTCCAAGGATGAACTACTCACGCAACACTCCGGAGGCAGGCATGGCGATGTAGAAGCCTCCGGTGATGATTCCTCTCTCCGGCAGGGTGTCGGGAAGAGGTTCTGGACCCTCCCGAGCTAGGGTTGACGGCGGCGGCGTCTCTGAAACTTTTCGTGGATATTTGCTCAGGCCCTTAGGGTTTTCGCGTCGGGGGGAATAAGTAGGCGAAAGGGCGGCGGCTGACGACCCCGAGGGACCCACACCACCCTAGGGCGCGCCAGGGGGTGGCCCGTGCCCTAGTGGCGTATGGGGCCCCTGTGGCTCCTCTCCGTTGCTCCTTTGGTCCGTCAGGTGAGTTCTGGTAAAATAGGGACCCCCGTGATGTTTCGTCCAATTCCGAGAATATTTCCAGACTAGCTTTTCTGGAATACAAAAACAGCAGAAAACAGGAACTCGCACTTCGGCATCTTGTTAATAGGTTAGTCCCAAAAAATGTATAAAAGTGATATAAAGTAGACGCAAAATATGTAGCAATTGGTATAAAACAAGCATGGAATATCAAAAATTATAGATACGTTTGAGACGTATCAATGACCACCTGCTCCGTGTCCCTATGTTCCGTCTTCTCGATCTTGTGATGTTGCTTCAGCTTTGAGTTAACAAACCTTTAGAGTCGCCTAATATCTTACGGAGCTGCGGAATACAGTTTAGCCAAATAAAGTGGGACATGATGCGACATACAGATTAGCCAAAGGGAAACATAAACTAGGGTAAACAATGGAACGCCATGGCCGCCATCATGAACTGCTGGGGATGCAAGTGGCGTGTAATTCCTTAAGTGTGCGGTGCTTGATAATTTTTCGTTCTATAGCAAGTTTGTTTCTAACATTCCAAAGAGCCCATGATTGTGCTAGGAAGATGAACCAAATTAGTCTGCGTGTTCGGCCAGAGAAATTAGAAAGAATAGAGAAGAATTGCGCAAAACTCGAAGGGCACCAAGTCCTCCACACAAAGACCACTATCGAACAGGAAAAATATATATAGGATAAAAAAAGGGAGGCATCCCATATGATTCTCATGGTCGGTAATCCCACCGTCCTTTCAAGAAAACTACACGCACTGATTTTTCTCCATTTGTTTACTGCTGTGAGACCATAAAGGACGATTCCTAAACTTTCGACTTCGAACACGTTGCTACTACATATTTTCCATATGAGTTTTTTGGACGATAGAAGGTTCATCTCCTTCACAAGAGTGATTGCCTTCAGATAAGATTTCCAAAAAATAGATCATATATTCCGGGATCCACTTCAGATATTGAAAATGTACATAACCCACTGAAACCAAGAATACATAGGCCCAACTACACCTCTCGCCGATCCAAATTCCTCAAACATTTGTGAGGAATCTTTTGATTTTGTGGTGGTGAATTCAATATAGCCGCCATTGTGAGATAAGAAAGATGATCCGAGGGCACGTGATGAGAAATATGGGTGTAGTGGCCAGATTTAGGCATTGTATCAGTAATAGATATCTTCAGGAATTTGCTTCCGAAAAAACCGATTCATTCGAAAGCGGGGATGAATCGGCACGCGAAGGAACAATGCTTAAAGAGAAAACTACATGTGGGGCATTCCAACGCAGTCCATCTGAACCCCCTTCAATCATAGTTAAATCCCAGTAGACAGAGGGGATATTCAAAGCAGGCTAACCCAACCCAACCCTAGCCGCCGCCGTCCTCGCGCTCGCGGCGGCTGGCCGGCGCCGCCCCTCCCCTCCTCCTCTCCCCCACCTCCTCCCACGGCCGCGCCGCTCTCCCGTCCGGGCCCCTCCTCCCGCTTCTCCTCCTTCGCCGCCGTCGGCGCGAGCCGCCGCGCGCGGCTCGGTTGGGCTGCCGAGCGCAGCTCGGTGGGGCCGACAGCGGCGGATCTTCTCCACCCGCGGCGTAGGAGGCCTCGCGGGGCGGCGCTCCTCCGGCGGCGGTGCTTTCCAGGATGACGGCGGTCCAACTATGGCTGGATGGTACTGGCAGCGGTGACGCCACCGTTGGAGGCGACGGCGGCGGATTCGAGCCTGGCCGAAGCCCTGCAGGCCCAGATCTGGCCCTTTGGCCCCGATCTGGGTCAAGGCGGGACGGGCTTGACTCTCTGCCTCCGCTTGGACTACGAGCAGTTCGTGATGGTGGCGGCCATGACATCACCCTAGCTGCTGCACGGCGACGGGAGCTTCGCGGGCCCGTTTGGGTCCGGCCAGATCTATGGGGCCGAACAAGAAGATAGCGGCAGCGTGGCCTAGTGCAGCAGCGTGGCGGCGGGGACTTTACGGGCCCTTCTAGGTCTCAGCCGGCCTGCCCGGCCTGGTGTGTCCTTGCTATCGCGTCCGGTCAGCACCCGCAGTCGCGGTGGAGGATGTCCTCCAGGTGGTCGTGCTGCTGCCGCCTTCCGGCTCCAATGGCTTGGTGTGATCTTGTCGCCGTGTCGGGTCGGCTAGCGTTTATGGCGGTGGAGGTTGTTCCCTCCCGCGTGGTTGTTGTGCTGCCGCCTACGGCGGTCTCTTCTCAGTCTGGTCTCGCAGCGGTTGCCATGGAGAGACGACGATGGTGACTTCAAGCCCGAGGTGGCGTATGTTGGTGGGTGGCAAGTTTGGTGGAGCGCTAAGGATTGTCCGAAGATGTGGTTTTTTGGGGTCGGGAGAAATCCCTGTCACCTTGGCACCGACGCGGTGACGCTTGCGAGTGTCGCCGTTCCTTCCTGGAGGGCGTCGGATGTACCTCTTCACCACTCCTCGGAGCGTACCGGGGGAAACCCTAGGACTAGTCCGGGCAACAGTGTCGTCGTCGTCGCTTTCCTTCTTGGAGGTGTTGCTTGGTACGTGGTGTTTCAGAGCGTTAGGTTTGTGGTGGGATTACTCCGGAGAGTACGCAGCGGTTGCGAGTCTTTTTCGTTTTCGTTGATCCGCTAATGTCGCCTTTGTTTTCTCTTCTCTTCTTTTGGGGTTGTTTGTGTTGTTGGCCCAGCAATGGACTCAAAGTTGTACCGTGTGGTTGCTATATTTATATAGCGGGGCGAAAGCCTATTTCTTCTATATTCAAAGCAGGCATGCTCCAACAGATGAACACGCGTGACTCTGGACCTTTTAAAGAAACATGGCTGCCTCTAGAAATAGATTTGTTAGCATATAGCTAAAGAGCATCGGAGGAGAAGGTGTCATATCAGCATCATCAACGCAAGTAAACTTCAGAAGTGGAAAAGATCTTCTGTAAAAAATAATCGCAGCAGAAATGTATTAGAACTCTGAAAAAAGGAACCTCCACATGTATCTCATCTCCATCAGCTTTGACAAAAACAGTGTTACCCCCCAGGCCTTTGATAAGCCAATCAGCATCACGTTCAACTTCAGCAATTTCTTCATACAAAGCTTGGAGTGGATTTATATATGGCATGTAAGCTGATACGGAAAACAGTGGCTAAAGAGTGTTGAGCTATAACCTCACGCTGTAGAGCGAACTTCAAATAACGGAAAGAAAGAAACCTAAAATCTGAATAATAATAATAATAAGTAGTACGATACGCGGGGGGTTGAATGGCCCCCTGAGCTTTACGTAGCTCCATCGTTGACCATAAACCACGAACACTAACAAGGATCGGAATCATGACCAAGTTATGTTTTTGTCAAATGTAAAATATCAGCAAGATTAAGAATGTTGCCTACGATTAATCTCCCATCACGATCCCATGGATCACTGTTGTGGCAACATCGATGATGTCCCGCAAATACCAAAGGGCACCTCGTTGGTGATCACCACCGGCTCTATTTGTGAGTGTCTGTCTCTCTCCCTATGTGATGTCTTTTCGATCCTTTTATTTTGCATCTTCACATATGATTCTCATGATATGTAATCAAATTGTTCTTAAAAATATCACACTATTGCCAACTGATGACCGTTCTCCATTTGTTACTGCTGTGAGACTATAAATGATGATTTCTGAACTTTCAGCTTTGAACATATTGCTACTGCATTCCTCCAGATAAGATTTTGGATACGTTAGAGCGAGGGTGTTGATTAAACCTATGACACATACACACTCACACATTTTCAAGATTTGTTTTTCATTTTTGTATCTCCCAAACTATAAACATGTGGATTTGACACTTTGTAGGTCACTGAAACATTATAAATAGAATTTGGAAATAATAGCTTGTATTTATTGTGCAATTTAAATTCTCAATTGTTTAAAATTCAATTATTTTATTACAAAAATATATATTTAATTTCGTAAAAATTCCGAACTATTTTTCCCACAGTCGTATCAAATATGTGTCATCTATAGATTGCATGGTTTGAGAAAAACAAAAGGCTAGAGGAAGCAGTGTGGGCCGGCTTGCGAAGCGGCACGTTTGTGTTGATAGCCGATGCAAGGAGCGTCAGATAGGAATTGTCGCGGAACCGGCCCACTTAGGTTAAGTCCTAAACTTGGCATGGCCTCAAAATATAAAATTTTCACGTAGGCCTGTCAAGGCCCAATTTATATGCACTTATGCTTGTAGGCCTGGACTCTGGGCCCTTCACAATTGATAATGCCACAAGCCACAGAGTGGATTCTATTCTGAGCGTACCAGTATCGGCCTAGGATACCACAGTCCACAGCCCGTGCAAAAATAAGTCCACCAGGAACTGTAATTATAGTTCTCAAAAAAAAAAAAAGGAACTGTAATTATTTTTCTTAAAAAAATAAAGAACTGTAATTCTCGTTGAGCTCCCTCTGATAATCTTTAATCTAAATATAGACCTTGTCTGCAACTGCAATCCTAGCACGCACATAACCTTAAATAATCACTTATCTCAGGGGCTATCCACAAAAACCCTATCCCCAAAAATCCCCAACTCCAACCCCCGCGAACCACTCGACGAAGAATCAGCTACTCCTCCAAGTTTCAAAAAATAAAAAAGCTACTCCTCCACACTCCGACCATGGCGCGCGCCGCCGTTTCCACCGCGCCGCTCTCCCGCCTGCACTCCCCGACGCCCTCATTTCATCACATTTCACACGCGCACGCTCATTCCCAGCTCCGCATTAACCAGCAGCGCAAGCCTCTCAGCGTCGTCTCGGCTCTGCCCCAGGACGCGGACCTCCCCGCGCTCTCCCTGCCCGCCGCGGCCGCCGCGGCGGCCGCTCTGGCGGCGGCGGTATCTCTCTCGGACCCCGAGCGCCGTCGCAAGGCGCAGGCGGAGGCTGTGGGCGGCGGGGACAAGGAGGCGGTGCGCGCCTACTTCAACTCCACAGGATTCGAGCGGTGGCGCAAGATCTACGGCTCGGCCACGGACGACGTGAACCGCGTGCAGCTGGACATCCGCGAGGGCCACGCGCAGACGGTCGCCGCCACGCTCGCCATGCTGCGCGACGCCCCCGACGTCCCGCTCGCGGGCGCCACCGTGTGCGACGCCGGCTGCGGCACGGGGTCGCTCTCCATCCCGCTCGCGTCCGACGGCGCCTCCGTGCTCGCCTCCGACATCTCCGCCGCCATGGTGTCGGAGGCCCAGCGGCAGGCGCAGCTCGCCCAGGCGGCCGGGTCGCCGGACTTCCGCATGCCGCGGTTCGAGGTGAGGGACCTGGAGAGCCTGGACGGCAGCTACGACATCGTGGTGTGCCTGGACGTGCTCATCCACTACCCGAGGGAGGAGGCGCAGAAGATGATCCGGCACCTCGCCTCGCTCGCCGAGAAGCGGCTCGTCATCAGCTTCGCGCCCAAGACCTTCTACTTCGACTTCCTGAAGCGCGTCGGCGAGCTGTTCCCGGGCCCGTCCAAGGCCACGCGCGCGTACCTCCACTCCGAGAAGGACATCGAGGAGGCGCTGCGCACCGCCGGGTGGCGCGTCAAGAACCGGGGCTTCATCTCCACCCAGTTCTACTTCGCCAAGCTCTACGAGGCAGTGCCCGTCAGCGGCTCCTCCTCGTAGCCGGAATTTCTTTGTTGTAACTTTGTTCATAGACAATCTCGTGTTTCGGAATTTTGATTCTATCGGCAAAGTTTTGATATGTCTTGTATTAGGATGTAGGCAATGTATGTATCTCTCGCTGGTTTGAGCATAATTTGTTGTTATCATACTGGTGTCACGAGTTTCTTTCAGATAAAAGAGGTCTTTCGAACTCTGCATCGGTCGATGCACTACAAACGCGGGAGACATTCATGCATAGGCGAAGTGGTAACCTGCATATGGATATCTGACATTCTTCTGGACGACAATGAACTTCGGCGATGTGGAGCAGCTACAAATGGAACGGAGTTCTGTAACTTCTGTTAGCTGCGTCTGCACATTCAGACGCAACTGGAAAGAAATCTTCAGTCGGGTGCTCTGTTTATAGCCAAGTGCGCGCGCGCCTTGACTCGGAGCAATGCAGATAATGCAGGCCGGCACCAGTATCCATCGATCCGCGATGTTCTCCACCGCACGCTGCTTCCTCCCCGTCCACTCGCAAGCGCGCGTCGCCGTCCCCTCCCGCCGCCGCACACCGGCGCTCACCGCCGTGTCGGCCAGGCCACGCCGCAGAGGCGCGCGCCGGGGCCGCCCATGGGACGACGACGGCAGCGGCGACGAGGACGCCATCGACGAGAGCTTCTTCGGAGAACCGCGAGATGAGGAAGAGCCGGTCGAGCCGGAGGAGCCGTCCGGGAGGCGACGACCCGCCGCCTCGTCGGAGTCGCCCGCGGGGCAGCTGCGCGGGTCGGACGTGCTGCGGGCGCTGCAGAGGGCGGCCGCGGCGAAGATGGAGGCTAAGAAGAAGACCAAGAGGAACGCGGGCCCGCGGCCGACGGCGCGACGGCAGGAGAAAGGAGTCGACGGTGGCGGCGCCAAGCTGGTGGAGGCGGTGGGAGAGGTTAGGCCGATAGAGATAAGGCGCGAGTGGGCGCCGAGGATACAGGAGCTGGAGCTCAGGGTGCAGCAGCTCCTCCACAAGCACCACCATTAGAAACCGCGACTCATAATCCTTGTCAAATGTTCCATAGTGCTCAGTGATCAATCCATTCTTGTATTTGTCTGATCTGAGTTTTTTCACCTGGAACTGGTCATGTTAACTGACAATCTGACGGGGCTCAAGTAACTCAGAATGAAAGACTCTTTCACCTTCTACTTTTCCTTATTTTTGTAGATGTTTCAGCTTGAATTCAAACTGTTTCATCGGATGCATAGAGTGACAAAACGGCTGCTCGCTTTAGCATTGTATACCAGTTAAGGACTCGTTTGATTTGTAGGAACTATGGAGGAAAAGTAGAGGAATAGGAAAAAATCAGGAGATGGCACTATTCACTCGTTTGATTCGCAGGAATAACTCAAAGGAAAACCAAAGGAATTTTTCCCGTACATCCTAATTGCAATTAAGAGTGTCATGCGGCGTCCCGCGACGGCCCGCTACATGCGTTTTTAGTTCAAAGCGAGCAAAATCTGATCGGAAAAGTTATAACTAGCTTTGCCTAATTTAGGTACATGCGGGCTGGGTTTCGGGTCCGCTCTGCAACCTGAATTGCAATGCAAAACTTGGAGGAAGAAACAATTCACTCACACCTCATGTTTTTATTCCTGTGCACAAGGCACGAGGCAAAGATTACACATGTCATCCTTTCCCTTTCCTATTCCTTTCCTAATCCTTTGAGTTTCCTACCCTCTGAATCAAACAAGCCCTAACATTCTGGCATTCGGCGGTGGGTTTTGTCCGACCCGATTTGTTTGTTGTGTTGCTAGAACGTGGGGGATTTTTTTTTAATGGTGAACGTGGGGGATCTTGTTCGGCAAAGACGATTTAGTTTCAGTTTGTAAACCTGGGAATGGCGCATCAACTTGATTTGCTTTTGATCTTAAAAGAACCATGCAAGCACTAGTAATAAATATTGAAATGCCAGTGGAAATGGTAGCTGGAAGTTAATTAGTCAGGGCGTCCACCAGACGCGTAAACTAATCGAGACAACGACGGAAGCACCACTCGCAACTAACTTTGAACCTAAAACATGCAATTTAATCGCATAAACTGCAATAGCTCGGTTGGAAAAGCATGTTGGCTGCTTATCTCGAAGCACTCGTGGCAAGCACCGACACCCAAGTGTCTACAACCGTCAAGGACTCATGGGGCTGTCACCATGATATAATCTAGGTTTGTGCATTAGTTTATAATCAAAGGTAATTGCAATCCTTAGTTCATAGTTTATGTATTCCATGAAGTGAATAAGGTTTTTTTTTGCAGGTTGAAGAAGGTTAGGATGCATATCATGCCATGTATATTGATGACCTCACATACGAGGAGATGCCAAATTGTGGGGAAGGAAGCATGTGAAGAGGATGAGAAGGGGGAAGGGGAGGCCGACCTCGACGGACGTCACAACAATTGGCGTTGTGAGATCATAGAGAATGTCTGATGGATGACCAAATGAAATTAGCAAAAAAAAATTGTTGGGAGAGAGAGAGAGTTTGTTGAGAGAGAGAGAGACGTCTGAGGCGAGGAAGACGTCTCCGTTTGGGGAAAAGCGCGAGAGAACGAAGAGATGATGGGGACGATATAAAGTTGTCTTACAACTTTATGTCAACTTACTGGAAAATAATATAAAAGAAAGGGAAATAGTGGGCTAACATGGGAGATAGGTGTGCATACACATCCAACCATTGGATCACGCATAGAGAGCACAAAATATCAACGCGAGAGCACGCGACTTAACGGAATGACGTCATACCCAGAGCACAAAGTATCATAGGCAAAAAAAGTACTCGCTTGGCCACCTCATACCGTCATACGTCACACGCTTCTCTCTCTCCTTCATTTCTCACACCTCACCAGATCCCACCACCACCAGGACGCCCACGGCCCGAGAGAGCCCAGCTGCCGTCGTTCCGTCGACCGCGCGCGAAACCGCCGGCGCCCCTCACCGTGCGGCATCTCCGGCCTGCACGCATACGTCGCCTTCTCCTCCCGGCAACCGTGGAACCCGGCGCCGCCCCCTGTTCCCCGTCACGCATCCGCGGATCCGCCCTCTCTCCTCTGTACTTGTCGTTCCCCATCCGGTGAACTGCCATGCCACAACGAAGCTCCATGGCCGTGCGGGACGAGCTGTACGAAAACCAGGGGAGGGGCGACCCCTGCTAGAAAGCAATGCAGGTGTGGGCACGGCGGCAGGGTATGGAGGAGTTGTGGCGGCGGTCGAGCGGCCCGTGAGGTTCTCCTCGCCAGATTGCGGGCGTTGGCAGCTGAGCCGGTCAGCAGCGTGGGGTGCTCTATTTGCTTCTGATTCGTTTTCGCTTCTTATTTAAAACATTTTTCAGATCCAGATCTGTTCCATGTTTCTTCGGTGTAGGAGAAGAGGTCCTCTATGTTTTTTTCCAATTTCTTTTCCGCTTGCAATTTCTGCAATTCCACTTTTGTTCCGTGATGTCCAAGCGCCATTCAGGATCTGGTATCGGTCGCCCATCGGAGGTGATGAGGTCGGCGCCGGGATTTGGTTTCGTCTGCCGCGTCCCTGATTTAGAGTCTAGGCACTGATATTTGTGATTTAGAGTATGCACCGCCAGATGAATGGGCTCCATTCCTTTTCTTGTGGCTACTAAATTCAGTGGTTTTCTTTTTTGCTTCTCTTTTGTTCGTGATTGAAGATGCACTGCCTTTTCTGAAATTTACTTGGCATCTTTGTCACTGGATTTCCTTCAGATCAGATCTTTTCCGGTTCGGGAGTTCATTATTGATGATGGACCTTCTGTGTTATGTGAATGGTGACTAAATTAATACGGAGTAGCTGGGAATGGAATGTGTCAACGATTTTTGTCCTTTTAAAATCTGCAAAACCTTTTCACACAACAAAAAAAACCTGTAAAACCATTCTCCAATATCTAACTTTCCACCACCGTAAGCACACCCCTTTCTCCAAACCGTAGCCCATTATCTACAACAAAAATAGTCACCATATCACATGGCAAAAAACAATGAACCATGGACCGTGACAAAAGCCCATGGCTGCCGTTACCGAAAATAAATGATTATGACTCCATATACAATTCTCCACCACCGTGACAAGCTACTACAAACGACAAACTCTCTACCCGACAAGCAGCACCGGCACCGCAATTCAAATTTCCCACAATCCAGAAACAACGGATACATGTCACGGACTGCGGAATTCCGTCGACAGCCGTCAACGAAAGAAACATTATCCACCACAGCCAGTAGCAATGAGATCAGATACTCTCTATATCGGACGGTTTTAACGGCATGCGGTGCTATCACCCTTGTTATAAAATCCGCGTCGATAAAAGAAATATGGTTGTCACATGTAAAATTCAGTGAGCTCAACATTTTAATATACTCGATAAGAGGGAACTTTGGTTACAATCAGATAATGGGTTAATTGAACTCATTGATGAAGAAAAGACCTAAGAAAAAGAAAAAGAAATTACGAAAAAATTCGTGAGCCACAAAATTCTTGCCGACGTTGCAGTCGAACACGTCATATTGTGCCACTACATCTCCGTAACAAATGGACAACAATACAACATCGATAAATTCAGCAACTAAAGCACAAATACCTCACGTACAACGAAGATTGACAATCACACAAAGTATATCAACGAGGGCACCACCCCAATCTATGCAGCAACCGTGCCAACATCACCATAACTAGCCCATAACCTGGCTTGCAAGGGACCGACAGAAGGGGTTGAAAAGTTGTTATTGTTATTCTAGAACAACGATTGAGTAAGGGGTATCTCTTCTTAAAAAATCACGATATATTTGAATATGGGGCGTATCATGATGACATTATGGAGAAGGTCATCGCATACTTAGAAGTGATACAAGCGGTTGTTTTTGTTATATTTGTCCATCTTTTTAGAGCGCGGTTTAATCCTCACATATTAGGAGAGGCGACAAAGAATGAGTTTTGACTAGTGACTAGGTCCAAAAGACGATGCAAAGGTCATGGAGATCCTACCCTTATTCTTAAGCCCTTCTCATATCCTTGGAGAACCCCTAGCCTTGAGTTTTATGCCAAGTGTGAGAGAATATTTGTTACGTGTCCAACGGGGGAGGGCTTCTATAGACTAATGTTTCTTGAGAAAACACCAAGACTACCTTGACGACAAGAGATATGGGAGGTCATTGTTGATCTATAGGGTCTATGGTGGAATAGGAAGATAGATAATCTAAATTATGTGGTGGATCAAGCCTTTTCACCCCTTCTTCATGATGATTTTTTTCTTTCTGTTTTGACTTATTGACCATCGCAAGTGGCATGGACTTTAGTTGACTTAGTTAATTGGCCATTTAGGATTGTATGGGATCCCGCTAAGATTATTATTCCTACAATAAATAGGATGAGATGATACCCACTGGGCCATGCCAGCAAACAACAAAGCGAACCAACCATCATCCACGAAGACTTACTAGCGGGGACAAAACTTCTCCGTAACATTGGACCAAGGGTCACCAGAATGGCATTAAACCAAGATAAATTTTGTTAGAGACGAGATCGCCATCGTGTGAGAAATGTTGTTACGACATCAATGCCCAAAAGATACTCCATCCATTTCTCAAAAATGCGTGCACGCTTAAAATTATGGTCCATAAAAACTGTACCATTTGAAACTTCTTTTGAACGTGAATCTAACAGTGTCGTCACTTTTGTAGTTAAGTTTTAGGATATACATGCATTGTTTTAATAAAGGGACACATATACTCAAGCGAGAATCATCTCTCCGTAAGAGAGAAGCGACAATTGGATCTAACAGGCGGCAGGCAGGGGTCAGGTAAGCATAAATATCTTGTCATTATACTTCAGTATCGTCTCGGGTAGTTCACTTTCTTGTAGTGAAACAACTCATTCTGGTTTCAATTTCAAGTACTATACTATTTGACATGACTGTTTGCATTTATTTGGACTTAATCCAATATTTAATCCGCGTTATTATTTCACTGATACATGATTTGACTGTCAAGAACAAGGCGGTTGTGGTTCGGTTCGCACAAGCTGGTACTCCTCGCTCCCGCGACCCAACCCTAACCCTAGCCGCCGCCGCGCACCGCTCCTCCCCGCCCTCCTCCCCCCTCCTCTTCGTCCCCTGCCTCGCCCCCGCGCGGGCGAGCAGGGGAACCTCGTCCCGCGGTCGCCTCTCCCTCCCCTCTCCGATCCCCTCCCCTGCCGTCGTCGGTTCGGGCTGTCGGGCGCTGCCTGCGCGGCTTCAGGGCCGGCGGCGGCGGGATGTCCTCTCCCTGTGCGTGGACGGGCTGGCGGCGCGGCGCGCAGCAGCACGCGACGGTGCTCTTCGACTCGATTTTGGCCCGGCGAGCTTCGAGCGGCTATGGCGGTGGTGGCGCAGCCGTTGGCGGCGGGGAACCCATGTTGCCGTGCGCGGCCAGCTGGTCACCGACGCGTGGGCGACAGCGTCCTAGGGCCCGTTTGGGCCTAATCTGGGTCTGGGCGGGCCAGGCGTGGCAGGGGCTCCCCGAAAGACGGAGGAGTAGGATCTTGTGCAGGTGTTGGTGGAGACTGCGGTGCCCCTGCTGCAGTGCGGTGACGGGGCTTTACGGGCCCCTTTGGGCTTGGCCGGGCCAGTGAGGGCCCGGTTTGCCCTGTTGCTGCATCCGGTCGGCTACTGCTTTTGGGCGGTGGAGGCAGGTCCCTCCCGCGTGCCGCTGTGTCGCCGACCCTCGTCGGGCTCCTTCTACTTGGTTCTTCTGGCCTCACGACATGGGCCGCGGTGAGACGACGGGGATGACTGCAAGATCATGGTGGTGTGCGTTGGTGGGCGGCAAGGTTGGAGGAGAAGCGGCTGGGGTGTGTTTTTTGGAGTTCGGGAGAAATCCCCGCCGATTCGGCATTAACGCGGTGACGCCTGCGGGTGTCGCCATCCTTCTTGAAGGGCGTCGGGTACCTCTTTCCCACCCTCTAGCATACCGGGGGAAACCCCAGGAACGTCCGGGCAGCAGCGTCGTCATCGTCGTCCCCTTCTTGGAGGTCTTGGTTGGTATGAGACACTTTGGAGGCTAGTAGCGTGGTGGTAATTCTCCGGAGGACGCAGCGGTTGCGAGTCATCTCTGTTTTCGTCGAACCGCCGATGTCGGCTCTGTTTTCTCTTTTTTGTTCTTTTTGTTTCTTTTGGTCTTGTTTGTGTTGTGAACTTACCGTTGTATCGGTTGGTTGTTATATTTATATAGCGGGACGAAACCTGTTTCGAGAAGAATAAGACGGTTGCCGTGACTTCGTCAATCTTAAAATTTGCGCCGACTCCGTATGGGTGTTCTGTGTTCACGAGGATATGTACATGTGCATTCATGTGAGTGTATATGCATGTTTGAGCGTAGTGTGTTTCCGTGTAAAAAAAAGTTCAACTTATTTTACACACGAAAAGATAACACGGAAATAGAGGGGGTCGTCTCCTCCTCGGTATTTTTTGCCAAATCTGGCCTCTTGGCCGAACTAATCTCGTATCTGGCCCCTCCGGAAAACTATTCTCAGATCTGGCCCCTCGGGTCGGCGCCAATGGACATGGCGCCGAAGTTGTACAGGTCGGCGCCAACAATTTGCATCGTTTTGAAAATCCATGGGTTCGGCGCCATCCCACTTGGCGCCGACCTAGCTCGGCCAATTTTTTCCCTGGCGCCGACCTGGTACAGGTCGGCGCCATACAAGTCGGCGCCATCCTCGTTGGCGCCGACCTCGGGGGTCAGATCTGAGAATAGTTTCTCAGAGGGGCCAGATACGAGATTAGTTCGGCCAAAGGGCCAGATTTGGCAAAAAATACTCCTCTTCGTCGTCCGGCCGGACCCGAAGCCTGTTGCCTTTACCGACAAATCACGCCATCGCGTGCCGCTCGCCCTCGAAATCCCAAACTCCAAATCCCATCATCTCCCCCCTCCCCTCAGATCGCACCAACCGACCCCGATGGCCGCCCCGCCGCTCGCCGCGGCCCTCCTGGGCGTCCTCGCCCTCCTCGCCTTCCCGGCGGCGGCCGAGATCCGCGAGACGGTGATCCGCGCCGACCCGCGCACCATCATCCCGCTCGATGAGTTTGGCTTCTCCCACCAGGGCGTCCTCGAGCTCAACGTCTCCGGCATCGCCTTCGACCCGCCGGCCTCCCCCGACCTCGACCTCTCCCAGTTCGGCTTCTTCCTCTCCACCCTCGACGCCTGGGTCCACGTCCTCCGTCAGCTCCAGGACCTCGATGTCACCTGCGCGCTCCAGTCCGACCTCGTCAAGCTCGCCTACTCCTTTGACCGCCTCAAGCCGGCCCCCAACCCCGCCGGCGTCGAGGTCGCCCGCTCCTCCTCATTCACCACCGCCTTCCGCGTCTCCGAGCCCGGTCAGTACACGCTCGTCTTCGCCAACTGCCTCACCGGCGGGAATGTCAAGGTCTCCATGGACATCAGCTCCGCCATGTACAACGTCGACCCAGCAACCGGCGAGCGGGCCTACCTCTCCGTCGGCTCCTCCGCGCTGCCCTCCATCTACTTCCTCTTCTGCATCGTGTACGCCGCGCTCGCCGCCGCCTGGGTCTCCATTCTGCTGCGCAAGCGCACCGCCGTGTTCCGGATCCATTACTTCATGCTCGCGGTGCTCGTGCTTAAGGGCTTCAACCTCCTCGCCGAGGCCGAGGACAAGTCCTACATCGAGCGCACCGGCACCGCACACGGCTGGGATGTGCTCTTCTACATCTTCAGTTTCCTCAAGGGGATCTCGCTCTTCACTCTCATAGTGCTCATCGGCACTGGCTGGTCCTTCCTCAAGCCATACCTGGCAGACCGTGAGACGAAGGTGCTCATGGTGGTCATCCCCCTGCAGGTCGTGGCCAACATTGCACAGGTGGTGATCGATGAATCTGGGCCGTATGCCCGAGACTGGGTTACCTGGAGGCAGATATTCCTGCTGGTGGATGTTGTCTGCTGCTGTGCCGTGCTCTTCCCGATTGTCTGGTCAATCAAGAACCTCCGCGAGGCTGCTCGTTCTGATGGGAAAGCGGCGGTGAACCTGATGAAGCTGACCCTTTTCCGCCAGTACTACGTGGTCGTCATTTGCTACATTTACTTCACACGTGTTGTGGTGTATGCGCTGGTGACAATCACCTCGTACCGGTATCTCTGGACTAGCGTCGTGGCTGGGGAGATTGCCACCCTTGCATTCTATGTATTCACTGGGTACAGATTCCGGCCTGAGGTGCACAACCCATATTTTGCAATTGACGATGAAGAGGAAGAGGCTGCTGCTGAGGCACTCAAGTTGGATGATGAGTTTGAGCTATGAATGCTAACAATTGGCGGCGGTTTCCGTGACACTGGCTATACAGGTGTTATATGTGCTTCCACAGGACAAATGCTTCTCACAAGACGAGTGTGATAGACTGGTATCTAGTTAATATCCTTTTGTTTTTCATTTCAATGTAGTTACATTTTCTCTTGCTGGGTTTGGTATCAACAATACTATGTGTATGTTAAGTAATTGGCAGCTTGATTGTATTTAAATTTAATCTACAATTGTTGAGTTGAGCTGTTCTTCATTGTACATCTGTAGCTATTGCTGTATCTAGATGTTTACTTTGCATGCTTTGGAAAAGAAGTTTACCATCATTCAGTTTGGTTATCTATATGATGCTAATTGTAGCTCTTGAATTCTGATTTATTCTACATTACCTGTATGCCTGTCCTGGTGCTCTTGTTCTGTAGAATCCTATTGTCATATAGTGGAGACGCAAAGTTTAAGTATAATGCACTTGAGTAGGTGAGTGCGGATTAATAAAGTTCAACCCCAAAACCATAGACTGGTTTCTGGAGCACCATAGTTGCAACTGATGTTTGTAAATCACATGATTCTTACCTACTAGCATGTTTCATGTATGCATTATCTTCGTGTTGCATATGCTTTGATATTATTACGAAGGTTTCACATATAAGTTACACCTTTGATTCTTCATCTCTAGATTTGGTACTCTTGTCAGTACATCCCCCTTTTGACAGTTTGTGCAGTTTAGAATTTTTCAATTTAATTACGGCTAGGAGATTTTGATATTTCAATATGCAAATAAGGTCATATGATCTATGAATGTTATCTACATTTCAATATTTATCACCATCGGGTCCTATCATTATTGAAAACTGAGCTGGGCTATGGCCAACCTAGACTTTGATAGTGTGCAGTGGCGGAGCCAGCTCACTCGACGAGCCTGGAAAAGTTCTATTTGCTCTGCTGGCCAGAATTTTCCCAGCAAAACATCATTACTAAACCATTTTATTGACCGTAAAGCTTAATGGAGACTGGTAGCCTGGACTGTGATCCTGGGGTTGCAAGGAGCTGGTCCCGCCCCTGATAGCGTGTCAAATCTATTTACAGCGTTGATTTCTCAACACTTTGGCTTTTCTCATTTGTCCTGCTGCTAAGAACTTAGTGACCTGATACACAGTAGTGAAGACATTAGATTTTCTGTCAATCAATTTAACTGGTAGCCTTTCTTCCTATAGAAGAAAATGAGTTTGCTATAATAAACAGGCAGTGGCACACTTCATGGAACGTTTCAGTTGGACTGGGTACTTGTATGCGTCCAAGGCCATTGAATTTTCAATATATGCTGTCACATCAGTATAAACAAGGAAGAAAAGTAAATTGCTTCACCCCTACAACGGAGGGAGTACATCATAAGAGACAGGGATGGATGCATTTTCATAACTGAAATAAGCAGGGCTATTGCTTGACCGAGTGTTAGTCTAAGATGGTTTGCCTTGTCTTAGCTGAACCATTCCTTTATTACATAGTGTTTTTTCTTTCATGATAGTTCGACTCGTCTTCAGATGTGCACTGGTCTGCTATGTTTGAAGATGCTCCTAATTTGATCCCTGAAAATATGTATATGTTTTGAAATTTTGACCGTACATCTCACATAATCCAGTGACTAAACACATACTAATGTTGTATGACGAACCATCGAATCTCACTAGTGTTGTGATTTACTGTTGCTTATTACTAAAAGATTGTCTTATCTTGTATTAATTGGAAGATGCAAGTTATGGACACGGTTACTATCATCTGCATGAAATCTTACGAGCTCTTTATGTACGAGGTTGCAAATATGTCAACTATAACATGAAAAATAGGAACAAGAAAGCAGTTCTTTTTAACAAGGTACTGTACAATTTAGTTTCAGAACAGGTGAGGATCATCCTTTCTATGCGATTTTGTTGTTCAAATAATGATAAATTGTCGGACTAAGTTTTGATTCATTAGTCTATACGTGCGTCTCACGTGCAATATCATCACCATCACCACTAATATATATAATTTGAGGTGTATATGTGTATAATAAAAAGACAGTGTGTCAGATCCGAGACATCACCACCGTCCACACACCTAAATCGGACGTCCCATGTTTGCCTAATGTTGTATGATGTGCGACAAACGAATCGCCCTAAAAATCCGCCTCGAATCCTGGGTGATCTTCTTTCTATGGAAATGGAAAAAATCAACCCCGGTCCCTCCGCATTCTGTACTTTGCCCATGATAAACGCAGCCTGCAGTTAAAATACGGAGTAGCTCTCAACGTTGTCCTCTACCCGCTTCATCGCCTCCCCGCCGCCGCCACAGCCTGCTCTCGCCTCCATCCTCGAGTTTGGCATCCGTGTATCTCCCCGTCCGTCCGAGGGTGAGTTCCTCGACACCTGACGATGCTGCTGAAAACGGAAAAGCAGAGGCCATCCTTTAATCCCGTGTGATCTGCTATGGTAAAGAGGGAATCACGTCGGCACCCCTGATCGATTCGCTCGCTCTCCTGATCATGTCCTCGCCGGCTGTCCCCCACCTCGCCACGGTCGCCCAGCCCTCGTCTCGATTTGATCCGCCGGTGCGGCGGCGCCAGTGACGACGCTCGCGGCGGATAGAGTCTCAACTTCACTGCCGTGACGACGGTCGATGCCTTAGCATTGAGGCAAGGGGGCGAGAGATGGGAACGGCTTCACTACCGAGATGAGGCTGGCGTGTCTCCTGCCGTGTCTACTCGCGCTTCATGGTTTACGCCTTCGCTGTAAGTTTGCATCTGGCTCTAGATTTTTGTTGATTCGTGTGGTGATTTGCCTTTTTAACTGCTCGTCGTGGTGCTTATGTTTGAATCAGTTCGTAGACGATTACAATTCCAAACGATTGGTACATCCTAATCCTACAGATATTGCACGCCTGCAGTGAGAGCTTGTTCAGTTAGTATGTACTCTCGTCCATCAGCGTAGCACCTGCCGCCTACTCCTCTGAATCCTCGGGACCTCTGCGCCGTATCCTCCACCCTGACGCCCCTACCTCCTGGCTAAAGGTTTGGTTGATGTTTTCATTTTTTTTTTCATCAAGGAGAAGTGCTCATGATGCCAATTTAATCAAATTCGTTAATCGTGTCCACTTCTGTAGCATGTATTGGTTCAGATTGTAGATTATAGATATAAATAACAGAACAATAGAACGATTGGGGTGCATGTATTGGTTCAACAAGTATCTCTGTATATTGGTGTGTAAAATATACGCTTTGGCCACTGCCTCTGTATTGATCAGTACAATGAAGGGGTGCACGTATTCGTTCATCAGGTATATGTCTATTGGTGTGTAAAATATACAGTTTAGTCACTGCTTTTATATTGATCAGTACAATGATTATTTTCGCTTGGTACAAGAGGAAACATTTAACTCCAAAATTCATGTATCTTTTCTGACTTTTCAGTTTCATTATAGTAACAGACAATGTTTTGATAACTCCTAACTCTTGTGTTGTCATTTATCTTCAGCTCTTCGCCAGAAAAAGCATCTATGTTTACTACCAACAGGAATTCAGAAGTGGTACGAAAAAATAATAGCATAAGCTTGTGGAATGGATATAGTATCTTCCTATGCCACTATTTTTTACTATAGCTGCTGCACTTTAAATCTTATCTTTTCATACCACTTTTTAACATATCTACATATATAGGGCAAATGTTTCTTATATATTTACGTTTGGCAGATTTTATCTTCTTGAAAATGGAGAATTCTTCACAACCATGGGTGTTCCCAATTTAATGACATAACGAACACATCAACCGGTAGAGCTACAAATTCCACAAGTAATGATCCTCTCGGAACTAAACCTCCAAGTCGTCGAGGTAGGTATGCTCGAATGTCTGATGAGAAAAAAACCGAGTACTTAGAGAAGCAGTGCATGGCTCGCCAGCAAAAGAAGGCAGCAATTGTCTCTGTTAATTCGGAAAACCTCGATCGAGTAGCCAAGGGTGTTATGCCCGGTTGACGGATGAGAAGAAGGTGGAATATCTAAAAAAAGTTGCGTATATCACGCAAACAAAAGAGAATGGCTGCACTCGGCGTGAGTGTCGAGAAACCTGAGCCATCCCCCCAAAGGGTGACACCCGGTAAAATAATAATCTATGTTACATGCAGATTCAGATGAAGGCACTTACAATATCATCATCATCTATTTTTTTACTCTGAAGGTACGGTGCACATGGTTTTTTTTACTCTGAAGGTATGGTGCAGATGGGTTCGATCAGGACAAACCTGCATTACTTTTTTTTCGAAAAATACGTACCTCGAACTTTTGTGATCTTTGAATCCCAGGAACCAGGAACATGTGGTATTTCAGTTTTCTTATTGGGGAATGCACTTTCAAAATGGAATGAGGCAGATGCTTTAATAGCATTTCCAATTCCACAATGTTCTATTTATCACACAGCTCCCAACATTTCCTGGATATTATGGCAGACCCACTCGAAGTGTTGAAAGCGTGAACGCCAAATGCACAAGGTCTAAAACTCATCCCCACATTTTTTATGCATCACTTCTCAAATTTATATATTCTCTCCTTTATATGTACTTGTGATATCATATTGTGTTGATGCCACTATGTAGTTATGGCACATTTGGGCTCAGGACAAACATGCATTACAAAGCACGTGGAAAGCCACATACACAAAGTATACTACGCAGCTCCGTGAATCTAACTGCAGAGCTTCTCACTTTTAGATATTCTTTTCATGACTATAGGCAGCCACAATTTTACATATTATCTCCATGATATATACTTCTGATATCATTTGGCGTTGATGCCACTATGTAGGTATGGCGCATATGGGCTCAGGACAAGCGTGCATTACAGAGCACGTGGGAACGCCACTTACACAAGGTATACTACTCTACTCCATGAATCTATATGCATAACTTCTCAAATTTATATTCTCTACGTTTCTATAGGTAGCCATACTACAGTTTTGTTCAATCAGGCCACATGTTCAATCAATGGAAATCTGACAGAAAACGAAGATGTTAGCTGGCTTCAGAGGAATCATACTTATCATCGAACTAAATCAATATCGAATGCACCAAGTCCACTACATCTATAAGTGAGCATGTAAACAGAAGCAGCGGTACTAATACTCAAGTATCAATGTGCTCCTTTCAAATCGTAGGTAATATCTGATGTTCTACTTTTTTGGCCTGATTGCAATTTTAGTTAGATTTTGGAATAGTACTGATTTTTCGTCCCTTCTTAATATTTCTCTACTGCCCGATAAATTGGTTCCAGCTGGACAAAGCTATGTGGAGGCAGATCAACACGCTGCATCTGAGAAGAAACTAGAGCGGGCTAGGAAACAATACTCAATGATGACGGAGGAACAAAGGGATAGTGTGTTGTGGCGTAACCGTGAGAACAAGAAAGCAAGAATCACTAATGCAACATTGTCCCCTATGTCAGCCATGAACATGTCCTCACCAAGCACACATGTGATGCAAGCACGACCATCTTAAAATTACCTAACAGGTATTCTTCAAACACGCTATCGATCAGGTGTACTAATGTTAACTCCGTACATTCACCGAGTGTTTTATACACCATCAAGCAGACATAAATTTTGACGAAGAGTCTTATGCAAATGGAATTTTTGAGCTTGTGGAACTACATGCTGTATTCGAAGGTAAAATAGCCTTTTGTGGGTCATTTGCAATTTTGTTAAAATTCTGGAATCTCGATTCAACATTGTTTTCTCATAGATAACTTGGACACCATACAAGAAGAACAAAAAATCCATGATGATGACCAGGAGTATAGGATTTTTAGTGGTCTAGGTAACCTATTCTGCTTATTAAATTTCACTGTTGCATTCTGATATTAAAATTGTGGAGGTGGTTGGTGCTCTAGCCTCAAACCGTCTTGAACGGCAGTGGTTGGTGTTGTGGACGGACACAATACAAAACAAACAAACAATGCATGATCATGACGAGTTCAAATTTTTGACAAAGACACAGATAGCACAAAAGCACAACCACCCTGACCAAACAGTCCAACGGAGACAAGTGACAGAACAGACCGAAGTTCAATCCAAGTTATTTCTTGGCAGCAAAAGTGGACTGATCCATCATCTTGATGCCATTTGATTAGATTGTCGTGGCATCTACAGTTGCGTGTGGAACCTCCCCGCAACCGGCTGTGCACTGCACCATAAGAGACACGGCTTTATAAATGATATGAGTAGGACGGAAGAACACTTTGGCACTAAAAATATTTTTCTATCAGTTCAAATCAATCAAACAAGGGCGAAAAAGCATCCGCATAATGTCTATCTCGAACTGCAATGCCTAGTGGCCTACGAGGCATTATTGCTTACAACAAATTAAGCTCCAATCAGTAAAGTACTCTCAGCAATAGAAATGATGCCAATATGTAAGCTAGTGACAATACAACATTAACTACTCAATCGCTCAGTGAAATTTTCTCTTGCTTGTATCACCGGCTATAACATTGCCGGAAAAAACAAGTGCACCTCATGACTGGCAAAAATTAGCAGCAGGACTAAACATCATATATAATAATATAGCAGGGGAAGGATGATGGAGCCTACAAATCTACAATCAACCAGGAAACCAAAGAAACAACGAGTTCTACATTCAAATGTCTATCTAGTTACGCATAAAAATGGAAAGAAAAACCCATTTGCTCGTCAACGTTCCGAAATCTACATGTCTGCAATGCAAACTTTCGAGCTTGAATTATTCAACAATATAAGATCCAAGCAAAATCATTCAAATAATGTGAATATATAAAAATGAATATGAGGACAATTTGTACCTCGTAGGAGTTTGTGTATGAAATGATTTTCTCGAAAAACGTCTTTCCATACACCTTCTTTCTTCGGCCTGAATTGAGACCAGTTCTGAATAACCCAGCCTTTGTATTCAGGAAGATGACACCAACACATTACATAGCACCAACCACTGACACGTTCAAATCGGTTCGAGGCCAGAGCAATGTTTTGAGCTCGAGCATCCATTGACCACAGGTGGAGCTTAGACCCATTGCACATCTGCGAACAATAGCATGCCACCGTCTGTCGCCATAAGAACATGGTGCCAATTCCATAAATGGCCAAGGTTTTCCGCCGTGGACAGGCTTATCGATCACCCACAATTTTTGCTTACCCACATTGTACTACATGATTCTGGTGATTCTCCCACACAGAAGTATAACTTATCTCTGAAAATTACACTGTGCCAAAATCACTGATGACATTCAGTCTAAGGACACCACGTTAGTCGAGGTGGTCACAACAGTTCTTGGAGCAAAATACTGCGGCGTTCCAGGTTAGGTTGAAATCCTCATCTCACTCTGGATTGAATAGCGCAGTTGAATGTCTGGTGGGATTGGTGGGAATTTTCCACTAGGCGTTGCTTATGGGGTCGCAGACCACAAATACCTCCATCGCTCTAGGGCTGCAGAAGAGGACGCGGCCGGCAGAGAGTCGAGAATGTACGAGTCTTGATGGTCACAACTCCCAGGCGTGGCGGTCACCTGACTTTTGCTTTTGCCTCTATCTTAGATTGCATGGACCACAATTTATGTATGCTCTGCTTGCCTAGGTACGGTGACTACCACGACTAGTACGTTCTCGACTTCCGGCACATCCGCATCCCTAGAGCGACGGAGCAATTTGTGGTTTACGACCCCATGAGCACGCCAATGGAAAATTCGCACCAATTCCATCAGGCATTCGGCCCGTGCTCTTCAATGCAGAGGGAGACAAGGATTTCGACCTAACCTGGAACGCTGTGGAAGGTGCTGATGTCATCTTACTGGATATAAAGATTGGGTTATTCAGGATTAATCTCAGTTGAGGCCAAAACAAGAAGGTGTACAGAAAGACTTTTTTCAAGAAAAATCATTCCCTACACAAGCTAATATAATAGAGGTACAAACTGGCCTCATACTCATTTATATATATTCACATTATTTCAGTGATATTGTTTGGATTTTATATTGCTGAATAATTCAAACACGAAAATTCCCAATGCGACATGTAGATGTCTAAATGTTGATGAGTAAAGAGGTTTGTCGTTCCATTTTTATGTCTAACTAAATAGGGATTTGAATGTAGGTCTGCTTGTTTCTTCGGTTTCCTGGTTGATTATAGATTTGTAGCCTCCATCATCCTTCCGCTGCTATATTATTATATACAATGTTTAGACCTGCCGCCGAATTGGATAATTTTTGCCGGTCATATGGTACAATTGTTTTTTTCTGGCACTGTTATATATTTGGTGATACAACCAAGAGAAATATTCTGTTGGTGATTGACTAGTTGGTGTTGTATTTTTCACGAACTTACTTACATATGGGCAGATTCTCATATTGCTGAGATCATCGGAGCTTAATTTGCTGTGAGAAAAGAGTGCCTCGCAGGCCATTGTAGTTCCAGATAGACGTTATGTTGTGGACTTATGTGGATGCTTTTTCATCATTGATTGGTCGATTTGGACTGATATAAATGATTTTTTTAGGGCCAAAGTCTGCTTCGGTCCTATTCACATCATTTATAAAGCCTTGTTGCGGGAGCACTGGCCAAGCTTCCACACGTAGATATGGATGCAACGACGATCTAATCAAATGGCATCAAGACGATGGACCGGTCCATGTTTGCTGCCATAAGTCGGCTCAGGCATTGAGATCTACAGGTGTAAAAATCGACCCTATCCTTCTCTCTCTTCTGTTATTACTGGACAGCATTGATCAGTAGCAGCAAGATCAGTTTAATTACGAGAGGCGGCTGAGGCTTTGGTCTGTTTTTCTACAACAGAGACTTTCATTTGGTGTGCAGGTTTATTCGGATATCCGTCCATAGCACTTTGCATATGAGTGACTTTGTTTGGACTAGTCTACTTAGTTTAAGTAACTGAAAGTTGGTCGCCCTTTTGCTAATAGCTGCGATAAGATGTTGTGGATTTGTTTATCTCAAAGTTCCTCGTGCAGTTTCCTTTTTGGAGGCAATTGCAGGATCACTTGTTTTTTTAACAGTGTGCTAGAATCTGCCATGGAACGTGCTTTACTTCATGTGGCACCGGATTTATAACTTGAAAGCCCTTAGGAAATGGGGATTGTATAGCTTTCTATTAAAATTGACTGAAAAAGGTCTTTATTTGGTACCTGATATGGACTAGTGTGCACTGAAGTTGCAAATAGCAGCAATAATAACATGCTTAGGTAGTCTGAATGATCCATTCATCTTTTTGAATAATCCATTCATATTGATAATCCACTGTTTCTTCCTTCCTGTACATAAATCTGGTAAGTACAGCTAACTTGGAGTTTACTTCTGCTGTCCTTACATAAATCTTCATATTGATAATCCATTATAGCAACTTCCACCTATACTCCTGCTACTATCCTTTTTCTCCCCAAGGCAATGAAAATGATTCCCCTACATAAGTACTATGTTATGGTTATTTCTCCACACACCTTGTCTTCTTACTCATAGATTATGAAAATCAATATAATTATCTGTTAATTCCTTATTTGGGATGTTTTTCTTATTTCCTGGATGAAATTCATGAAATCTGTCATGTATCTACCATTTATTTTGGTTTTCTGCGCATGTGTACTTATGTTTGTTCTTGTAGTCTTCTACATACTCCGCGTTTAAAGTTGGGTGGGCATCAGTGCATTACTCATCAAGAATGAGTGCTATACATTCTTAATTCAATCAAAATATCACCACTGAATGGTTATAGAGTAAGTCAGACTTTGGTGTTCTTCTATTTATATTAGGGTTTATTTGTAATGATATTCACTGTTCAAGATATTGGCTGATATTCCGATAAACCTGCCGATTTATCGCTTACCGGTGTCTTTAGTGATATTAGGGTGTTCTTCTGTGTTTTTTAGTTTCAATTTTTTGTTTTGCGAAACACAGTACAACGCAAGCGCTCATATACACGCGCATACACTCACCCCCTATGAACGCACACACGCACACCCTACCCCTATGAGCACCTCCGAGAGACTGAGCGGGCGGATCAGGTCTTGAGATTGACGAAGTCACCACGGGCGACGTCGCCTCCCACTCAAGAATATTCCGCCTAAATGAGAAACACCAGCGTCAAACCTGGGGTTTGAACTCTGGTGGGCTGGGGATATAACCACCCTCCTAACCATCCAACCACAGGTTGGTTCTCTTTTTAGTTTCAATTTTATTTGCTTGTTATGCATGCATTCTTATGTTTGTTCTCATAAGCTTCTACATACTTTGCATTTAAAATTCGGTTGGCATCACTCATCAATACTCGGTGGGTGTACATGGATAGTTTGGGTGTTAGGATCAAAATCACCACAAAATAATTCTTTAATTGTTTGATCTTCACAAATTTCAGACTAAACTAATAAGGTTCTTGGGTTTCTTAATATCTACAGCTTGTCGTTCAACTTTGGAAACCAGCAGTATAGTAGTAGGCCTCTTTATCTGCTACAATAGGTGGGTTTTGGTTACAACTCAGTGATGATTGTTTTACAATCCTGATATTTTGAATTAAATAGCGTCAAATATGTTCTTATTTTTTCTAGAAAAGAATCAAGGTATGTTCTTATGAGAGCTCCAATCACGTACTGCAGGTTTTCATGTCAGCTGCACTCCCAACTTATGCAAAATTGTCAACAACAGTCTCATGAAGCTTGCACCGTACGTTGATGCATTTACCTGAGTTTCAACATTGTATTGCATCGTTACACGTTTTGAATTTCACATATTATTTGTCATTTTACGCTTTGTAGATCATATCAATCTGTTCTTGGTTTAAAAAAATCTCCATGCAGTCCTGGACATGATTTCCATTTCAATTGACAGGGAAGCTGTTGTGTTGTTGCTTAGTGAGATACTGGAATCAACTGCCATGCAAAAAAGGTGGATAAGTCTTCAACTGTTCCAAGCTGTACTGCACAGATGATGCCAGACAAGAAGTGCATGGTGCAACCTCGTGAGTATACCTGGATCTTAATTTGTCTTCAAATTCCCTAAACTTGATACCTATCCTCAATGACCTTTCCATCATTCTGTTCTTGCTAGGCTGCAGAAAACGAACCCCATCTCAATCCTTCTTACACCGGTCACCCATCGGTCAGAAATCGCTGCAATGAGTATCTGATTAGGCCAACATTTTTCACCTTTGCCAGCACATGCAGAAGATACTAAGGGGAAATGGTTAGTGTTCTCTTCACAGCAACAGCAGGTTTGCTTCGAGTATTGAGCTTCAGTTCTATCCTGGAAATGTCGCTAGCATTAGTACAGTTTAAAAGGGGCAGATGAAGGCAAAGAAGAGGCCGTGAATGCAGAGGGAGGACACATTTTTAGTGTACTAGTTTAAAGGAAAAGTCATAAACTTGCAATATAATATTTTTTATAAAAAAAGTGTTCATAGCATGTACTACCTTGTTTGAAAAATTCATGTCTTTCAAGCCAAATGACCAGGTCATGGCCATATCCATGGCAAACTTTTTGCTATGATGACGGAACTTGGCACAAACATGGGTATTGACATGGTAAACAAGATAACCAAAAAAGATTTCAAGATTTGTTTTTATTTTTAGCGCCAAAATTGTGATTTTTTGTGAAATAGGTACCATAAATAATATTGAAAACTGAACTTTAACAAATTTCACACAAATTATATCATATGGGAGGCTCCATACCTGAATAGTTTGATTTGTTGAACTTTTTAACTATTTTCCACTCATCATATGAGTGTAATAGCATATACCGAAAATATCAAATTTGAACTATAAGTGTGTTATAGTTTGGACCCAAAATTATAGAATAATCAATTCGCCCCTTAGCTGTGAATGGTCACATGGACAATTTTGGCTCTGTTTTGAGAAAATCAGATAAAATAAAAATAGAAATTAGATGGAAGCTTTATTTTTAGTGTATTAGTTTTAAGGAAAAATCATAAACTTGCAATATAATATTTTTATTAAAAAAGTGTTCACGACATGGACTATATTGTCTCAAGATTCATGACTTTCAAGTCAAATGACCAGGTCATGGCCATATCCACGACTAACTTTTTGCTATGATGACCAAACTTGACAAAACATGGGTTTTGACATTGTAAACAAGATTGTCAAAGAAAGATCCCAAAAAAAATTGAAAGTCTGTTTTTTTTTCATCTTTTAGTGCCAATATTGTGATTTATTGTGAAGTAGGATATCATTTATGCCATCTAGAATGATGTCAGCTTTGTTCTGTAACTAGAAGACTACCCATAGTGGGACTAATATAGGTGGTAACATGCATGCCACCTAACTAAAAAAACTATGGGGCAGCTAATAAAGGAGGAGAGAAACAAATAGAGTAATATTATGTTACCAGCACATCGTGTTTCCCAACAAAAAATGAGTCTATAAACTAATAAATTAGACCATTCATAATACTATCTTTATATTACTTTGCACTATGAAGGTAATAAGAACATGTACAATAAGGTGACATAAGAGTAACTGTAAGGATTTAAATAACATATTTATACTGAGTTGGAAGATAGAAGAGAAGTCGGCTATAGATTAAGAGCCGAGCACGTGCTCCTACGCAATTTGTTAGAGTGTAAGGTGGGCCAGGAATTAATAAAGTAATACATATTTATTTCTAACTACTATACTTGTCGACTATTAGGTTTGCTATATATGACATGGCAGTAAGTTATAGCCAACAATCGGCTATACTATTGCCCTTGCTAATGGACTAGTAACATGTGCATGTTATCGGTCTAAGTTACTCCCCAATATTATTATTTTTAACTTGGTTACTCCCCAATATGACCATCCAAAAACCGACATGTGGTGCTCACCTGAGATATTAAATGTGCTCATTTTTCCTTGTATCTTTTTTTTAAAAATTGAAATCGAACTTGATTGTACTACTTGATATTGATATTTATTAGACTTGGCATCTCCCATAACTCAATCATTGACACTGGATTCTACATAGGCAGTTGATTCCATTTCTTGGTCCTTTTGAGATTGAATGACCTGGGCCTAATCAAGTATAGGCTTGGGCTCTCTGCTTGAATGCTGTCATTATCTTAGCCCAAGCTTGTTCCTGGAACTGTAATTTCAGATCTTTCATTAACTTGTTCTGAAGCATGATACAGAAGATGTACTCCAGCGCAGCACTTCATTACATGCAAAACTATAAGAAATTTCACTTGTGGACTTGTATTTCAGTCTCTCGCATCTGTTCAGGTGAACTTGACTACAATCTGGAAGTCCTCTTTCTGTGACGAGAAAGTTACTTGCTTTGATGGGTATGACTGAAAAATACATGTACCTGGGTATGACGCCCAATTTTGACTTCTACTGATAAATATGTTTTTTTTGGGGGTGGGGGGTCCTAAAATAGAGCAACATTGCTTTGGATCTACAATATCAGACATAGAAACGAGTGAAGTGGGCTTAGGTACTGCCAAACTGGAAGTCAAAGATGCATTGAGTCTATCAAATATTTTTGACTGCATATATGAGCACCTTGAGTTTTGCAAAATAAAGCATTATGGTTTGAAAAGGTGATGATTTGATCTCAGCCTATTATTACGGAGGTTTGACTTTCCATGGTGAAACCTAATTGGCAAGTAAAGTAACCGGTGGTTTCTTGTGGTGAAACGGTGTTATGACTCACTGTGATTAGTATGGATTTCCACCCTGACTCCGGTGAGAAGTAAAACGTCTCTATCGTGCTTGTTAGGGTAAACCTTACTCAATCTGGTGACTACAATAAGAAGTTCGTTATGACGTGTTAATAGCTGGTTTCAAAACCGGTTGAAGCACTGAGCTTTGTTCATTAACAAGATGGAGCAACTTTTCATTGAGTGGATGGAGCTATGCATGGTAAAGCCTGGATTCTAGTATGCCTAGTAAATGATCTCCTTTTGGTTGTGTTAACATCAGATCTGTAGGGAAGGCACTCCCTCCCAGTTAGTGCCTAGAGCTGATTTGATTTGGTGTTGAAAACTGCATGCTTCCTTATCGTGAAGAACCGTGCTACTAAAATAAACTAAGTCCGTTGCTCCTCTGGTGGTGTGGGCACTCTCTGGTCACTAGCTCTTGCCGGCTTGGTCATACATGCTACAGACATGGACAAATGGTTATCATGGTATGGCCTCTCCTTTTTACTTTTTCTGTTATGCTATTATGCTACTGCTTAGCTAGGGCAAGATCGCATGCATCTTCCCCATGAATGACTTTGGTGACCAGTCACAATCTAATTCCCAGATGGTGCTGCCTTGATTTGCACTTGTTGGCCTGTTTCCCAATCCTCTGCATCTTGCACTGGGAGTTGGACTTGGTCTGATGATCCCTGGTCTGCAAGTTGTACAGTCTCGTGAGCCTGCACGTAGGCTTCTGCTGATGGAAGCTGCTGCCACTCTACTTGCTTTCACTCAAGTCTGATGCCCACTACTCAGAAGCCAAAGCAGAGGAGGATGTGTCATTGCGGTGCAAGCTGTCTGATTCATGGGAAGAAAAGTGAAGCATACATTTCCTGTATTTGCAACTTTTTTGCATGTGATTGAAGGAAAACATAGGGATTATGAGTGCGCTACGGTGTTCCAGAATCTGATTCCCGAATCCTCCAGGTGTGCGGAGTTAGTAAGTGAATATGACGTGGGTAGTTTGATTAGAGGACCTATATCGATCAAGCTGCACTGCAGCACCTGTATATTTTTTTTCGCAAAAATGTAAAAGCTTTGCGTTTCCATGCATTGATAGAAAGAAGTTTTTGTACAAGTCCTAGAGAGGACCAACACCACACCATACAACTCACCCACGACCTAGGCTAGGGGAGAAGTTGGCGAAGACCCCGGACTCATGCGCTTGCCCACTCTCCCGGGCGCTGCAGCACCTGTATATTACAGGGTTGCAAGTATGCTACTTACTCTTTCCGTTCGGAATGTAGGCCAGTTTCGTTCTCCGGTTTTCAGGATTAATCTTCTCATGAGCTCTAGCGTCGCTTGTTTTCGAAGAGAGTTGCTTGCAGAGTTGAGGCTATCCATACCGGCTTTCGACCATCTTTCCTACACACCACATGAGGTAGTTTAGGCGTTTAGTCATACACTCATACTACATCAAATATAAATAATATTTCTCACTACTAGTTAGTTAGTTTTGTCAGTTGCATCCGTCTGTTGTCTGAATGGAAGTGGTTGCATGCACGTAAGAACATCCCTGATCACACTTGAACTGAAGCTACACCTGACCTACACCCGGCAGGGGACAGACGCTCGAGATAACGCTTGAAGCCTTCAGGCTCAAATGTTTCCCAGGTCAGGGGCGACCACTCATGTTATGTCTTGTAGGCAGCAGATGGTGACCGTTGCCATGGCTTGCAATCTTCCTGCTCGTATGTGGTATAGTGGTACCGGCTGTTTGGTGCGGATGTGTCCAGAAAGGAGCTTCGAAATAGCCAAGCAGGACCAGAGAATTGACGGTTCAAACCATTATTCTTTGCTTATTTGTATTCAACAAAATAATTTGGTTGCAGGAATTGCTTCCTGTACTGAGGACAAGATTTCGAGCGAGCCCAGCAAATCAATGCACCCATATATATGTATGACTGCAGGTAACCTGGTCACATTTGTAACAACATGTAATACTCCCTCTGATCGCAAAAGAGTGTCGCTGGTACAGCTATGAAGTGCCTCATATATGTTCATTTTACCCTGATACTTAAAACCGATCGGAGGGAGTAGTACATATACCAGAGAATTTTAAGAACTGAATTATTCCTGCAATTTTTCATTTCTAACAGTCCACATGCGTCATTGTTCGGTGCGGTGAAGAAGACTCTGATCCCAAGGGAATCAACTCAACTCCATGGCTCAAATCGTTCGAGGAACAGGAGACGAGGGCTTGCCCACACTAGCTGCTATAGCTAGAATCCTAGTACTAATCACGCTTTAGCCTTTAGTCCTTACGAGAGTGAATGGGGTGTTAGGTGCTGCTAATATGCAGACTAGACGCCCGATCTCCGACGGCAATGGCGATGGTGCATGGGGGTGCAGCAGTAGCATTACGTAGACAGGCGCCGGGTGCTGGCTGCCGTGATGATTAAGTCGATGACCTCCCGGGAGATTACACACTGCAAAGCTCAAAGCTAGATGGGACTGAATGGAGGGAGAATCCTCTTTCGCCTTTAGTTTGTGCAGCTTTGCCATGCACGAGTTAGGCCGTTAGCGCGCGCATGATGATGCCTCGTAGGACACACGCCCGGGCCATGCATAAGGGCATGCATGATGCCATCCTGATGGCAAAACTTTGTCATAACTCAGCACGGGCTAATTAAATTAAACTTCGTCGATCTAAAAGTAAAGTCAATCATGTCCATTTGTTTCTTTCGGTTGTTGCTGTTCTTGTTGTTATATGTTCTCATGCGCGCACTTGGTTAAGCAAAGTACATGAGCCCATTCTTTTCTCGGCTAAGAGTGCCAGTCAAAACGGCAAGTAGGACGAGCAAACGAGTACTATTTGCGGATGGTAATCATCATGTGGAATGGAAGTGTGTATCAGAGGGAACACTGCTCTTTACAAATTCGAGTTCACTATATATATATGTGCTTGAAGTACTAAAAATCATCTCAACTCAATGAAAAACTCCTCACCGAATAACTTAACCTCTTTGAGGGGACCACGGATGAGATACGATGGAAATTCATTGCGGACTGAAACCATATACAACATCTTCAACTTATAAGATGCAGAAGAACCCCTTCCGCTCTCGCGTCCTGGTCGCCCCCCGCGTGGGCGACTGGGCCGCGCCGCCGGCCCCCGTCCCCAGCCCTCTCCCTCTCCCTCCCTCCGCCGTCGCCGGCGTTCGTCGCCGGGCTAGGCCCGGACGGCGCCGGCGCCGGCGGCCCCCGGCTTCTCCCCTCACGGTGGCGGCCTTGCGCGGGCGGCGCGGCACCGGGTGGTGTTCTCATGCGGCGGAGGTCTGGCTCCACGGCGGCGGGTGACTGGCTGCCGCGGAGGGTGGTGATGGCACGGTGGCGCCACCGTTGGTGGCGGTGGTGGAGAAGCTCGAGCCTGGCCAGAGCCCTGCAGGCCCAGATCTGGGCCCTTTGGGCCCGATCTGGGTCAGGGCGGGTTGGGCTGGGCCTCTCTGCCTCCGGTTTGTCTACGAGCAGTTCGGGACTTGGGTAGCGGCGACGACACCACCCCTGCTGCAGCACGGCGACGAGAGCTTCACAGACCCGTTTGGGTCCGGCCGGATCTATGGTGCCGAACAAGAGGGTAGCGGCGGCGTGGCCTACGTGCAGCAGCGTGACGGCGAGGACTTTACGACCCTTCTGGGGCTCGGCCGGGCCCCCCGGCCTGGTGTGTCCTTGCTATCGCGTCCGGTCGGCACCCGCAGATTGGCGGTGGAGGAAGTCCTCCAGGGGCCGTGCTGCTGCTGCCTTCCGGCTCCAATGATCTGGTGTGCTCTTGTCGCTATGTCCGGTCGGCTACCGTCTTTGGCGGTGGAGGTTGTTCCCTCCCGCGTGGTTGTGGTACTGCAACCCCGTGCCTATAACTGTCTCTTTGCAGTCCGGCCTCGCAGCGGTTGCCATGGTGAGACGGCGATGGTGACTTCAAGACCGTGGTGGCGTCTGTTGGTGGGTGGCAAGTTTGGTGGAGCGCTGTGGATTGTCCGAAGATGTGGTTTTTTGGGGGTCGGGAGAAATCCCTGTCGTTTTGACACTGACGCGGTGACGCTTTAGAGTGTCGCCCTTCCTTCTTGAAGGTGTCAGGTGTCCCTCTTCCCCACTGCTCGGAGCGTACCGGGGAAATCCTAGGACCAGTCCAGACAGCAGCGTCGTCGTCGTCGCTTTCCTTCTTGGAGGTGTTGTTTGGTACGCGGCGATTCAGAGCGCTAGGATCGTGGTGGAATACGATGGAGAGGACGCAGCGGTTGCGAGTCACTTTCGTTTTCGTTGATCCGCCAACGTTGGCGTTGTTTTCTCTTTTTTTCTCTTTCTTTTCTTTTGGGCTGAACTGTGCTGTTTGCCCCAGCAGTGGACTCGTGGTTGTATTGGGTGGTTGCTATATTAATATAGCGGGGCGCAAGCCTATTTCTTCAACTTATAAGATGCAGTTCTTAGGAACAATTACCTAGGACATGCCAAACCTTGTGTGGAAAGGTAGGGCACCCCCAAAGATCAAGTTATTTGCTTGACTCATCATTAATCAAAGAGTGGTGGGCGTCCCTCATTATGCCAAACAACACTAAATGAACGAAAAGGCCTCGACTTGAATCATGATGCTAGTTACTTGGGACATATGAAATGAAAGAAATATGTGAGTATTCGGCAACAAGAGTTCCATGCCTTGGCGATTATGACCAAGATCAAAGATGATGCCAAGAATTAGGTCATTGCTGGGGTGAAACATTTGAGTAGTTTTATACCGAGAGATTAGTCCCTTCGTTGGCCCAAAAAAGCAGTTTTCCTAAATGCTTAATCTTGTGAATTATCCTTCTTAACCAATGAGATGAGACAAACTTTAGCCTCCATTTAAAATAATAAAAATAAAGTGGTCAATTAGCAGAGAGGTCTCTCCTCGCCAAATTCTAGTGAGCTAATTGACTCTGAATTAGACGAGAAAAATATGCCACCGGAAAGTATACATGGACTTGTTGGGTGATATGGCATGAAGCGGAGTAGATCTTTGTTCTGTCTCCAAGTCAATATATAAAAGCTAATCCCTACGGCTTCCACCCATGCAAAGTTAATTAAATACGAAGCAAACATCAATATATAACACCACCACAGTATATATCCATCCGTAGCTGACCATAGCCGGTTAGTGTTGGCTCGTGTAGAGTCCAAATCAGCTCTCTCCATACACGTCCCCACTTCCATGGATAGATCACTCGGTCGATCAATCGCCCACACACACAATGCATGAACAAAAAGAAAAGACACACATTCCCTGCGCTTTCATCACTCGAAAAAGAGACGTCGAATTTTCTTTATTTCTTTTCTATTCTTTTCTGAAGTACCAACAGGCAACAGCTAGAAAGAAGGAATTAAGTGACAGCAACAGCTAGCGCTTGTGTACGTCGCCGTCGATGGTTCGTCGTCGTCGCCGACGGCAGTGCAAACATAAAAGCTTCTATCCTACGCTTTGCAGCACGTACATACTAGCAGGGCGCACAGATATCGATCGGATATGGACGGCGAGATCGATCATATCGGTATCCCCACAGTCCAAACTCCACCAAGAAATACTCTGGAAAGGGAGGACACAGGTAATTGACCCGGCCATGGCCATGGCCAGCCCAGCACGGACACGGACGTTCGCCAGATGTAGGCGCGAGATCGAGATCATATCGGCATCCCCAGCTAGCTTTTGTGCACCTCGCTCCCTTTCTCCCCTTTATTCCATGTCTCTCGCTCTTCTGGTCAGAGGTTGAGGGTGGTATTATCTTCCATTTTCTAAGAGAAAAGCAGTTACTGGCATTAGCATTACGGTACTGCATGCTCTCCATGCTCATCGATCGATCTCAGCTGGTTGCTGTTGCTGGAATGCTGGGTGTGCCGTGGAACAACTGGATTCGCCGGCCGGCCGGACAGCCGGCGGTGTTGGCGTCGGAAAGGCAGGGGTGTTGACATGGGGACAAGCCTCCACTCACTCACTCGCACTGCATGGCCCCAATCAGCGCACACACACTACTGATACCCACGTACGTACGTACCCATCACGCACCCTGTTGATCTTGTCGTTGTTACGTCCATCAGTCGATCGGTCGACCAGTTAGCACGATAATATAGAGTTCTACCATGCATGATTACTCGTAGAGAAGTTCATTAGCGATCGAGAGCTGATTAAAGGTACTAAAACATATATACTGCCCACTAGCTAGAGCGAGATCGCCGGCTATAATTGCGCTCTAGAAGTGTGCACAGCCTCCACTACTAATCAAAGAACCGAGGGAGGGCGATCGAGGCCGAGAGCGAGAGATCATCATGCCAGCTGACAATTCAGTTTTAACGGTGCCCGCACTAACCTTGGCTCCCTTCTCACTGAGTGAAGGAGAGCTAAATAGCCAGTGTTACATATACATGCATGGATTACGGAAGAAACAACAACAACAAGAAACAACAACGAGAAATGTTGTTGGTGGTGGCGTCTAGAAGGTTGGAGTACGCGTGTGCGCCATTCGGACCACCAGCACGGCGGCCGGCCGGCGACGACGACGCCGACGGATCGACGAGACAAAGTGGAGTATACTGTTGTGTATCGTGCGTATGGGGTCTGTTGTTGTTGTTGTTGGCGAAGAAAAGGGGCCAAATATTCCCTGCTGCTGCTACGGTCCGCGGGCGTGTTCGGTGACGCGGCAGAGGAATATACGCCGGCGGCCTGGCTGGCCGTGACGGCGATCGGTAAAGCGCACGTTTGGTCGCTAGCAGCGTCGCTGGCGCTGCAGTGTCCATGGAATCCGCAGGACCCAGCTAGCCAGATCAGAGGTTTTCCGTTTGGGCTCCAGCTATCTAGCTGCTGCCGTCGGTAAATCCGGAAATTCTGAATCCTCGCTGGATCGGCCTCTCTGCCACCGAACAACGGCTTCGTTGGGAAGACACGCGTCTGATTTAATCGCTGCCATCGTTGGCTACGACTCGCCACCATCAACATGATTTTGCCCACACGCACGAATCGCCTACAGGACTCCAGAACAGTGCTGCAGAGCGAGATCGACCAAGGGCGTGCCACAAAGGAGGGGGGCAAATAGCAGTGCAGATCGATTCCTCCGTCGTTATTTCCAATTCAAGTAAGGAAAATGGAGGAGCCGAAACCAAAAGGGTTCCTAGCAGAGGTGCTACAGCTTATGGATCAATCGCCTTATCCACTGTACGCACAGCAACACACTGTACGCACGCACATACAGCACCGCCGGCCGGGCATGCACCAACCGCGCGCGACACTCCGGCCGGCGAGCCGGCGGTACACAAGTTGAGCCCACCGATCAATCGACCGACCGGCCGGTCGAATCCTCACTCACTTTTTTTGGTAAAAGATCATGAAGTTGCCGTCAAATCTATCGACCGATCATTGCTAGCTGGTAAAACTCATCATCTATCATGGACACACGGAACGCCCATTAGCATAGGGAGCGTGTTGCGAATCGACACGCCCGGGTTGAATCGTGTTAGTTTAGATTAGATTTAGCCCCACGTCGCCCATCGAATCCGTCTTTCTGTCTGCAGTCTGCCGTCGTTGACCCGAGTCCATTAATTTAACTGATCATCAGATATCGGTAGCTACATAGTCCATCGTCTGGTAGCAGCACCAGTGGTACCACTATTACTAGCTAGCTTGAGCAGGATGAATGGGAAGCTAAGAGCAATTTCCAACCACAACCCCCAAAATCGGCTCCTAAACTGTCTGCCGACACGTCGAACGTGTACGCGGACAGTGACCGGACAACCTCAAATATTGTGTTGTATAATCATAAACCTTATATTCTCTCCTCTAGCAACTATAATTATAATTAAAATAACTATAACTCCCAATGCATAATCAAGAGGCATCTCCTTCTCGATGGCATGTTTCTTGATCTTCTTCTTTTTTGTCCTATTTGCATTCGTCTTGCTTTTGTAATCACTAGCATGGTGGCCCTCGCAAATGCGAGGGCATCACCTTTATTATGTCAAAATTGTTAATTACAATTTCTTACTCTATACAATCCACCTCCCTATTTTATCCTCTCCATTGCAAAATACATGGCATTATATTCTTAAAGGCAGAAGCATATTGCATACTCTTGGTACAAATTGATAATATTTTTTCATAGAAAATGTATTATAAATTAAATATTAATATATGTATAATTGATCATTTGAAATTAATTTCTTTTATGGTGATTTTGTCTAGTTGGATGTAAATATTACATTAGAGAATGTGACTTACAAACAATTAAAATAGCTATGATAATAAATATTTATTTACAACAAAAATTATATATTTTGTGTTTGTTTTATGGAATCATTCGTTTTTATGTCCCTTTATTTAAACCATATAGTCGTTGTTTGTATTTTATCAAAGATAAGAACTTTTATTTGGAAGCTACTCCTCCCATGTACCATAGGTTGAAATATCCTACTCGTAATATGGAGAAATGTATAATTTGGATATGTAACTCCTATTTTTGTGCAACCTAATTAATTAATGAATGGGAAATTTTGTCCATAACTTTACTAACTTACCCAAAAGTATGCTCAGATTAAACTTCCCCGTGCCTCTGCGGTAAGGCAGAGCATCCAAAAAATGTTCATGATTGGTTTGTTCCTACACTTTTGTGGGCATCTTTGGCACTGAAATAAAAGGTGATTGTAACTATGGAATTGTTAGCAACATAATAGGAAACCTATGTTATTTTTCCAAGTTATAATTATTGGATGAGGTGGATCGAGTAGATAGTTTTGTTTAGTCACTTCAATCAAAATAGGGTACAAACATACATTTTCTCATGATCACATTGAAATCCCTGGCCAATATATTTCCTCACAATAATATCCATGAAGGTTTATCAATTAGTACTTTGGCACTAACTATGTTTCACGCAAGTATACTATTTCTAAGGAGAATGTCATGTAGCAAAAAAGCTACATTTGTCTATAATTAGGAAATATTATTCTAATTTACTTAAATTATTATTATGTAATATTCCACAGTACAGTTGCTACGGTGGATATAAACATTAAAACTGGTAGACAATTAAATGTTTTGTGATAAGATTGCTCTCGCAGAATAATGTTAGCCGGCGGTGAAAAAAGGCTCACTAACCACAAAGACATGCATGAAAGAAGAATGATATTTATACTATACAAATAGATACATAATTTCATGTTGCTAAACCAAATAATATTATCAAAAATTGGATAAGTGGCACCTGTTATAACCAAAGTATGAATTATAAAGAATATAAGATGCATCATCCATAGGATGTCTACACTTTTGAAATGTGGAAGAACTCTTAATATGGCATACACAATTATAATTGTTATTATTATTATCAGCGTTGTCACGTAAAAGCATAGGACCCATCTTTATTTGACTTCATCAATTGATAGCAAAAGGATACAGTACTAATTGTTTGATAAATATGATGAATTGTAAGTCTTTCATTTTTCTATCGTCTATCGAGTTAGTTTCAAATGGAAACATGACTACACGAAAGGAGAATAGACCTTATCCTATACAAATGGATAATTATATCTTCAAGTGGATAAACCAATTCACATTGTTAGAACTCAGAATGAGTGGCAGTTATTTTAACCAAGTATGAATTATAAAAGGACAAAAACTCAAAATGTATCATAACTTTCAAAATGTGGAAGAACTCTTTATATAACATACAAAATTAAGTTTTTATTTCTGTTATCAATGTTGTCACGTAAAATTGTAGGAAAATCTTAATTTGTTTGAAAAAAATTCGGAGGAAGGCGTTTTGCCTCTCAGGTTCATATGCTCCAGGTATAATAATAATCAAAAAATAGTAAAACATTTCCAAAAGTTCTAAAACAAATTGGAGACCAACATATAAATTATGGCCGCAACTCTTTACAGTAATATTTAAGTGATAGGTAGAAATATATTATAGTTTTATGGGATATGGTAGGAAACTATAGCCATCAAAATGTTATGCTAAACAAAATATCATATTGATGGAATGCATTTTAAATTTGTGGACGAATTATTAGTAATAAAGTTATCATATTGATGTTGAATCAATTCGCACAGTTAAAGGTTAGACCCTGAGTTGGTTGTCAGTTTTGAGTGATCACGAATCATTAAATCTAAAGTAACATAATTGTTTATATATTTTTTAATTAAGAATTCTAGGTGAACCCAAAGATGGCACTGAGATCTATTTTTTAATAATCTTTCTATTATCACTAACTTCTAATAGCAACCATGTTTGGTGGTACACATATTTATGTAGTGATATTCTCTTTTGTGAGTGCATACTCCTAATTACGAATCATGCAGTCTTCGTACTCAGCCACATCTCGGCTCTCTCTATCTCTCTACCACCATCCGCACTCTCTTTATCTCTTACACACATAGGTATGTGTTACCTTGTACCGTGGACCTAACAATCCGGTATGAACAAAAATCTTTCTGATAATAATTAACAATATAAAAATAAAATTGTCATCAGTCATCGCCACTTCAAGTGTTTCATTTTTAAATGAAGCGCAGCATGTATATGTTTTATGTCTATCTAATAATTAGGATCCACCATACAATAGTTTGATGATGATTGTACGTTTTGATACTCTTATAGAATCTATTAGTTGTGATATGTTTAGTTTTCAGTTTGGTGAATTCATGTACGTGTTACTCTTAGGTACAATTATGAAGATCTATCAGTTGTGACAAATATAGGTACAATTCTAAATTTTATATCTGGTGTAATTTTCTTAAGTACCAATATAAGTTCTACCTCATGTGCTATGTTGGATATGATTATGATAAATTGTATTTGATTATGATATTTTACAAAAATAAATATCTATTTATTAAGTGTGCTCTTTAACAGTGGCATATTACTTTTTTATTAAGATACATACATGTATATGTTTTTTGGTCGCACTGTGCTTGATACTTCATTTTTTTGGAGCTACTCTTGAGATTTTTGGGCGAATAATCGTTATACTCTCCATTATGTCCGTACCCATTTTTATGAAGCCAAAAATCTAGGTAGAGATATCGCTTCTTACCATGTTCGTATAGATGTTTTTTGCAAAAAAGGTTTAAATCTTGGGGCCGAGATAAACCACAAATTTTCTCAGTGAATCTTGTAAGATAAAGGTCTAAAATGGACCACACTGGATAGCATGTGTGTTCTATTATATGTGTACCACATCAAGGTGGGTTATTATGTCAGTGGTAGAGGAAAAAAAATGGCAATCTAAATTCTCGCTTTTCTAGCCGACTGTTTATGTTGTGTGAGAATGTATGTATTGATGTGTGTGCGAGTGCATCTCTAAGGTACAATGTTTTTCGAACAAAATAAAAAGGTATAATATGTTGTAAAACATATCTAGATATTGCTCTCTAAAGGTCTACAATGTATATTTTTGCCAACCGCATATTTAGTTGATCTCAACCTTCTCTTCTAAATAAATTAGTTGCATTGCCAATGCTCAAAATTGATGAAACCACCCAGGATTCAGTATTACGTACAGCAGGTTGCCCACCACGTAAAGCTAATATTTCACATCCAAGACAAACACAAATGATGAATTCCATCAATGGTACAAGTTTTTTTAGTAACCGTTCCTCTTGCAACATCTCAAGATCAAGAGATTAGTTGAAGTAATTGTTTCAGGTAAGTAAGATTTTTGTGCCAAAAATAGATGCAATGTATCCCCAATTTTTGAGCTCATTATACATATTGTCTCACTTTAATCTACGGAAGTAATGATCATGCCAAATGAAGTTCATAGATACTAATGTTGCTGAGCATCTAATGAAAACAATAGCACATAAAAATAATCTTAAATATATACCGATCGGCATAGATTTGCAAGATGCAATAAATCAAAATTATTCTGTAATATTTTAAAATAGTACCTCCGTAATCTTTCTCCTTGAAATTCTGCATATTTTCCGCACTCTGGGATGGTATGCTCAATAGAAAACTGAGGATGCACCCTTGGATCTTTGGACTGACGCATCCCTATGCAACAAATTCAGAGTAAGCCATTTGAGAAAGTCAGTATACAATAAAAAAAACCAATCTGATTCGAGTCCTAGATTTCTGAAGATGCAGGCTTCGTTGATTCGTGAACCAACGGATTCGATCCTGAAACAACACCAAAAAGATGAGTTAATACAACTGAATTTTTGTCCATATTAGTTGATGGTCATCTTATAGTCGTCACTTCTGCACGATGTATCCGAAACGTGCATATTTTGAGAAGTGCAGAAAATGATTTGTCTCTTACATAAACGCACTTACCAGCACCATGGCTGAGAGAGCATTTGCCAAAAATAAGGCGAGGGCCTCATCTTAACCCCAGTCAATGTATAGACTTCTAGAGACGTTAACCATACTATTTTTTGCAAGGTGTCATCTCACGCCCACACAATGTGTCCGAAAATGGTTCTTTAGACGTTAACCATAATAATTTCAAAATGATATCATTTACTCGCTTAAATCTTAAAAAATTACGAACCAACGTAGAATAGAATTGTGTATTTGATTACAGCATGAAATGTGGATATGATTACATCATTTAAAATACATTCACCATAGAAAGGTCTAGATTATGTTTTGTTTGAAAATAATATCACAATTATATGGTTCATTTTTTCTATGGGAGAATTATTATTTTTTATTTCCCAAAACACCATGTCGCCGTAGTCGGCAATCCGTGCAGGTGCACGGGCTAATGATGTAAAAACAATTCAGCTGTTGTGATGTTTTGGGTAGCAATTATTTATGTGAATACTATAAAAATTTGGAAGGGCATCATCTTTAACATATTGAACATATCCACGGATTTTATTTCAGTAAACGAAAACCTATTTGAAATATTTCTAAAACATATTTAATTTTTGCCTAACATTAATTGCGACATTTCAAAAATGCCATGTCATCATTATGTAACATACAGCAGAGGAATTGTGATCTACTCTTACTTCCTTCCTACTGTTCCTGAATTTTCAATTCCTATGAGCTATAAGGTTACTCTCATGTATATGTTGTATACATTCACATGACTACGCCGATTTTGATTGCTCATAATAATAATAAAAATATATCACCGATTTGCTACATATCGTGACATAACTAATCCCTATGAATTCCAAGGCACCACAAAATGCTTCTAAACATATCATCAACACTCCTTAGTAGCCTCATAATTATGCCCAATACCTTAAGTTAATTATTTGACTCACATATCTAAATGAGCGAATGTCAAATAAAACTTAAGAAACATTGATCGTAATTATACAAATACGCCCATTAAAACTTAAATACTGATTTAAACGTTACACCTACAGAAAAGTTTAAATTTCAGTTTATGTGTGATCGATAAAGAATATTTTTTAAGATTTATCCAATGCAGCGACCGTTCTTAATGGAAGAAAATTCATAGGAACAAATATTCTTCAAAATCCGTTTGAGATTACTATCAACATGAAGTGAATGTACATGCATTGTCCATACCACGGTTAAACCTTGTGGATGAGTTGTTATCAAAACAATCGGATAGGTTGACATCCATACCTCTATAATAGCAACACTATTCTCTCTAATTGTGAATCCAAAGCTCTATGCAAATCTTGTGCTTGATTTTTTATTTTTGGTTGACACAAATTTTGAATTTGGAGGTTATGAACGATCCTGATCGAATCCAATTGCTTAACCCTGATATTGATCATGACAACATGGATAATAGACAGAGCACCTTGCCCCCAAAAATGTAAATAACTATTACTATTTCAACACAATTTTTTCACTCGCGTAAACACATGGAAGACGATATCATGTGGCCTAAGTATCTCAGTTACTATCTGGATAAATTTATATGCACAAATTAGTTGTGAACCATGGATGAAATGAAATACGATTATATAGTATTAAACAACATTAATATTTTTTTACTGCAAATATACTATCAACATCTGATATTTCATTAACGGATATCCAAACAACCCGCTTTGCAATTTGCCAATAATGACTTGTAGTAGTGTTAGAAATATTTGTTGTGTATAATTTTTAAGTATCTTCTAGGTGCACCTTGAGTTATATGGGAGTACGAAGCACCTTATATTTACAATGAAATTATCTATGACAACTGACGACAATGTATCATTTTTCTGACAAACTATATGTTCTTAAAGTCTTTGTGCTCTTCTTCATTTCGGTTTTTTTATCTACCAAATACTTTTAATGGATCAATAAAGATAGAATATAGTTAACAAAATAAAAGGTGTACGGAGGTGGTCGGACATTTTTTCTTGTCTGAGTGTGTCCTTGTCACCACTATGGGTGCCACAAATTCTTTCATCCTCTTTCAATTAAATGTCTCTTGTATTTTTCTAAAACCGTAAGATTATTTTGTCCTTGTGCAACGAATGTATGTAAATATTTATATACCATAGATGCTATTTGTATGTAGTGCAAATCGGGGTGACGTTTTGACATTCGGGAGCATATGTTCCTTGTTATTAAAATGCATATTAAACGTATTGTGAGATGTCAGAAAATTTGGATGCGACATTCTATATGCTAACTAAATCGTCCGACGAAAAATCGATTTTTTTGCGTCATGTGTAAAAAGACAAAATTTGATGCTAACAAATGCTTTCCAAAAAGCTTTTCTTGACCTTTTATATATGCCACAAAAGATGTCGGTTCCCCATGAAAGTTGGCATGCACACATAGAATGTCGAGTGATGTGTGTGAATTTTTTAAAGGATTTTTGGCATTTCAAAATATTTTTTCTAGTGGCAAAAGCATATACTCCAATATCTAAATTAAATTTTCCGTACAAATCATCTTACATTTAAGGCCGCCACCATGTTCTACTGTAATATTATTGTTTCCATTAGTTTTAGTAATAGCTTATCGCCCCGATGAGCTTTTTTCAGTTCCTTTTTGTTTGTTTTACCTAGTAGCTGATCGCTCCTTGCTGTTTTTTTTTTAATTTGGAAACCATCAGCCTTTTTGTCCGTTACCGATCAGGATACCGGTATGTTAGCTTTCCACGCTTTTTTTTTGCTTGGACTCCATCAACGTAGTTGTATCCAGCGCGGACTCCATCAAGGTAGATCTGCTCAAAATAAATTTGGCCGTGGGATGACTCCCATACGTGTCAAAAACTGACTGGTTTTGTGCCGGTCAATGTTGTACGTAACATATGAATCTTTTAATCTCAACCGTCGCTACCAAAATCAACAGATTATATATTTCTAACATATGTGGATTAACGTGGTGTCTCAAAAAACTCACTCATTTTGCTTTTAGTATATATAATAGATTGACAACATCGGCGAGATGCAACTCCACCCTCATCTTCTCTTCTTTGAAACTTATCTTCTCTTCTTGTATTTTCTTGTTCTCTTCTTCAACCTTCTTCATTTACTCCTCCAACTTTCGGTTTGTATCTTGAACTTCTTCCAAAAAAAAATCAAACTTCTTTCTTTTCTCAATTGTGAAGTTCAAATCCTTCAATATGAGCATCTTGCCTCGGAGGGAATCGTTCAACTCGGATATGAAACCATGGGCATTGCAACTAACTACATACTTTTCAATCCTACAATTCAACAAGATGCAACTCAAATCCACTCCCATTGCACAATTTTGGGGAAACTCAAAATGCGAGCAAAACCTAGGACATACCGAGTAGGAGGAGGTGCTCTCCCGTAGAGAGGGTAGGAGCCTACCGAGTCCTTGTTCGTGTCCCAGGAAACCATGGTGTCAGAGACCGGTGGGCGAAGACAGGCGGCGGAACGAAAAACGACCGACGGTGCTCGGGAGCTTGGGTTCCGACGAACTTACAGATCGGGTAGCCTGGCATGCGAAGAAGCCATGGAAGATCGACGGCTTGCTGCGGGAGAGGCGGTGGCGGCGAAAATGCTCGGCGAAAATGCGGCCAAACCCATTGAAATGCGGCCGCAACGGAGCTTTGCTACGACCGAAATTTGATCGGGGAAGGTTCGCGAGCAAGTGCGGACGATGGCGGGGGTGCGGGCGACCGAAAAGGAGGGGCGGCGACGCCAGAGCTAGGTGGAGCTAGGAGAAAGAGCCGACAGAGTGTGAAAAGTATCTACTGGCCGAGCGAGGGTTCTAGCCGATTTATGGTGAAAATAGGTAGGTCCGCTGTCAGCGACAACAGGCAGGACGCGTCCGAACGACCCCAAACCCTCCCACATATTGGCTGGCTTTGGTAATTGCCGGACAGCCTGAATGTGGGCTGAGTTGGGGGGGGGGGGGGGGGGGGGGTGCTGATTTTCAGCCCAAACCTTGTACGGACCGTCCGCCTGTAAGTATAGGACGGCTTTTGGAAGCCGCTTGGAGATGCTCTAAGCTAGGCAATGCATGCATCCACGGGGACATGGAGTAGTGGCAACAGAGGCAGTGTAGCAGGACCAGGACGAGATGTTTTCAAGGGGAAAGAAAGAGGAGAAGGTGCAGTAGGGCCGTTTAGAGGCGAGCCGGAGGACACATCACGGCGAGGCTGGCCATTAGCGGGTCGACACCGCTCGCGATTACCATGGGTCGTACAGCCATGACAGCGTGATTAAGCCCATTATTAACTCGCTATTAGTGCTAGACTAGACTAGCGCCACTGTTCGTTTGGTACATGCATATGCACATTGGCTAATTGCCTAATGCTAGCAAGAAGCCTCTCCAAGAAGCTAGCTGGAAGACGATCAGCGCAATGGCCCATTGCTGCAGTGCGTACGGAAGAGATCGAGGATCTCGACTCTCGATCGCATGCAACAGGCTGATGAATAAGTGCTCGATCGGTACTCTCATAAATGAAAAGGTGAAGACGTTATCGGAATCAAGAACAATGATTCGTGTGCTACTATAAGTAACAACCCGTACGTGTTGTTTTAGGGGAACCACGTCGATCGTCTTCTTTTTCGGGGGTGGTGTTGGACTTATTAGGATTGCCTGATCCAGAAACGTACGTGTGTCGGTGTGTGTGTGACGGAGCTCAGCAGGAGAGACCACAAAGGGAGACACAGGAGTCGCGCGTGAATTGACGTACCTCCAGCAAGTTTCCAACCAAACGAAACAACGTCGGTCGATCCATTGGCGAAAGCGCACGGGAAAGACGGATGTAGTTTCCCGCGGAAGCCACCGGGCAGTGCGCGCGCGTTCGCCTCCCTGCCGACGCATCTCGCTTCATCCACACCAGTACACCACACCAACAACATGTAAATTCACAGAAAATTTAGCACACTAATTTGCTAATCTACACAAAGTATTAAGATGAATTTTCAGGTCTATCGATCAGGAGCCCCGGCCCAGTTGCTACACTCGCCACACTCCACATGTATTTTGCAGCGGAGCAAAGAATTACAACATGATATATTGGTTCCTATTCATCACGCAAACGGCAAGTTAAGTCCTAGTACCGGCACCTTACACATATTCATGTTATCTTTCGTAGCTATTGAGTTGTGCGAGATCAACTATAACCAAATGTATTTCTTAGCTGGTAGTTTGACTTTCCACAAATGCTTGAATGATCTATTGATCCACAAGTGATCAGTTGTTTGTACAAATACATGAAAAAACTTCCAACATTTGTTAAAAGGTTGAATTCGCCATCAACGTTGCTAGCTGTAATGTCCGCGGACAAAAGACCCTGACCGCCGCACTACTGTTAATGAGACTATCTCCAACGCTTCATGTCACATCGTTTTGCCTCCAGGAAACAAAATTGGACAATGTTGACCCCTTCATCGTGGCGTCGATTGGTGGCCTCCGCTTTCAAGGATTCGCCCAACGTCCCGCTATCGGGTAATAATCTTAATCCTTTGGGATCAAGAGGCGGTTGACCACACCGACATTGCCATAAGGACTTACTCGCTCTCGGCCACGGTCTCCTTCAACCGAGGTAATAATACCTTCAAGATCATGGTGGTATATGGCCCTACGGACTACAATTTAAAGGATGACTTCTTCGGCGAGCTCACGGGCCTAAAACCCCCACTCGGAACAAAGTAGCTTGCCTTTGGCGACTTCAACCAAATTTACCGACCTCGGGACAAGAGTAATCTAAACATCGATAGAGGTCGGCTTACAAGATTCCGCGATGCTCTCAATTCTTGTGACCTCAAAGAGATCAAAATTCAAAACTGGAAGTACATTTGGTCGAATGAACGCAACAACCCCACTATGTCCAAAGTCAACGCTTTCTTTTGCAACGAGGATTGGGACACCTGTCATGAAAATCACATCCTTCAAGCTCTCTCCTCCTCGCTCTCCGACCATTGCCCTCTCCTTTTCGCTTCTTGCCAAGGACCCTTAAAACCGAGTTCCTTTAGGTTTGAGGAATTTTGGGTGTCCATGACGGGCTTCCTTGATGTCGTTCAGAAGGCTTGGAATGATCTCTCCGCTCACTTGGACCCCTAGCTATCACATTCTACACAATAAGCTCAATCTCTCACCGACAATCGCCTAAAGCAATGGAGTAGAAACCTTTTCTCTAGCTCTAAGATTCAACTTCACATGGCCATACACGTGATTTTATACCTCACATGGCAATGGAAAGAAGACAACTCTCACCGGATGAGAGAGACATTCGTACAGGGCTTGAAAGAAGAGTCATTGCCTTAGCGGCTCTTGAGAGGGCTAGAAAGAAGCAACGGGCGAGAATCAATAATCTTCGTGATGGTGATGCGAATACCAAATTCTTTCATCGGAAGGTCAACACCCGGAGGTGGAAGAATTCATCTTCAAGTTTCGGCATAACCATGGTTAGGTTACATCCCATGAGAAAAAACAACACGTGGCGCAATTCCATTTCTCCACGACTATTGGACAGTCGGACCCGAGCTCCCTTTCCTTCAATTGGGACTCCTTGACCCTTCCGTCGCGCAATCTCATAGGACTTGATGATCCACTCTCGAGGAGCAGGTCAAAGAGGCCATTTGGTACATGCCTTCCGACAAGGTTCCGGGACCGGATGGGTTAAATATAAAATTCTTCAAGGCTTGTTGGGAGATTATAAAATTTGACGTCATGGAGGTCATGCTTCGCTTCTCCGCCATCCACACAAGCAACCTTCATTGGCTCAATACGGTGGACATTTTGCTCATTCCCAAGAAAGATGGTGTCGCAACAGTGGAACACGGGGTTCCCCTGATGCTGTCAAAGTGGGTCCACTGCACGTGGGCCCAAGTAGAAGATGGACAAGGCCAAGCTACGAGACAGGTTGGCGGTCCGCCCTCCAACCCCCTGAAGACCATGCAAGAGCTACAGCGACACCCCACAGCTGAGGACTTCGGTCCTGGGGGCCTGCCGGGTGCCCCAACCATGTTGGGCAGAGGGCAAGGCCCCGAGAGCCCGAGTTCCCGGCAGGAGGCTGGGCTCCCTCTCGGGTATGCCTCTGTACGAGCAAGGATAAGCGCTCCGGCATACGCTAGAAGACTCCAGAAGACTTGGGAAGCAAGGCGAAAGAGGCGCGGGTCGGGGACATGCCCGTGGCGTTGTCAGTCCCTGTTCGCCCCGCTTTCCATAAAGGTGGACGACCTCACCTAACCCAAGGGAGATACTTCGAAGAGAAGAGGCCACGTCTCCTCCTAAGACCGCTGGGGGGTTCTCCCGCCTAAAACCCCCCACGCTCCTTGTGTGTCCATGTGGTATCCCCTTAGCCTATAAAAGGAGGACCAAGGCACCGAGGCAAGAACGTCGGACCAGAAGCAACTCCAGAGCAAGACTAGACTAGGGCTGGGAAGGTAGAGGAGGAAGGTGACCTCCTCAGGGTCAGGATTTGTCCTTCGTCTACCTCCGGCCAAACCCTTCCGGGTACCCTACCCGGGAGCCTCCTTGTAAGATACACCATGAAGAACTCATCAATCCAGACATGCAGGAGTAGGGCTTTTAGCCTCCGGGCGGCCTGAACCTGGGTAGCTCCTTGTGTCCCTGTGGTTGCTTGCTTTGATCGTCGAGAGAAGAGCTTGATCTAGACCACCCGCGGGAGACGTTTCTCAGCCTCCTTCGTGCCCCGTGCTGAACCTAAAAAGGGGGTATCCTTTACTCCCGGTGTCCGTGATCCGAGACACGACAGATGGGGTGGAGGAGATCACTGAATTTAGGTCTATTAGTCTCATCCACGGTGTGGCCAAAACTATGGCTTAAATCCTTTCAAGAAAATTGCCCCCCCCCCCCCCGCAAGAATCATATTTTATCGCACGCCCAAAGCGCCTTCATAAAAAAAGGAGCATCCATGATTATTTTATGTTCGTTCGTAACTACGCAAGATGGCTTCACCGAAGAAAAAAAAGGCCACCCTCCTCTTTAATCTCGATATTAGAGAAACGCTTTTGATCTTGTTCAGCGGACTATCTACTTGAGCTCCTCCAACACCTAGGGTTCTGACGTGGGCATACCCTCTGGGTACCCCACCGTGGGTATACCTGGTACGGTCCAAGCAACGGCCCACCGGGTGGCCCAAGCAAGCCCATGAATACAGCTTGTTACGGAAGCCCGTTGCATGGAGTACGTAGCAAGTTAGGGTTCTCTCTCTAATTTGTAACCTGGTCGGCTATGAACTCTCGAGACCCAGCCTCTTATATAAAGGTTGGGAGGGCCGCCGAACCAGGGACGAAATACTTGAGACACCAAAACCCTAGCCAGATCGCATCTCGCCGGGATCGCCATTGTAACACATTGTAACCTCATCATCAATACTAGACAAGCAGAAAGTAGGGTATTATCCTCCGGGGGCCTGAACCTGGGTAAACTCGCCTCTTGTCTGTCGACGAAACTACCATAGCCATCCTTCTCCCCCTCATATGAAACCCTAGGTACCATGACCATGGGATTTGTCGTGGTAACCGCATGTCAGGTTCACACCTCCTTTTCGCGATTTGTTGGCGGCTATTTTCTCCACAACCTCCTCGAGAGTTGTCCTCAACATCATCCCTGGAGGCACAATCAAGCATGGGCGTGGCTTGAGACAAGGGGACCCGCTATTCCCATAGCTATTTAATATTGATACTGAACCTCTCCAACGGATTCTACAATTGGTCACTGATGAAGGCCTCCTCAACCGCCTTCCCAGCAAAAGGGGGGTCGGTTTAGGATCGACCTCCTTCTACGCCGATGACGCTTCCATCTTCATGGCTCCCTTCAAAGAGGACATCTCAACTCTTGCCGGTATTCTAAATAGCTTCGTTTCATCACGGGGCTTATGACCAACTTCGAGAAAAGCCATGTTGCCCCTATTCGCGGCAATGACATTGATATCAACGACATCCTCCATGATCTACCGGCAACAACCACAACTTTCCCCATGAAATACCTTGAGCTTCCCCTTGCAGTCAAGAGACTAAGTAGGATCCATTTTCAATACCTTGAAGACAAAGCGGCATGATGCCTTGTTTCGTGGAAAGGGAAATATTTCAACATGGCGGGTCGGAAGGCTCTCGTCAAGTCGATGCTCACCTTAGAAGCCATCTACCCCCTCACAGCCCTCGACGTCCCGATGGAGCCATTGCATGCTATACAAAAACTTATTAGAGGATTCTTTTGGGCAGGCACCGAAAAAGCTTCTGGTGGAAAGTGTAATGTCAATTGGGCGGCGGTTTGCCATCCTAACTCTCTCGGAGGTCTTGGCATCCTCAACATGGAGAAGTTTGGAAGAGCCTTGCAGCTTTGGCGGCCTTGGCTTGCTTGGACGTCGCCGGAAAAACCTTTGGTGGGCATGGAGAACCTGTGCAATGATGATGATGATGATGATATGGTGCTCTTCTATGCGTTGACTAGAGTTACCATTGGAGATGGAAATATGGTGTGTGTTTTGAAAGACCATGGGTGGACGGTCTCAGTCCCCAAGTGCATCACCCCCTAGATCTACGCCCTGTCCAACAGGAAGAATTGGAGTGTCAAGGAGGCTCTCACCGATGACGGTTGGATTCGCCAAATTGACACCTCGAAGGGCCTCTCAGTGCAAAACTTGCAAGAATTCATCAAGCTTTGGGAGCAAACCTCGCAACTCACTCTCGTTGATGGTGCTCGAGAATTCATTTTGTGGAAGCTTACCACCGATGAGATCTACTCGTGCTCCTCCGCCAACAATGCACAATTTGCCGGTACTATCCAATCTTGTATGGACTCCGTCGTTTGGAAGAATTGGGCTCCTCCTATGTACAAGCTTTTCTCGTGGTTTATTATTCAAAACCGTGTTTGGATGGTGATACGTCCAAAACGTATTTATAATTTTAATTCAAAACCGTGGTTTCATGCTAATTTTATATCATTATTATATGTTTCTACTATGATTTTATATTATTTTGGGGGCATTTTCTTGAACTAAACTATTAACAAGGTGCCAAGTGTCGATTCATATTTTATGTTGTTTTTGTATGTTAGAAATCTATTAAAGTAATATCCTCCAATTTGGACGATAATTTACGGAGATTTTGCAGGTTCTAGCCATACGTGCTGAGAGGCTTTTGAGGATTGAGGTGGGCTTATGGCATATCAAATAGATAAAAAACTGGTAGGGGGAGGGAATATCTGAGTAGATACACGAACACACTCTATAGATTGAACACAATCCTAACCATCTTCTCCATCCTCACTGGCATATCCCATTTGCGATCAAATTTATCATTAGAAACAACTGGTAGGGGTGGGCTTATGGCATATCAAATACTCCCTCCGATCCACAAAAAGTGTCGCGAGTCTAGCTATGGATTTATACTAGGCAAGTTCATTTTACACGACATTTTTTATGTATCGGAAGGAGTAGATAAAACTGGTAGGGGGAGGGAATATCTGAGTAGATACACGAACACACTCTATAGAGTGAACACAGTTCTAGCCATCTTCTCCATCCTCACAGGCATATCTCATTTGCGATCAAATTTATAATTGGAAACAATTTGTACAACAAAAATCCGCGCTTGACGGCATGCATATCTACAGTTAAATGAACAATAATCTTGAAGTACTTTTGGTTAATTGATTAGGTGGCAATATATCCCTTGAAATGCAAAGTCAACAGCCGTTGTTCTCCTACGAGGACTTCTGCCATCCATTATTCCAAAGACAACTATTCGTATTAATTATTCTAGTCTCCATCTTAGCTTTAGGCTCTTGAAGGGAAAAAGCAGGGGACAAATTTGCACAGGATCGAACACTACAACCGAACTGCAGAATCATCTGCATGCGCATTTCTTTATCTTTCTCGGGAACAAGTCAAAAAGCTGTTCCATTGCCTGCTTTCTTCTCCAGCATAATAAGGAGCTTCGTCGGCTGGCTAAATCAGTAGTACTGCTAAAGCTAAAGCCATGTTTCTTTCCCTTGTGAAGCTTTAAATTAACATCTCAATTTATCCAAACAATCTTGAACATGAAAAGCAAACGGCTAGCACAGACACATCGATCGGCCGTTCCCGTTGCTGTTGCTGATGCTGTTATTGTTGCTGCTAGGGTTTTTTGTTTAACTGTTGGACTGTTGCAGTGGTTGCGGCGGTGGTTATGCTGGCCACCTCATGATGGTTTACCGGCGAGGAGGCCGTACGTGATGCAGAGCGGATCAGTTCAGTTTCGGCTGTGCTTTTCCTGGAGATTTTTAAGGTCGGGTGTCATGGCTCCGGACGTTGGCCCCTCTCCTTTCTCGCTCCCTCTTATGCGCACCCTTCCCAATCCCCTCTCCCCTCTTCCTCCTCTCTCTCTTCCCCGCTTGCCGTCGTGCCTGGCCCACGGGCTCCTTGGCGTTTCTCTCTCAAGGTTTGGTGGCACTTCACATATCCCACTAGCTAGCCAGGCAGCAGCTAGGCAGTGTGATCAGTAGCTATATATAACCACCTCCCGTTCGTTGCAGTTGTTTCCTTGTACCCCATCACCAGCAACAACTTCATTCCTCAGTCGATTGGATCATCTCATCTCCCCGCCGCTGCTCCCTTCCTCAATTTCATCAATGGCGGCTAGCCCTATAGGCTGTAGCTCCTAGGTGGAGCATTGCACTCAGCTACAGTTTCTCCTTGTCCTATAAATTCTTCGATAGTTTTGACTCCAGAGAGAGAGAGAGCTAAAGCACGCAAGCTCGTACGGTGACCGGCCGTGTGAACCGACCGACTGAGATTCGACCATGAGCATCTCGGTGAACGGGCAGTCGGTGGTGCCGCCGGGGTTCCGGTTCCACCCGACGGAGGAGGAGCTGCTGACCTACTACCTCGCCAAGAAGGTCGCCTCCCAGCGCATCGACCTCGACGTCATCCCCGACGTGGACCTCAACAAGCTGGAGCCATGGGACATCCAAGGTTCGTTCACTACTTGTGCCACAATGCTAGCTTGCATAAGCACTCGATCGTGTGATGATCAAACTGGCCATGGATGGATGGATTGCAGAGCGGTGCAGGATCGGGACGGGGCCGCAGAACGACTGGTACCTGTTCAGCCACAAGGACAAGAAGTACCCGACGGGGACGCGCACCAACCGGGCCACGGCGGCCGGCTTCTGGAAGGCCACCGGGCGGGACAAGGCCATCTACTCCGCCGCCGGCTCCGGCCGCATCGGCATGCGCAAGACGCTCGTCTTCTACAAGGGCCGCGCGCCCCACGGCCACAAGTCCAACTGGATCATGCACGAGTACCGCCTCGACGACGTCGCCGCCGCCCACCCCGCCGCCGCCGCCGACGTCCCCTACTACTCCGGCGCCTCATCCCCGGTACGTACGCACATACATCGATCACTGTACTACGTACGTACCTCGATTGCATGCACGCCGGCCGGCCGGCCGACAGGGATCGATGGAGATAGCCAGTACAGTGAGTGGTGCATGTGATTAACGTACGCACGTACTCGTATGTGTATCTATGCACACGTGGCACCCGACTGTAGACGACAAATGCTAGTGAAGATTGTGCTCGGGTGGTGGTTGGAAATGGGGACACACGTGACATGATCGCATGGTTTATTTGCGAGTTGAGTGGGAGCTGGGATTTCTTTTCGACGGGTCGTCGTCAGGTAAAGGGGAGCTAGCTAGGCTGAAGGTAGTGGGTAGTAGGTTCAGTACTTGTGAAGGAACAAAGGCTAAGCAGCTAGCGAAACGAAATGCAAGGGTGACCGCTAGCTGATGGATCGATGGATGGTACGTTGAGGCGGTGGTTAGGTTGCACGCGGCCACTTTGGGGTCAAGAATCTGGTCCTGCACCAGCAACATCGCCCTACACATGATCTCCTAAACCCAACCCTACCACGTACTTGACGACATCTCACATACAGGAACACTCTATCTCACACTACGCGTCGTACTACCAAGGGAATGCTATAGAATAGTGGACCTTTGTACGCGGAGACACTGGCATATGACAAACAAACCTCCATTATCGTCCTCTTCCTTTTTGGAGGTCAAACACTACAGGCATGGCATGGATGCATGCATTTGGATCTAGAGTTGGAGAGCTTTTGAGCTGGCTCATCAGGTAGCTAGTAGAGTACTGTACTCTTTTCGTGCAAATAGAACTGGCATAATTGATTTGCCTTTTACTAGCAAAAAAATCAACACCATGCATGCATCACAATGCGGACTAATCTAACCAAGACAATAATTGCATGCGATTAGTTAAGCACGTCGCATCCACTTGATTTTATCTCATGACTTTTTGGCTCTTCCGACCGAGATCGATTATACAGTATCTCATACTACGAGTTAACATCGTGCGTATGAGCAGATACGAGGGGTGGCCGGGGACCAGTCGTCGGCGCAGGAGGACGGGTGGGTGATCTGCAGGGTGTTCAAGAAGAAGCACCTCGTCGCGAACCACCAAGCTGCCCAGGGCAGCGCCGCCGCCGCGGCCGTGGCCAAGCTGGCCGGAGGCGGCGCCGTCATGGAACGCAGCCCGAGCAATTGCCGTCAGAACCATTGCGCCGTCGATGCCGTCAGCGAGCACGCCAAGGCGACCCATATGCAGCCTCAGCAGCAGCTCCTCCACTACTCCGCCAGCGACGACGCCCTCGACCACATCCTCAACCACTACATGGACCGCTCCTCCACCACCTGCAAGCAGGAGACCAAGCCTTCGTTCAGCTCCGCCCTGGATCACCTCACCAACACCACAGGAGGCACTCTGTACGAGAGGTTCATGAAGCTCCCGCCGCTTGAACACGTCGTCTCCGGCGGTCTCCTACCGCCGACGAACCAGGCCGAGTACGGTGGCGGCGCGTCAGGGAATAATATCGGCGCCGACTGGGACACGCTCGACCGGCTCGCGGCGTACGAGCTCTCAGATGCGTCGACCAAGACGAACGGTGCCATGGCCTTCTTCGTCGACGAGCACGGCGGCGGCGGCACCGCCTTCTCCGGAGACGGCGACCTGTGGAGCCTGGCACGGTCGGTCTCGTCGGCGCTTCACGCGGACTTGACGACGATGAATAATTAAAGTGTGATGATTAATTAATTGCCAAGTGTTTTAGTGTGAGACGTCATGCCGCATGCATGCACGTACGCACTACTAGCACTAACTCGATCTCTCTACGTCCATGCATGGCCGGTATTGTAATTTGTACGTGAATAATTCCTAGGGAGACAACTGAAGCCGACGACGTAAGACGCAAGATCGGAGGAGCATGACAGCAAACAACATACAGAGTTCAAAAGGACTTACGGCGTGGTAGGAGAGGAGACATATATATGTACTAGCAAACTGCCCGTGCTTTGCAACGGGAGAGAACAAATATACAAATCTTGCTGACTGGTTTTACTTACGTTTCAAAGGACCTGAAATTCGACCATTCGAGTAGTTCATTGGAATTTGGAAGACATAATACACTTGAGTTTTGACAAAGTTTTTAATAAAATCCGTCACAAAAAGATCTATCCAATCCCCCTCCGTTTTTATTGGTCGAAATTGGAGTCCCACGGATCGGGCCTCTCCACCGTTGGATTCATAAAGATCCAACGGCCTACCTCCATCCAATCCCCCTCCGTTGCTCTTCCTCTTTCTCTCCTTATCCCTTTTTTCTCTCTCTCCTTGTCCTTCTTTTCTCTCTCCTTGTACAGAACCAACGAGTGGTGGAGGTATCTCTGGAAAAAAGAGTGGATGAGGATAAGCCGGACCAGCACGGCGTCCTCGTTCGTGGCAGGAAGCGGCAACGAGCCAAGACCAGCACGCCGCGAAGACCGCACCGCCGCCAAGGTCGACTCCACGCTCTCCCGCGCCGCCGGCGAGTCAGCCGCGGTGTCCGCCGTCGCCGACGCAGAAGCCCGCGGCCGCCGTCGTGGCGCCGTCCCCCGGCGAGCTCGCCGGCCTCAAAGAAAAGCGGGAGCGCGTCGCCGGCCTCCGCCCCGCCCGCCATCGAGAGCGGGTTGTCGACGTCGAGCCGGTAAATTAGGCGGGAGACGGTGCAGCGGGGATTGGGAGGCGGCGCGGCCGTGATGAGGGCCGCTGCGCGCAGCGGAGTTCCCCCCGTGAGGAAAGGAGCAGAGGAGAACGATGTGTTGCGTTGCGTTCCAGGGAAAAAAAACTGTTCGGATAAGCTATGGACTGCGGGTTGATTACCTGATTTACGAGGGGCTAAAATGCAAAATCACCGCGACGTACCACGTACCACGGTCGTTTACTCATATTATATAGTAGAGATTGTTAATTAATATATTACATGTATACCTATAGCTTATACTATATGTAAAGCATAGTAAATATATATGTACTCAGGCCATTTCGATCAGACATAAAGATGTGATCACCGTGTGCATTATTGTGATGGATCCATCGATGATCAGTAAACATCATGCAATTCAATTATTTTTATGGTGTGGTTTGACGGACGAATGGAGACGGATCGTATGATGTCTCGATCCCGGTCGCGCGTAGCGACAAGAGGAAAACAGTTGAGAAAAAAGGCACGCATTTTTGGCTTTCGATCTCCAGCTGTTTTGTGCTGATATTCGGTGCAAATTCGAGAAAAAATGGGGTAGATGGGTCGTCAGATTGATGTGAGGTCAGACCATCAAGCACTGCTTTTAGCTATATATATATACAAAATCTCTCGCCGAGTACTGCTCTTAGCTATATAATATACAAAAATGGGGGTAGATGGGTCGTCAGCACTGCTTTTAGCTATATATACGTCGCTTGTTGAAAAATTGTATGCGGTGCAGCAGCTATAGCCCTCGTGCCACACGTACGAGCATATATACTTTTATCGCCTTGTCGCGGTCAATTAGTGATGTAAAAATCTTAGGCGATCTTGGTTTTGTCTTTTGTCGACAACTTTAGCTTGGCCTTTTTGTATGTGCCGCTTGCTCCAGGGAGGATATTCGTGAGCCTGTCACACGTGTGTATTAAATAATTAAATTCATGCTAACCTTGAGGAATTGGTCGACGCATGCATATATGAGTTTTATTTGCTAATTTTGGAGAAATTTATTATGTTGCAGATATGAGTACATATGTGTGCGTGCTTGAGGGCATGCATGCATGAGAATTTGGTGATAGTGGCATGCATTTTTTGCAGCCATGCATGGTGGAGACCGGAGAGAGTGGAAATATTGATGAATTCGCCGAGGAGTGCTGTCGATGTAAAGTCACCCAGAGCCAGGGTATATTTTTTTAGACCACCCAACCAATATTGCATAAGAGAGTTTCAAAATTCTTGGTAAAAGAGTGACATATACCTACCAACACCTAGTATTATTTATTTTTTTTATTTTGCATTCAAAAGCCTCTTTTCGGTGGACAGACGAAGACTCCTATTTGTCCCGGCCATACACACTCCCTCCGTTCGGATTTAATTGACACACATTTGGTTACACATAGATGTATCTAGATACTAAACAAGTATAGATACATCCATATTTAGACAAGACCAAGTCAATTAATTTGGAACGGAGGGAGTAATAATTAATGTCCCCATGCATGTACGAGGTCTGCGTAGATATTTTCTTTTTGCAGAATCTTGGTATTTGACCTATACTTTTTCTTAAAAGTAGGTATACTAAAGGGCCGTCTCCACAAATTTGGAGGCCAGAACAAAATGTAAAATGAGGCTGAAGCGGCGGCCGGTCTGCGGCTCCGGGGCACCGGAGCGGTGGCTCCGGGCAAGGCGGTGGCGGCCTTCTCCATGCCAGGGAGGGTTGGCCAAGAGGTGGCTCTGGATGGCGGCGCTTAGCGCGTCGGTGTCCTATGGGAGGCGACGGTTAGTCGCCCCCGTTGCGGTTGAGAGGCGCAGGAAGGCGGTGGTTGTGGTATTTAGTTCCGAGGGTGGTGGCGGCTACCCGGGTTCACTCTGGTTGCTATGGTGACTATCTCGCGGGCAGCGGTGATGATCCGGACGGCGACGTCATCGTCGCGGCGTCGGGAGCCTAGGCGTGGCGGCGCGGCGGGTGCCGGGCACGGCTGCCTAGTTCCGCTGGCTTGGACACGGACGCCGTAACTCTTCGCGTTGATCGTCGGCTAAGCTTTGAGGGAGCCGTCGGACTTCGGCTTGACGTGGCACCCGGATGCCAGGGCGGCAACCCCGGATGACGGTTTCTCTTCATCGTGCAGAGCTAGGAGGTGGCTCTGCGGGAGGCGGATCTGGGCCCCGGCGTCTAGTTCTGCTTGTGGCCTCAGATCGTTGGGTGTGTGGGGCTAGTGAGCTGTGTGCGGGTTTGCGGTGGCGTTTTGACCGGTCCCCGAGGGGCAGGTGCGTGGTCTGCGAGTCATCGTCGTGCGAAAGCATTGACTTGGCTTCCGGCTAGGACCGACGGCGGCGACGTCCTGGGGCGTTGTGTCTTCTTGAAGGCGTCGTCATGGCGGTGTTCTCGCTCCTCCGCCCGGGTTTTTCCTGGGGAAACCCCATAGCCCACACGGGATCGGGCGAGGGTGGTGCTTTTGTGTCGCTTACCTCTTGGGGCCTAGCCTTGCATGTTCCGCCGGCAAGAGGGACCAGTGGAGGGGTTGGTGGTTGGCGGCGGTGACCTGGTGGGCAACCTTGACTACGGAGGACAGCAGACGCGACTCCGGGTTTGGTGAGCTCCGGGTGAAAAAAAACTGCATCGGCCTCGGTTGTTGTCGGTAATGGCGGCGCTCTCGGTCCCCCTCCTTGGAGACATCATTGTGGAGCCCTTTGCCTCCCATGTCGGTGCGTCGCTTGTTCGTCTGGTCGACGTTCTCTGTTTTTCGTCATCAGCCAGGTGGTGCACGGCCCTGGGGCCGGCATGGATGTCGGAGCGGCGGCTCCGGTACCGCCTCCGCCTTGTTGCGTTAGGTGTTTGAGTGTCGGCTTTAATCGTTTGGGCGACTTGGTTGTCGACTCGTGTGGGTACACATCCTTGGGGCTAGCGTGGGTGTGGGTGCGGCTACTCCGGAGGTTTTTCTCCGCCGTGTCGCGTCGCATCCGCCGTGTTGCGTTGCGGTGTTGGTGTGTTGGCTTTGGTTGCTAGAGTTACATGGTCGTAGACTCGTGTTGGGGGTGTGGCCTTGGGGCCGGTGTGGTGCGTTGTGTTGTATGGTTTTCGGCCAGTTTTTCTTATAAATTGTCCAACTCTTTGCGACTTAATCAATCAAAGGCATTGCCTAGGTTCGAGTTTTTTTTGAGAATTGATGTAACTTAAGTATAATTTCACTTAATTAGGTAACTCTATTGATGAATTGATCGACTCGTGACTTGGTCGTTTGATGCGTTAATGGAGAATTGGTGATGAGGAGGATGGTATGATTCCGCTTCTTATGCAGTTGGCTCATGGCACAATTTTGTTTCTAGAAAATTGGCGACGGGTATGAAGACTTTGTCCTTGAGCAATTGGTAGGCAGCCAGGCAGGGTGTCGACAGTCGGGGCGAGTGAACAAGATATTTCATTTTTATAGTTTAATTTTTACCCTGACTACATATAAGTTATATGATTCCGTAATCTCATCGGAGATTATCCAAGAAGGTGAACAATTCTGGTTTTCATTTTTTTAACAGAGTCGATAGCTAGACATTAAAGCAAAAAATCAGATTTGTAAGGACACGGATGTCGCCTAGAACGGGGATGAATAGGCGATTAAAATTAGGTTTAGGCTTGAATAAATACGGAATAAAAAAGCGTTTAATTTATCAAGCATAAAACCTAAACAAGATAGGTTCACCTATGTGCACCAACAACTTATGCTAAGCAAGATAAGCAACTATGTGAAAGCAAGATATATATAACTTCAAGCTCGATGGCCATCACAAAGTAAGTTGCATAAGTAAGGAGCTCGGTTATAAAAATACCGAGTCACTTGGAGACGATGATTTATCCCGAAGTTCACTTCCCAATGGAAGCTACTAGTCTTCGTTGGAGCGGTGCGGAGTCACAAAGTGATCCCCGAATAGTCGTCAATGGCACACCGTAATCTCCTTCGTGCCCCCACCAAACCCGTACAAGGATGCGGCACACTCAACAAATCAATTGGAGGATCCCACCGTCCTGCGGCTCCAAAAGCCACAAAAATCACAGGGTTGAGGCACACTCCACAACTCAATTGGAGACTCCCAACTAATCCCCGAGCGACCAATACTCCAAATAAACAATGACCGTCTAGGGCACTCCCAAGAGGACAAGCTCTAGGGAACTCCAAGTACCCAAGAGTAACAAGCTTCTCAACTTCACTTTCCACGTATCACAATGGAGAACTCAAACCAATGCAACTAATGCAATGGGCAAGAAAAGAAGAAGTACTCAGAATCCTTCACTCTCAAATCCCACCAAAGCAACTAATGCTATGGGGAGAAGAGAGGAACAACAAGGAAGAACATCAAATCTCTCCAAGATATAGACCCAAAAGTTCCCCTTACTAAGAGGAGAGATTGATTGGTGAAATGGTAGATCTAGATCTCCTCTCTCTTTCCCTCTAATTGGAGGCAAGAATCATAAAGGAATAGAAGATAGCAATCTCAAAGAAAGTCAACAATGGGGGGCAAAAACAGCTCAAGAGTTGGGGTCTGCTGGGGAAGAAGACCCCTTAAACAGATACTCAAGAAATCATCCCGTTATGCACAGAAACGTGATGACGTGGAACGCACGTTCGCTGGGAAACCCCAAGAGTATGATGTAGTCAGCAGCAAAGTTTTCCCTTGATTACAAAACCAAGGTTGTCAGATCCAGTAGGAATTGGAAGAGCTTCAGAAAGGTGTCAGCGGCGCCGTTACCCATTACTGACGTGGACCTGCACACACACAATCAAAGTACTTTGCCCCAACGAAACAGGAAGGTTGTCAATCTCCTCGGCTTGCTGAATACAAAGGATTAAACGTATGGTGTAGAATATGATGATGAACACAAAAGTAGTAGCAGGAAGTAACGTAGAGCGTGGTGAAAACGGTGTTTGTATGAGTGTGGAATAAAGGACCGGGGTCCACAGTTCACTAGTGGTGTCTCTCCATAAGACAAATAAACATACATGTTGGGTGAACGAATTACAGCTGGGCAATTGACAAATTGCAAACGCATGACAATACAATATATGACAAGCACATGTTCATTGTTATATCTATTGGGCATTACAACAATATACATAGACTGCTTACTAGCTGCATCTATGACTCATAATCCACTCACAAGATAGCTTCCGGGTCTCCCATGAGTATTAAGTTGCAAGCAACAGATTATAGCATTAAGCAAAGTGTGTAATGTAAACAAACGCATTAGACTTAACAGCAGTACCCTTAAGCTAAGCATCGGTTATTTTATCCCTAGTGGCAACAACACATCTACAGCCTTAGTTGTTCATGTCTATCAAGCCCAGGCTTCTAGAGGCATGAACCCACTATCTAGCATAAATACCCTCTCTTGAAGTCATTAGCATCTACTTGGCCAAAGCATCAACTAACAACGGAGAGCATGCAGGAACATAGATAAAACATAATATAGATAGATGAACAAACTTGATCATAACTTCACAATTCATCGGATCCCAGCAAACACAACATGTAGCATTACATAAAGATGATCTTGATCATGTTAGGCAGCTCAAAGATCTAAACATGATAGCACAAGGTGGAGAGACTACCAACTAGCTACTGCTATGGACCTGTAGTCCCGTGGAGAACTACTCACGCATCACTCCGGAGGCAGGCATGGTGATGTAGAGCTATCCGGTGATGATTTCCCCTCCGGCAAGGTGCCGAGAAGAACTGCAGAAACCCTCCCGAACTAGGGTTGAAGACGACGGCGGCCTCGGAACTTTTCGTGGATTTTTGCTCGGGTATCTAGGGTTTCCTGAATAGATGCAATTTATAGGCGAAAGGGCGGCGTCGGTGGCCAGCCGAGGTGGGGCGGCGGCCTAGGTGCACGGCCCCACCGCGTCGTGGGCCCGCTGGCCTGCCTGGTGAGGCCCCCGGCTCCGTCCTCCTGGCTGCTGCTTCGTCTCGGTCCAGAAATAAATCAGTTAAATTGGCGTCCGATTCCGAGAATATTTTCAGAATAGATTTTCTGAAACAAAAAGACAGCAGAAAACAGGAACTGGCACTATGACATCTTGTTAATAGGTTAGTCCCAGAAAATACATAAAAATGATATAAAGTGTAAGATAAACATGTGGTAATTAATATATAATAGGCATGAAACATCAAAAATTATAGATACATTTTGGACGTATCAGAACGCTTTAGACTGGACATTCTGGCCTAAAAATCCAACCTACTTCCGGACCGGCACCAGTGAGTGACACCATCTGATATTTCTGGTTCGGTCCGTACATTCCGGTGTGTTTACCCCAGATATTCCGGCCTATACAAAAGCTGCAAAAACACCAACACGAAAACGAAGATATCTTGATCATTCGGGCTTCGATTTCGATGAACTTGGGCTCGTCGGATTCACAACAACGAGCACCACAATATCAAATTTCGTTGAACTTGGGCTCGTCGGATTCACAACAACGAGCACTACAAGATCATGCCAAGAAACATCATAATCCGGCAGCTGGAAATGGCTAAAATTTGAACTGCAAGTGCTATATATCTTGCCTGTTATTTTTTGAGAAAATCATTTTTGGGTACATAATTACCTATTTTATCAGAGATATAACAATAGTTTCACAAGATCCAACCCCCAGCTACGAATGATCATGTCCGCCGTTTTGACCGTATTTTGAAATCGACATACGAAATGTTTATATTTGCCTATATTGGGCACAAATCGTGCATTTTGGAACCATGAAAAATGTTTCCGAAGTAAGTTTTCATTTTGGAACCATGAAAAATGAACCAGAAAATCATTTTAATTTTGTAATGGCCTTATTTTAAAACCATTCACTTGTTTTATGCTGCATTTAAATTTAAAAGAATAAATCCACAATAATCTTAGGGGTATGTGTATTTTATTTTGACTAACAACAGTCCCTAATAGTATATAATGATAGAGGAAATCTTAATAATTTTTTATAATTTATTTGGTTGAAATTGAAGTTCGAAATCAAAAGTTATAAAAGAAAACAGAAAAGAATAAAGGAAAAGAAAAAAAAAGACAGCTGAGCCGAACCTAGCAACACACTCACGTGTCGGCCAAGAGAAACACCGGCCGGCCACGGCAATGACATGGGCCGGTTGTCCACTTCGCGGAGCAAAATGTTAAAGAAAAAAAAAGAATACGAGGCCTCCGAAGAGATAGGCCCAAATCCAGAAAATAGACGCATAAGTACCCTGGAGGTTGGTAATACATCACGAAGATGCATGTGGCCTAGTGGTTTGCTATATGCTGTGCACGTCGTGAGGTCGTGTGTTCGAATCCCACCTCGCGCTCGATTTATTTTGCTACATTTGAGTCATGTGTGAGTCTCTGGTGGCCTGTGGGTCCCGTCCGTCAGGTCAGTGGTGGGTCTTGTATGTCAGGTCGGTGGTGGGTCCCGCTCGTCAGGTCCGTGGTGGGTCCACTTTGTCAGCGTGGTGTGGGTCTCCATGTAATTTGGGGTGGGGCGGGACTGTGGCGCCCCGACCCGACTGTTATACAGTGATGCTGTGTGTCACCGGTTAAGCGATACAACCGGAGGTTACGGGTTTACCAATCCCCGGCCAAAACCTTTGGCAGGCGTTGCTCGGAATGGATCATCGGCAACGCAACACCCCGATTGATGCCTTAACACAGGCACAACCCTCAATGTATAATAGAGAGATCAAGACTTGTGGAACAACTGGCACATCACAGACTCTACGACACAAATCATATAGTTCAACTCTTATAATAGAGAAAGATAGCAAATGACAACCAGAGGTCACAGACCCAATATTACAACAAGCGGAAGCAAATTAAGTTGTTCTAAACAACAAGATCCAAATTATGGCCTAAGAGGCCTACAGATAAACATCCAGCGCCAGCTGTTCCGAGATGTCCCAGGCTGCCACCTGGGAACCCCAGACTACTCGTCGACATCCACAAAGAACCCACCTTCGAGGTCGGTGAAGTCCTCCTCTGAAACAAAACAAACGACGTTGAGTTCGATGAACTCGCAAGATTATATATAGAGCTTTAGCTCGATGAAGCTTTCAAGGTTTTATGGCTGTTTTGCATAAAGCTGATTTTATTTATGAAAAACATAACTCAATGGCATCGACTATTCAGAGTATTTTCAAAAAGAGGTAAGAAGTACTCTTTCTTTCATCACCTTTCACCATCAACCATCATCAACCACTGTACCTGTTCATCAAAGGAACCTCCCCGAATCACCCTCGAGGAAGCCAACCTTGCATTCGTGAGTGGTACCTCTAGTACCCAGTTTTTAATCATTCCGTTAAAGTTATTCTATGGTCTTATCGTCCTTCCCCAAGTCGTCCTTAACCGCGGACACGGCTTTTCGAAAAGATTTAACCCTGCAGTGGTGCACTGTGTTTACCTTCGGTACCGCCCAGCTCATTGCGTACGCTTAGCTCTCTTCCGGGGAAAGCCGGCTGAGTGGGAACGGTTACAACCTTTACCTTGTTAAGGACTAACCCAGAATCATCAGTGAGGACAGAGCAGCGGATCATCAACACCGTGCCCCGTGGCCACTCATCTATTATATACTAAAAGCAAAATAAGTTAGTTAATAGAGCCACCACGTTAAGCCACATCATCATAATTAATTTTAACAGCTAGATCTAGAATTAACCGCTAAGATTAAGTCGAGGGGTTTACGTACAACATTAAATTAAAGCGTGTACAGAAAAAACTTTATGTCATGTCACGTAACTTATGATTTAACGTGATAATAAATAACGTATAAACTATAAAGTCGTATGGTCCACAAACTCCATAGAAAAAAAAAATTAGTCGTACCGATTCCATGATCGAACCAACTTTTTTTTTTTTTTTTTTTTTTTGAGGGGTTGATCGAACCAACCGATCGCTGGTAGATGCTGCCCTTGGTGGACCGGCCCATGCAGAATCATGGCCCAAGGAATTCGGTCAAGCAAAGAAAAGAAGGAATTTGGCTAGCAAAGAAAAAGAAATAAGGACAAGAAGATGGACTCGAAGAATTCGGGCCATCCGTCCAGTAATTAAAGAAATGTGTTTCCATTTAGAAAAACATAGAATTAAATTTTAAGAAATGATTTTCTCCGTGAAAAAAAATACAAAGTAATATATCACCGGCCACCAGGAATATTAAATTACACGTCTCTCCGTTAGTTTTTCCTTCAGTGGTAGACAAAGAACGAGTACCCATGTATATAGTTTAGACGCTATTTGTTAATTAGAGTTCACGCAATATTTTCCAATAATACAATAATTTACTGACCAAAAAATAAGAAAACAATATGATTCCACATTGATAATGATAAAATAGGTATTATACTCCAGAACAAACTAAATAACAAGAATTCTCAAGTATGAAAACAAATTCACACACATGTACAGTAGAACGTGTGAATTAGGGTTAGATTGGCAGAGTTCTTATAGTATTGAATGATTTTCACCAATCAAGAAGACGTCCAGGCTGTATTCGACGCCTCTCTTGCGCGGATTGCAAAGTAAGAAAAACAAAAGAGTTCATTGAATAAAATTGTACTATTCTTGAATTTGGGAAAGGCCCCTAAGAGACCACGACTAGCTAAATAGATTTCAATTTTGGTTGGATGGCCGAACAACAGTATCACCACAACCGAAATAGGCGCAGTGGTTCTCATATACATAATGTATTTGCACGGTAAAAATTAATACCCTCAAGGAAAAAGTGCGCTTAGCTCATTTAAAAAAAAATGTATGTTCTACATATGTATACATTGGAAATGAAGAGCTACTGGGTACAAAAATTGGTGTATTTACTAACGGATAAACGCAGACAAATTGGAAAGTGCACTTGAAGTCTGAACTTCATGAAGCCCGGTTTTAAAAAACTAAATGAAATCGACCGTCTTATGTTTTGTGAAGCTAGCTAGACCAGGTGTACAAACTAACATGTTAAATCTTCTTTGGTAATGATAACCAAAATATTTTGAAGTTGAACACAAAGATAAGGATATCAAACCCATATAAATCACTCTCAATAGTAGTGTTACGTTCATAATAATATTTATGCATCGAAGAAGATAAAATGCAATTAACTTCATAAAATATTTGATTAGTGACAAAATTTTGAACATTCCATTAATTTACTATACACACATCAAAATGCTACTATATTCAAATAGAATGTATAACATATATAACTCCAGTGTTAATGAATGGCTAATATAAGTGAGCTATCTCATATTATGTTCTTACGTATATTTTTTAACCGTTATGTGAATCTCTATAAGCACCTAATATTTTTGTTTCTTACAAAGTAAATACTATATGGGCCTTATCTTTTCTTGGCTGCTTTACTCGCGCCTACAATCGATAGTGAATGCATAATTCATGACTAATTTCATCAAATATCTACACTCGAACATTAACTACTAATTACTCAAAGTCGACCAATACAATTTGGGATCAACTTAGACATTCGTGTCAAGATTTATTATGTATAGGAAAACTATATGGTGTACTAATTGTTCTTAGAGAGGATGAACATGGTACAATGAAAATGCTTATTATTTAATTAAGAGTGTAGATGTTACGGAGATAAATGAATTTGTGTTTAAATTTATTAATAATATTTTGCGAACGGTTCAAAAGATGATCTAAATATCGTCTAACAATTTATCAAGTGAACTCTATGTTGTGGCACACATCTAATACAATTTTACATATATATCTAAACCGATTCAGCAGAGATTCTGGATGTGAGCCTCACATATTAATTCAACATCCCATGATAACTATTAGGTAACGCACAATTGCCGCGCATTGGCCTTATAGAGTGTACAAAAGACGTAAATAGTTAACAATATTGTGTGTTCAGATATAAGAGTCATTCATTCATAAGACTGTGAAGATGATTCCATATGTTTCTGCATATTTAAAATTTTCTTATATCATAGAGTTTTTTTTTGTAATATGATATAATATGTTGAAATATTTGATTTATTTCTCTCACATATTAAGCATAATAAAGAAGAAGCCCTCGCATTTGCGAGGGCCACCTTGCTAGTTTTCCTAACACCACAATCCTCATCCCAGTCTTGGTCACCATCTCAACGCACACGCAAATGGAAAACCAAACTAGAGGACCCTGGCTAGTCCCGCTCAAGTTAGTTGGTCGACGGGGGTTCCATATAGCCCACCGAAAGGAAGCGCGTTCATTCTTGGTTCAAGAGGTAAAGAACTCGCACCTAGGCGGCGAGAGTGAGACAAAACACCACCATACCAAAGTGGCCTCTCATCCCCACCTTTAAGCATTTTATTACCTGTCACCACAAATTCTCCACCATCATCTGAACACTTCAACAACCTGTTTCCAACATGAAGTATCCATCGGACGGCTAAGCATGTAACTAAGCATGGCTAAGCATCAACATTGCATAGTTCAGTATTTCAGGCCAACAATACAATCCTATGGATAATAGGAGGGGAAACAGGTAATTGGCATCGGAATCTTAATGCAACTATAGGATACTCTAATCCAAGCAAATTGACATTTGGAACCGCATGCAATATTATAGTCGAGAAAATATTTGCGGAAAATAGGATAAGATATGCTCAGAGGGGGATTACGCTTGCCTTGTTCAGGGTACTGGTAGTACGGATCCTCGGGGTATTGTGGAGTAACCCCGGCTGCTTGATCTATCGAGACATAACAACGGAAGAAACAATCAATCACCACACATGTTTCAACAAATGCAATGCGCAAGCACATGATGGCATGACATCTTTAGTGCATTGAAATTATTATAACAAGTTCTACCAATTTTAAAGGGGTGTGAGATAATTATTCAACGAGAGAGAAAATGACACTCCTTCTTTGTTTTTATGCTTCCCTGTGCTATAGATCATGTAAACATGCATGAAGATGATGCTACGGATTAATGCACGTTTTTCTGAGCATTTAGATATGAAGAACACATTTTTCGGAGGTCCCGATAAAAAGTTATTCATTTTATTAACTGCTTCTTTTTAAGTTTATTCTTTTAATAATTTTAAATACTTTCAACAACAATAATAAATAGTCGAGTTCTAGCGTGGGCGATGGTACTCGAAGGAATCATCGAGTTTCGATAACCCTAGCGTCGTGAGGGAGTAGCGGGGAACATGTGCTACGAGGGAGAAATAAGAAAAACATAGACAGGAAAAAAAACTGGGTGGCCAGTTTCCAGCCCGGCTGGGCCGGCTAGCAGGCCGGCCTGGCTACAGAGCCCACCGGCTCTCAGCCCGGCATGGGCCGGCTCCTGGACCGGTAGCGCAGCCGAGCGCAACGGCCCACAGCTCGGCTCGGCCGGTTCCTCGGCCGGGCAACCGAGCGAGGCTACAGGAGCTTCCTCGACCGTGGCTACGGCGGCGAACTACGGCGAGACCACGGCGAACTAGCGCGTGAGGGGAGAAGGGAGGGTGCGCAACGGCACGGGGTGCTCACCCTGAGCACGTGGAAGGCGACGGCGATGTCGGCGGTGGACCGGAGCTGCGGAAATCGCACGGCGGAGCGTCGCGGTGGTCGGCGACGAACTTGGACGGCGGCGGCGATTCACGGCCTCCAGCCGCGATTCCTTGGGCGGAGAAGGAGCGGAGAACGCGGCGGAGCTAGTGGTGGTGCTCGATCTGCCGCGGGAACTCTCCAACGGCGGCTAAACGATGGCGACGACCTCGGCGGCCATGGCGGCCATGGAGAGGAAAAGAGAAAGAGAAGCACGGGAGCAGGTGGGGAATGGGGCAACGTCGATAGGGCAGCAGGGGCCTCGGGGTGCTTGTCCTCCTGCGGTGGAGGCAGAGGGGGGGGGCCCGGCGGCGTGCACGGCGAGGTGGTGCGGCGCGAGCACGCTGGGTGCGGTCGAGCACCGAGCTCTCGGTCGCTACAGCGACGGGGAAGAAGACCAAATTGCAAAAAGGTCCCTGGAAATTCTGTTCCCATCACAAACGGGTCCTTTTTCTATTTTCCTTTTAAATCCAGCAGCTTGCACTGATTTTATTAGGACACCAAAACATTTTATAAAAATTTGGGAAATTTGGGGAGCCTCCCCATATTGAATAGAAGCTACACAAAATTAGGGCTTCAAAATAAAATAGTTTGGTACCACTTTGTTCATTGGTTTCAATTCGGGCAATTTTCTAATTCCCCAAATTATAATCCTTTAGCAAATTTTAGAGCAAGTCCAAAATAACATTTTGAACTCTTAGAACTTCCTTGACAAATATAAGATGACAAGGATTTGTATTTTGCAAGTTTGAGTGCACTCATTGTCGTGAGATTTGATTCAAACAAGTTTGGCATTTTGTTTTCCAATGTTACCAAACCAAGTTAGTGGGTTGTTTAACAATTTCAAATGGATGCAATGATGCATGTATGGAATGCAAAAAGTGAAAATTTTACTCGGGTTTTTAGGTTTCCGAACTTTGGGCTGTTACAACTCTACCCTCCTTACAGGAATCTCGTCCCGAGATTCTTAGAGTAGGAAAGAGGGAAAAAGGGTCACAACGGTACTACACGATCTTCTTGCTTCAGGTAGCTTCTTTCTTGAAGAGGTTGGCTGAGGGCATCATGAAGATCTTCATCTGCTTCACTTCGAGTTCACTATCAAAGTACCCCATAGGAAGAAGGAAACTTTTCCGGGAGGATGGATCTTGGTGAATCTACCACGATCAGGTACCTCCTAGTAGAACTTAGAATGGGATTTCAAGCATCCCGTGATTTGGCATTTAGGAGACACATACGGGTGACGGGAGATTGATAAGGAGCCTCCAGTTGGTAGACAACTGTTTTCTCAAAGTTTCAGAATATGAACTTTGCACAAGGCCTTAAATTTCTGAGGGAGAGTGTTGAAACAAGATTCCAACGGTTAAAGAGTTAACTTGTACTAGTCGGTTTGAGTAGAACCTTCCTCACGGAGGAGCATTTCAGATCACTGGAGAAGGATCGGAAAGCTAGATCGAGAGAACTTTAGAAACTCCGCAAACGTTAGTATTGGGAACACTTCTTGATTTTCCAGACATCGGAACAAACTTCTTCAGGATCACCAACTATCGTTTCTGATTGAGATTTAGATCTGGTCAGGTGTGTAGATAGTTCAGACTCCACATAAAGGAATAGGGAATCTTTGCAAAGCATACCAACGGGTTACAATTGCTAGGACCCCAAGATTTGGACTACAAGGTCAAACTCCAAAGGAGGAACGAGGTTGGGGAACTCAAGGATTAGCAACTTGTCAGAAGACAGCTGCCCTACTTGATTTGCTTGCAACGAGACACGAGTTATTCCTTGTGGGGAAACACCAAAGAAGACGGAGAGGTTCTCAGACTTCCTCTCTTTCCGGAACAATTCGAGCAGTGGCCTGGATGCATAGATGAAGTTTCTCAAGGAATAGAGGTAACAACATACCATTCCGAGAGTATTCTACACATGCATGATCGAATTGAGATGATTCCGAGGAAACCAGACGATTCACTCAGATCCACGGCGACATCTTTCAGCAATTGCACGTGAACCAGGAAAAGTCACTTCTAACTCCAGAACACATACCTTGTGAAGACACAAAGTTAGTTCCAACAATTTTCTAATGCTAACGCCCAATATCCGATATGAATCTCCTCAAATATGGAGAAGATAGGAAGGTAGTTGATGGGCTCAACCACAAACTTATCCAGATACTCCAAGACGGTAGACTCATATTTCACCAGAGCGAGGCATTAGTATGGGTCAGACTAACACATTCTGGTAGGTAGGTCTGAGTTTGATTTGACGATAGCCCAATTCAAATCAAAAGATTGGTAGGATAGCATATCCAAAGAGGAGATACCACCTAGCTTCAACACTAACAGACTAGACATCCCTTTGGAACTGAATTATATCAGATAGAGCTTTTATCTTCTAACTCTCCAAGTTGTTTAAGCTCAACCGAATAATTCAGGACATCCAGCACAATTCTCTTGGAGAAGGGAGTTGTTCAGAGGACCAGCTTACTCATAAGCTCAACATCACGGTCAGGTGACAACCTGGCGATACTTCCGGAAAGACCTCCAGAATATCACGATCCACATGTAGGATATCACGACATACCGGTGGATCTTGAGTTCGAGAGAGGATCATGCCTTTGAAGGCACAACGAGAGGGTCTTGGGAGTTTCGGCACAAGCCTAGCTCTTTGACCGAGGGAGTGCATCAGAGCCAACTGACTTGGTAGCACTGTCAAACTCAGCTTATTGATTCGCTAACCAATCATGCTAAGGAGGGCAATGGATGTCTGTGGATTCCGGCACAGTAAGGACTGCTAAGAATATCCGATAGCCACATCATTGCTCCCGTCTTATCATTCCGGAGTAACAAGTCACTCGGAGAACGGAGAGTAACAAAGTGTAAGAGCATCACTTCATCCAGAGGATCATGCTACTTAACTCGATACCCTGATATCAAAGAGTGTGACACTCTAGGGTGTAGCAGAACAAAAGCTAAACAGGGCCCTTCTTCTGCAGATTACAATACTTTAACCTGGTCCGAGAGATGGACAAGGTAATGGAGTTGGTTCTCATAACAAGATGAAGTGGAAAGTCTTGACGGATCAACAGGGTGACTTGCAGCAGAACATACCAACGCACGATAAAACTTTACTATCAACTGACAGACAAAGGTTGGAAAGCAGATCAGAGTAAGAAACATGCTCAGGAGAGTCCTAAGATGTTGAAGATGCACCGGTTATTACTCAATTGTGATAACCATGCCAAAAAGGAGAGATGCAGCAGGGTCCAAACATAGATAGGATACTTGCTAAGAGAATTCATCGTAACCCAGATGATTCCAAGACAGAATCTCCAGCTATGGCAGAGTTAAAGTTATATAGCCATCCGAGGTGTGGGAAATTAAGGTTCAACCATTTACCACACACCACATAGAGGACTTGGGTTAAAGGTCAGCTTCATGTGCCGAGAATCATAAATAGCATATCGATCACATGGGTAAGAACCCACACAATTCAACATGCCAGAATCATAGCACAATCCGGGACCTTCGGTTCAAGACCTTGGGTTAAAAATCCAACAAAGGAGCAGAGGATTAGACTCGGTCGAAACATCTGAGTTGATTTGGGATTGCAACGCAGCGGGAGCAACTGGACACATAACACTAAAGGTCGAACCCAACCCACGTTTCTAATCATTTTGAAGTAACAGATGAGAAGTAAAACCTTTAAGTCAAATCGAGGTAAGATTGCTCCGAGATTAGAGGGTAACCAGATAAGGAGTAAAAAGAATCCTAAGATGGTTTTCACAACTCATTTTTAGGTTAAAATATTTTCACAAACACTAGACTCAACATCGACCAGTAGAAGGGTTTCCTACAGGCAGTACTGCTCTGATACCAACTTGTGGCGCCCCGACCCGACTGCTATACAGTGATGTGTGTCACCGGTTAAGCGATACAACCGGAGGTTACGGGTTTACCAATCCCCGGCCAAAACCTTTGGCAGGCGTTGCTCGGAATGATCATCGGCAACGCAACACCCCGATTGATGCCTTAACACAGGCACAACCCTCAATGCATAATAGAGAGATCAAGACTTGTGGAACAACTGGCACATCACAGACTCTACGACACAAATCATATAGTTCAACTCTTATAATAGAGAAAGATAGCAAATGACAACCAGAGGTCACAGACCCAACATTACAACAAGCGGAAGCAAATTAGTTGTTCTAAACAACAAGAACCAAATTATGGCCTAAGAGGCCTATAGATAAACATCCAGCGCCAGCTGTTCCGGGATGTCCCAAGCTGCCACCTGGGAACCCCAGACTACTCGTCGACGTCCACAAAGAACCCACCTTCGAGGTCGGTGAAGTCCTCCTCTGAAACAAAACAAACGACGTTGAGTTCGACGAACTCGCAAGATTATATATAGAGCTTTAGCTCGATGAGGCTTTCAAGGTTTTATGGCTGTTTTGCATAAAGCTGATTTTATTTATGAAAACATAACTCAATGGCATCGACTATTCAGAGTATTTTCAAAAGGGTAAGAAGTACTCTTTCTTTCATCACCTTTCACATCAACCATCATCAACCACTGTACCTGTTCATCAAAGGCACCTCCCCGAATCACCCTCGAGGAAGCCAACCTTGCATTCGTGAGTGGTACCTCTAGTACCCAGTTTTTAATCATTCCGTTAAAGTTATTCTATGGTCTTATCGTCCTTCCCCAAGTCATCCTTAACCGCGGACACGGCTTTTCGAAAAGATTTAACCCTGCAGGGGTGCACTGTGTTTACCTTCGGTACCGCCCGGCTCATTGCCTACGCTTAGCTCTCTTCCGGGGAAAGCCGGCTGAGTGGGAACGGTTACAACCTTTACCTTGTTAAGGACTAACCCAGGATCATCAGTGAGGACGGAGCAGCGGATCATCAACACCGTGCCCCGTGGCCACTCATTTTCCTAACACCACCATCCTCATCCCAGTCTTGGTCACCATCTCAACGCACACGCAAATGGAAAACCAAACTAGAGGACCCTGGCTAGTCCCGCTCAAGTTAGTTGGTCGACGGGGGTTCCATATAGCCCACCGAAAGGAAGCGCGCTCATTCTTGGTTCAAGAGGTAAAGAACTCGCACCTAGGCGGCGAGAGTGAGACAAAACACCACCATACCAAAGTGGCCTCTCATCCCCACCTTTAAGCATTTTATTACCTGTCACCACAAATTCTCCACCATCATCTGAACACTTCAACAACCTGTTTCCAACATGAAGTATCCATCGGACGGCTAAGCATGTAACTAAGCATGGCTAAGCATCAACATTGCATAGTTAAGTATTTCAGGCCAACAATACAATCCTATGGATAATAGGAGGGGAAACAGGTAATTGGCATCGGAATCTTAATGCAACTATAGGATACTCTAATCCAAGCAAATTGACATTTGGAACCGCATGCAATATTATAGTGGAGAAAATATTTGCGGAAAATAGGACAAGATATGCTCAGAGGGGGGATTACGCTTGCCTTGTTCAGGGTACTGGTAGTACGGATCCTCGGGGTATTGTGGAGTAACCCCGGCTGCTTGATCTATCGAGACATAACAACGGAAGAAACAATCAATCACCACACATGTTTCAACAAATGCAATGCGCAAGCACATGATGGCATGACATCTTTAGTGCATTGAAATTATTATAACAAGTTCTACCAATTTTAAAGGGGTGTGAGATAATTATTCAACGAGAGAGAAAATGACACTCCTTCTTTGTTTTTATGCTTTCCTGTGCTATAGATCATGTAAACATGCATGAAGATGATGCTACGGATTAATGCACATTTTTCTGAGCATTTTGATATGAAGAACACATTTTTCGGAGGTCCCGATATAAAGTTATTCATTTTATTAACTTCTTCTGTTTAAGTTTATTCTTTTAATAATTTTAAATACTTTCAACAACAATAATAAATAGTCGAGTTCTAGCGTGGGCGATGGTACTCGAAGGAATCATCGATTTTCGATAACCCTAGCGTCGTGAGGGAGTAGCGGGGAACATGTGCTACGAGGGAGAAATAAGAAAAACATAGACAGTAAAAAAAACTGGGTGGCCGGTTTCCAGCCCGGCTGGGCCGGCTAGCAGGCCGGCCTGGCTACAGAGCCCACCGGCTCTCAGCCCGGCATGGGCCGGCTCCTGGACCGGTAGCGCAGCCGAGCGCAACGGCCCACAGCCCGGCTCGGCCGGTTCCTCGGTCGGGCAACCGAGCGAGGCGACAGGAGCTTCCTCGACCGTGGCTACGGCGGCGAACTACGGCGAGACCACGGCGAACTAGCGCGTGAGGGGAGAAGGGAGGGTGCGCAACGGCACGGGGTGCTCACCCTGAGCACGTGGAAGGCGACGGCGATGTCGGCGGTGGATCGGAGCTGCGGAAATCGCACGGCGGAGCGTCGCGGTGGTCGGCGACGAACTTGGACGGCGGCGGCGATTCACGGCCTCCAGCCGTGATTCCTTGGGCGGAGAAGGAGCGGAGAACGCGGCGGAGCTAGTGGTGGTGCTCGATCTGCCGCGGGAACTCTCCAACGGCGGCTAAACGACGGCGACGACCTCGGCGGCCATGGCGGCCATGGAGAGGAAAAGAGAGAGAGAGAAGCACGGGAGCAGGTGGGGAATGGGGCAACGTCGATAGGGCAGCAGGGGCCTCGGGGTGCTTGTCCTCCTGCGGTGGAGGCAGAGGGGGGGCCCGGCGGCGTGCACGGCGAGGTGGTGCGGCGCGAGCACACTGGGTGCGGTCGAGCACCGAGCTCTCGGCCGCTACAGCGACGGGGAAGAAGACCAAATTGCAAAAAGGTCCCTAGAAATTCTGTTCCCATCACAAACGGGTCCTTTTTCTATTTTCCTTTTAAATCCAGCAGCTTGCACTGATTTTATTAGGACACCAAAACATTTTATAAAAATTTGGGAAAATTTGGGGAGCCTCCCCATATTGAATAGAAGCTACACAAAAATTAGGGCTTCAAAATAAAATAGTTTGGTACCACTTTGTTCATAGGTTTCAATTCGGGCAATTTTCTAATTCCCCAAATTATAATCCTTTAGCAAATTTTAGAGCAAGTCCAAAATAACATTTTGAACTCTTAGAACTTCCTTGACAAATATAAGATGACAAGGATTTGTATTTTGCAAGTTTGAGTGCACTCATTATGGTGAGATTTGATTCAAACAAGTTTGGCATTTTGTTTTCCAATGTTACCAAACCAAGTTAGTGGGTTGTTTAACAATTTCAAATGGATGCAATGATGCATGTATGGAATGCAAAAAGTGAAAATTTTACTCGGGTTTTTAGGTTTCCGAACTTTGGGCTGTTACAGGGACCCACATGTCAGATCCGTGGTGCGGGATCCACATGTCATGTTAAGTTGTTAGTGGGTCCCACTTGTCATATCTGCGGGTCCCACCAGTCAGATTAGTCAACGAGTCAACGTGTGTGCTACTCCTGTCAATGGGCCCTCCCTGTCAGAGTGACACATAAGTGAAAATGACATGTAAGCACTGACATGTAGGCGAGACAGCTGAGTTGTCTGTCAAGTAATAGTGACACGTAAGCGAAACAGCCAACTCAACACTGACACGTAGGCAACACCGCTGAGTTGGCTGTCCACTAATGTGAATGACCATTTAAATTGGTCATACTCGGCTAGAAAAAAGACCATATTCCGGCGTTGTCTAGATTATGACCAATTGATGTAATGAGATTATGACTTTTCCGACAAATTTGGTCGTTAAGTATTTGGGTTTACACCCTAAAAAATAGTGTATGACCAAATGATTCGAATTGGTCACGGATCTATGACCAATTTTTTCAAGGTCACTATCAAAAAGTCACTAGTTAACACATTTCTTGTAGTGAATCCAGTTGTGGGTTGTGCCCCGGGTTGTTGTTCTAAAGGCTCCGGTTTCCGCCTCGAATGATTCCGATAGTTAAAGGTGAACCATTCCTTTGTGGTGTGGTTCATCGGAGAAGAAGGTGAGACTTTTGTGGCATTGAGACCAACCTATTTTGGTGATCTCACACCTCTCCAACGAGACGTACTCCCATAAAAAGGAGGAAGTCGGAAATACATCTTCGTCTCCACGTGCCTCGGTTATTCCTATACTCGAGCTCTTTACATATGCACTTTACATTGTGATAGCCTTCGTGCTTGAAGTATTCTATTGCTATCACCTTGTTGCTTGTCTTGCTTAGCGTAAGTTGTTGGTGCACATAGGTGAGCCTAGTATATTTAGTTTGTTGGCTTGTTAATTTAAACACTTAGTTTTATTCCGCAATTATCAAGGCTAAACCGGAAAAGTTTTAATCGCCTATTCACCCCCCCCCCTCCCTAGGCGACATCCTTGTCCTTTCAAATCCCTTTTTGATGAACTTGGGCTTGTCATTAAGAACACGACAAGCACCAAAACCCCACATAGAGCAAGCCAAATAAGAACCAAGAAATATGATGCCAAGTATGCAAAGATTTGAGCTCTCTACAACCTATACGCTAAGGCTCCATCGAGAGCCCCTCTTGATAGTACGGATATCTATCCTATAACCCGGTCTCCCAACTAGCATCATGTGACCGGTAAAATAAACACGCGGATTCCACTTGAGCTAGATGATGATGATCTTGATCTTCTTAAGTGGACCACATTTATTGATTGCGCTTCGCTTGGTGAAGGCTCACATATTGATCCCCCATACTCCACTATGGGAGAGTCTCTTTTAGGCACATCTTCACTTGAATCTTATCTCCAAATGGGTGGAAAGCTTCAAGCATGTGATCTTTTCGAGATGCTTCTGTTGAACTTGCACTCCTCAAACTTCGATGACGATCACCACTTGACATCATCCTCCATGGGCTATATTAAATCTTTCTTTTGATGCAAACCCATGGAAAGATATCTAACCCCACATAGAAATACCACACACACACATATCATGGGTTAGTTCACTAAGCTATATGGACAATTGCTCACCATACCAAGTGATACATGATCCCACTTGGTACATCTTGTAGCTTTGTGTGTTTATCAATATCTTGATCAACCATGTGTATTTTATTCTCTCTTCATTAGATGATGTCTTGAAGATAACCATGAATGATCACATAATCCTTTTTTTCTTCAAGACATACTTGCAATATGCTCAACTCTCACATGACCAATCATTGAATAACTCCTCGAACAACAACTTGGTCATCACATACTATTCCTCTTGATCATATGATAACTCCCCGAACAACAACTTGGTCATCACATACTCTTCTTATTGATCATATGAAATATATCCATGCTACTCGATGATCTTGATGCCAAATACTCCTTTATATCAATATCTTTATGGCATCAACCTTGAATCCAACATATGGAGTTCAAGCATTGCCTATGGACAAACACTACTGAGTATAACTCAATGCAACCATTAGTCCATGGGATTATCATTAATTACGAAAACCCCACATGGGGGAGCCATGCCCTTTCAAGATTAGTGTACTCTTGTATAACTCGCAAAATTGGAAGGTGGTGATTTCCTTGGATGGGATACGGCAAGCCGGCAACGATGTGGATGTCGCTGAGTGTCGATTCAAGACGAGTAGAAGAGGAGAGACGAAACATGATTTGTTGTTGTTGCGGGAGCCCTAACACTCTACATACTTACCATCAAGTCCTACAACCCTACTTGGGCCTCAGATTCTAAGGCCCCGCTAGATGTAAATTATGTGAGAAGTATCTAATCGGTCTCATTGGGCTTGGCCTTTCTGTGTGTATTCAGGTATCATACCTAATTACTGTTAGCTAATTGAAATTAACATTATTTCAAATCATTAGAAAATGACCGGTCTTATTGGAGGTCTCCTTTTGACGTTCTCTCCTCGGGCCAAGTGTCGTGTTCTCCTTTCGCATGTCTACTGTGGGTGTTGGAGATATGCCCTAGAGGCAATTAATAAAGATATTATATTTGTCATATCTCAATTGTTCATAATAAGTTTTGTACCATGCTATAACTGTATTAAGCAGAAACTTTAATGCACGTGTGGTATATAAACAACAAGGTCCCTAGTAGCCTCTTAACTAGTCCATTGGGCAACCGATGATCAAGGTTTCCTGATCATGGATATTTATGTCAATTGACAATGGAGTCATTTCATTAGGTGAATGTTGTGATGGACACACACCCAAGATATATAGAAACGTAGTATTCATACCTTCGACCGTGAGATCATATTTAATCGCTGCTTCTGAAAGGTGCTTTGATTGCATCAAACGTCATGTCTTATTTAGCATGACAATAAAGGTGTCCCTTTCGGGTATCCGAAGGAAGTGGCAGAGGCGAGTGATCAAGAGCTGGATTTTCCAATCCACATAGCAGGATAGATACTCTGTGCCCACTCGGTGAGATTACATCAATAAGCTTGCAAGCATGTGACTAGGTCAGGGAATGTAATATCACAGACGAGTAAAGATATAATTGTCAAGTGACGAGATCAAGCTTGGTAATCGTGTTACCGAAGAACGAGTCTCGGACAATCTAAGTATCGCTAGGCAAAAGGTTGAAACTGGACGTCTAAGGTTCAAACGATAAAAAGACATTCGTGGATGCACAGGGCTATCACGGCAGTCCAGCCACCGCTAATAGTCATTGATCGGATAACGTGTCTCGATCATGTCTGGAGTGATCCCGAACCGTAGGGTGGCACACTTAAGGGTAGGCGACAGTTTTATAAAGATTGGATATTAGGAGAAACTTCGGGAGAACACCGGAAGTGTTCCGGGACATGTCCGATGATGATCGGAGGGCAACAGAATAAGTTTTGGAGCTCGAATAAATTAAATAATATGTATTTAATATTAATTAGTGTAATTAATGATTAAATATATTTGTATTTTATTTTATTTCGAATTTTAAAGGCATTTTCACCTAGATGGGCCTTAGAGGCTCATTAGGGGAAAAACCCCAAAAGGAAAAATGGGGGGAGGGGCCGGCCGGCCTGGCTGGGCTGAATGGGCCCACCAAGGCCGGCGCAGCCCCCTTGGCCGGCGCACCATGTGGGGTTTAGTCCCACATGGCTAAGCCACCAAGGGTGGCAGCCCTCCTCCTCTTTAAATAGGGGTGTACCCTTATCTGGAAATTGACCCAATCTTCTTCTTCTCTCCTACCTTGAGCGTGGTTCCGTTTCTGGAGCTACATACGAGGAGAGAAGTTTCTCCACCATACGCACACCACCGTGCTGCTGGGTCCAAGTCTTCGCTTCCGCTGCTTCGCTGGATCTAGAGCCCGGAGGTCGTCGTCTACTCCGTACGTTTGTAGAGATACGAGGTGCTACACGTGTGGCACTAGAAGTACGTCTTCTTCCTCTACACGACCTTGAGGTCGGCGTCGTCGGCTTCATCAACAATGCTTGTGCGGGAGCGTAATCCCCGCTTTCGGTCTACAAGGGTATGTACGATTGAAAGTGCATGAGCCCTCATGTGTGGTTTTGCTAATTAATGACAATCTCTATGGACTAATGGTTGCATTGAGCTATCCATGTAGGGCTTGTCCATTGGCAATGCTTGAACACCATGTGTTGGTATCAAGATTGAAAGAAAAAGATAAAGTGATGACCAAAGTAATATTCAAGGTGTTATCCACACAAATGGTCATCTAGAGTTGAGCTTATTGCAAGTGTGGCTTGGAAAATAAGATTGAGGGAACATTCATGTTTATCTCCAAGTCATCATATATATTAAGAGAAGAAGATGAAGTGCAAGTTCAAGAGAAGCATATCGAAGAAATCCTATGCTTGAAGCTTGTCACCCATTTGGAGATATTGGTCAAGTGAAGATGAGCCTTATAGAGGCTCTCCCATATTGGTGTATGGGGGAGCGTTATGTGAGTCTTCACCAAGCAAAGCGCAATCAAGGAAAGTGGTCCACTTGAAGAGATCAAGATCGTCATCATCTAGCTCAAGTGGAATGCGCAAGGCAAAGATATGATCTCGATAGGTTTCTATTTTACCGGTCTCATGGTGTTAGTGGGAGACCGGGTTATAGGATAGACGGCGTACTATCAAGAGGGGCTCTCAAGTGAATAACTTGATCGCATCTTTGTGGAGAGCTCAAACCTTTGCATACTTGGCATATCATCTTTCTTGGTTCTTATTTGACTTTTATCCATGTGAGGATTTAGAGCTTGTGTTCATCTCCATACCAAGCTCTAGTTCATCAAAAACGGATTTTATATGCATATCTTGTGTCGTTTTTTATGTTGGAGGTTTTACCGGTTTGTCTTTTATAGAGAGGTCTTAACTTTCCTCTTATTGTCTCCTCCTCACATGATGGACTATGATGTTTATCTACATGATCTTGTAAAGCTTTTCATTACGATTCCAACGAGCCCAAGATCATCAAAATCGGAGTTCGGATGAAAAAGTTCTTGTCGTTTTCGTGTTGGTGTTGCTGCAGAATTTTCTAGGCCGGAGTCTCCGGTATGCGCGCTTCTTTTTTCGTCCCAATCATCGGCAGCTACTGGTCCCTGATCCGGAACCTGCCCGGAATGTCCCCGAAGTCTCCGGGTAGGCCGGAGTCTCCGGTCTCCCCAGGCCGGAGTTTCCGGTGTAAGTTTCCTGCAACGTCTCTTTTTCTAGGGACCTATAAAAAGGCCCCCTTCTTCCCCAATGCAATAAGCTCTTCCAAGCACGAAATTTCCCCCTCTCTCACCTCCATTATTGACCTTGGAAAGCTTGCCCCTTTCCCAATTCCTCTCATGATTCTTGCATATCTTTGAGGGATTTGAGAGAGGAGATCTAGATCTACAATTCCACCAATCCATTCCTCCTCTAAGTGAGGGGAACCTAGTAGATCTTGATCTTGGAGTTCCATTTGTTGAGTTCTTCTTTGTTCTTCCTCTCTTCTCCCCCCCACAAGCATTAGTTGCTTTTGGTAGGATTTGAGAGTGAAGGAATTGAGCACTTCTTGTGTTCTTGCCATTGCTTTTGTGCATCGGTTTGTGCTCTCCACGAGGATTCGTGGAAGTGAAAGTTCGTGAGCTTTTTACTCTTGGGTCTTTGGACCCTAGACGCCTTTTGTGGCGGTTGAGCCCTTTTGTGGTCACTTGGGAGCACCCAATCCATTTGTGGGTTGTGCCTCAAGATTGTTGTAAGGGACTCAACTTCCGCCCAAAAGGAAATCTATAGTGGAAGGTGAACCGAGGTTCATCAGAGAATATGGTGAGGCCATTTGTGACGTCTTGAGTTTGAAAACTTACACCCCTCCAACGAGAGATACTCCCCTAAAAAGGAGGAACTCGGGAATACATCGTCGTCTCCGCGTGTCTCGGTTATTTCTATACCCGAGCTCTTTACTTATGCACTTTACATTGTGATAGCCTTCGTGCTTGAAGTATCCCTTTTTGCTATCACCTTGTTGCTTGTCTTGCTTAGCATAAGTTGTTGGTGCACATAGGTGACCTAGTTTATTTAGGTTGTTGGCTTGTTAATTTAAACACCTAGTTTTATTCCGCAATTATCAAGACTAAACCTAAAAAGTTTTAAATCGTCTATTCACCCCCCCCTCTAGGCGACATCCTTGTCCTTTCAACATCGATCACCTCTGTCATAGTATATCTGCATAGTAATAGATTCTGGCTAGTTTAAGGTTATCGCTGTTAGGAAAAAATTTGTTTTTTGCCTACGATTTCCTTCAGTGGTATCAGAGCCGATCTATGCGTAGATATAGCTGTGCGGTTTTTAGAACTCATGTTTATGAGGGCATCGTTCTAATAGTTGTTACCCTCTCGCGTGCACTTGCTTTTGCTGTCGGCATTGAGTTGATGAAGCGGCCCGGACCGACTTTACGCGTATGCTTACGTGAGACTGGTTCCACACCTGACATACGACTTGTACCGTATTTGTGGCTGGCGGGTGTCTGTCTCTCTCTCTCTCTCTCAATAGATGGCCTTTGCATTTTCAATGGAGGGCCCAAAAGGGATAAAAAACATACAATTGTCGGATCATTGTTGTGGTTGTAGGTTCATAGGTATGAAGCGGTTCTATTTACGAAAGCCCCTAGAAGCCACATAAAATATGCAAAAGATAAAGTAGAAAGCGTCTAAATTTATTTTGCAGGGGCAATGTGACATGGCCAAGTTAAATTCAGTAAATTGTTTATAAACTGTGGGCGCGAAGGAGACCATCGGCACAAGACCATATCATGTCGCATTACATTTCATTTTTGATGTTATGTTATTGTGTGCATCTTATATTGTGTGTATATATATATATGTTTATATATTAGTTACACGGCGGTAGTAATATAAGATGATCCCTCTAAAAATACCATATAGTGTTCTCCCTTTAGCGTGCACCACCAAAAGTTTTCCGATACGAGGCAGGCCGTGACGATCGGGTGTCAGACGTATCTGCGTTTGCATAAAGTGGGTGTAAGCCACGTTGCACAAGCAATACGCTAGAGGTTATTTTGGCAAGCCTAGCATGTACAGACATGGCCTCGGAACACAGTGACCGAAAGGTTAAGCACGAGTCACATAGCTGTTGTGATTGACATAACGATGTCTACTTTTGAAGTTGTACTATCGGCCGTGACGATCGGGGGTAGTATAATGGATTAGAATCGTGTAATCACTAAAACGATGCAGAGGATATTCGTTTTGAGTGGGAGTTCTGATAGTTTTATTTTATTAAAACTTGAACTCATGTTTTATTATGAACAAAGTCTTATATTTTTTGCAAATTCCATTGTAGATGTCTCGCCCCACTTTTAACCTAGGCCTGTTCCTTGAGAAAGAAAAACTTAAAACCAATGGGTCGAACTTCATGTCCTGGTTCTGCAAGCTGAGGATCCTCCTCACTCGCCACAAGGTGGCCTACATCATTGAGGCCGCCATAGGTGACAAGCCCGTCGACGATGCTTCTGAGGACGACAAGAAAGTCTATGCGTCCAAGATGGACGATTCCTCCTTTGTCCAGAGTGGCATGCTCTACACCATGGAAGCCGACCTGCAGAAGTGCTTTGAGAAGATGAGTGTGAAAGGACAAGGATGTCGCCTAGAGGGGGTGAATAGACGATTAAAACTTGTCCGGTTTAGGCTTGATAATTGCGGAATAAAACTAGGTGTTTAAATTAACAAGCCAACAACCTAAATATACTAGGCTCACCTATGTGCACCAAACACTTACGCTAAGCAAGACAAGCAACAAAGTGATAGCAATATAGAATACTTCAAGCACGAAGGCTATCACAATGTAAAGTGCATAAGTAAATAGCTCGGGTATAGAAATAACCGAGGCACGCGGAGACGAGGATGTATTCCTGTAATGACCCATAGTTCAGAGAGTATAAAGGGGATAAATTAGATTTGTGCATTTGCATAGCATGCATCTGAAAATACGGGAAAATTTAAAACTTTTTCAACGAAGTCATAGAGTGTACAAACACCACTCGAAAGGCTAGTTGAGAATGTCGTTAGTTTGACGAGTAACTAAAAACTTGGAATCCAACTTGTGAAACTTACATCGAGGTTTCGCTGATGTTGGTGGATTAGACTTAGTCATCAACATGAGTGCTATAAACTTCAAAATCTTGTCTTATCTAAATTCTCAAACATTTGGTTACAAGCGAATAATACAAGAAACTATAAATCAAATGATGAGTATGACTTACATCATTAATCGAATAAGTACATATCTTAAAGAAAAGAAAAGAGGGAATATACGGATGGAGAATAGAAGTCTTAACTAAATCGTAATCTAGATCTTGTTACTTTATCTAGACTATCTTAACTTCGTATCTCCTAATCTTCTTGAAGTTATTAAGCAAGAGAAGCAATCCAAGAAGGAAGAAATGCAGCAAGAAGAGTTTGAAGAAGGATTTCTTAGATATGCATAGAAGCACTATGCCAGTCCATCACTAGTATTTGGAAATTCCTATACCAAAATATGTTCTGATTAATCTCTCTAGTAATAGTGTGATATTCCAATGTTAGTGTTATATAGAAGTAGTTTGATAACAAGCTTCGGGACCTTGTTAACAAATCACTTTTGTATACTCAAACAACTGAGTGTCATATACAAATAAACAGAAGGTCAAATAATCTAGTATATCTCAGCCACTTGAATATTGGAAGTAATTTGGTGACAAGCTTTGCAACCTTGTTAACAAACTATTTCCATATGCATAAGGCAATTGGATGTCATAAAATACACATACATTGTTCTATAACCAACCAATAGAAAGCTTTTCTAGGATCAATCTGGATGTCTTCACCACAAGGGTGAGGCCAGTGATGTTGGATACTAGACCAGGGACTTTAAGAACTTGATTTAAGTCCTGGTAATGACTAGAGGGATCAATACCAAGTTAAAGACAACAATGGATGATCATTTGGAGCATCTGGAATCAAGTAGGAAACTATGAGATTCAACCATGATCCATACAAGAGGGAGCATAAAGAGGAAACACTAAACCACATATATAACTTAGGCAACATAATCAAGTATCCAAATAAGATAGTGATATGGTAGTTTATGGTGTTTCTCCAAGAGTATGATTATCAGGGAGAAAGTAAAGCCAAAGCATAAAACCATATGATCATCATCCATATTTAACCATCACATGAGTTAACTCTCAAATTCATGTGAGTGTGGACATGTCTCATAAGAGAGGAGTTCACAAGTTCATCATGTGACCAAGACCATTTGGCTTGTTTAAGATTTCATTCTCAAGAAGAGATAAATCTGAACATGTGGAAGTTGGAACCACATGGACTATTTAGTCAGCAGTTGTTCTAACAAGTTGCTTCCACACACTGAAGTATCAATTTCTATCAAAGAGGACTACATAAACATTTTATCTTAAGAATGAGTTATGGAATCAAGAAGGATTCTATTCTCATCATTATATTCATCTATCTAGCCATAAGACCTGACCTCAGGCAGGATATCTGAACTTTGTGTATCCAGAGGCATCTGATCATGTTTTCACATGATTAAGTTATCAGGTGTCATAAGGCAAGCCATTGAGGCAATACAACGTGCTTGGCATGTATTTGAATTGCAACACCGTGCATACCCTTTGAAGGCACCACAGTGAGTAGATCATGCATATATTGCTGGACAGCAATTTGGTGTTGCCCAGGAATTTATTAAGCACTCAAAACACGAGATTGAATATTTATATCTCTCTAGAGTTAAAGCCAGGCAAGGAAAACATATTTAGTACTTGAAAACCACAAACGTTCACAAATGAACAAATAGCAATACATTTTATGTTGCTAAAATAATGTAATAAAAATAGAGACCATAAACTACATATTTTTAATAAGAAATAAAACCAAATATAAGCTAATTCACTTTAAATGTTGAGTGAATTCAAAATAAACAAAATATTCAAATTATAAGTTCAAAATAAACTCCCTTGTGAAATTCCAAACATTCCAAGACTTTTCTGTATTTTTTCCTTTTACAAAAAGGCCCTCAAATAACTGAAAACAGGAACCAGGGGCATGTTTCAACTGTTTCTGTAATTTCCTGGAAACCTAGGGGTTTTCCGCAAAAACTTCTTTTTCTTTTCTTTCTTCTTACTCTCGCCAGAAGGACGAGGCCGACGTCGTCGCTGCCACCTCCTCTCTGCGTGCTTGCTCTCGCGGATAAGAACCCCAGAGTCGTCCCTATCTCGCTCTCTATCGCCTCACTCCTCTCTCTCTTGCTCTCTCCCAAGAAATCGATCAGAAACCCTAACCCTAGCTCGTCGGGCCGCCGCCGTGTGTCGCTGATTCCGGCCATGTCGTGCCTCCTTGTGGAGCTCCGGAGGTTCGCCAGGTCGCCCTCTTGCTCCTCGTGGAGTGGTGCGTGGTGTGGAGCTCGGTGGAGGAGGAATCGGGCCGTCTTCTCCAACTCCGGCCGCCGTGCTTCGCGGAGGTTTCCGACGCCGTCCGTCCATGACCCGACGTTCCGAGCCCATCTCCGTGCTTGTGGTGAGCTGACGCACCTCCCCATGTTTTTTAATTTGGTCAAATCCGTGCGGGTTAGTTGCCGTGCCGTGCGCAGCCTCGGGCCGCCGCGCAAGCTCGTCGCCGGCGATGCTCCGGTGACCATTTGGTCCCAGCACCGCCACCATCCGGGTCGCCGCACTCCCGCGCATAAGACGCGCGCAAGCGTGCGGTCCGTCTCGCCTTCAACGACGCGGCCGTGGTCGACACGGTCTCTGTGGCCATCGATGATGTCAGCATGATGTCACCATGGGCCCCGCCTGTCAGGATTTTAAACTTTTCCTTAATTGTTTTGGTAATTAATAAAACACAGACATATGGGACCCAGTTGTCAGAAATTTCAACATTATCTAGGAATTACAGAAAATATTCAATATTTGTAAAATTCATAACTATTTCATACTAAATCAGAATAATACAAATAATATACCAAAATGAACAGAAAAAATAAAATCTATCTGTTTGTATAAATAAAATGCTTGTTTGATTAAATTTGAATAATCCTAAAATTAAAACAAGAACTCATTTATTATTTTAAATATGTAATTTATTTGAAATGCTATTTTGAATGCATTTCAATTCCATTTAAATTGCTTCACATGTTTAACTTCAAATATGGAAATATGTTTCCATCATAACATTATGACCATTTTAGAATTCCATTTGTGAACATGTTTAACTAATATTTTTAAGTGGTTTATTAAAATAATATTTTTCGTAAGGAAAATAATTATTCAAGAATCCTTTAACAATACAAAAATTAATCTATCAACATATAAATTTATCATATTACTACCTTATAATATTTCATGTAGTTCTTAATTCATAAAAGTGATTCTCTATTTAATAAAACTTGATCCCTATTATTATTAATACATTTAATAATTGGATTAATTTTGTGTTATAAATATTAAGTCATTGATCCAAATTAATAATTACTTCATAATATAAGTTTACTTGAAGTGTTTCTTCCAAGTGTTAGTATTTAAATCATATTATCTTATTACTTAAAGAAAAGTTAAACACATAAGTAACTACTCTTAATATTTAATAATACTAGTTGAATTTCGACGCGTCGGCACGCCGCGCCCTTGGCGGATATTTCTGTGAACATAACCTTTTTTTTTGGTTTGGTTACCTAAAATATTTTGTGAATAGAAATGGTGGTGTTGTTTGTATAATGCATTTATCTTTGCATAAATATTACAACTTATTGAGTTACTACGAAGACAAACCAATCATTTTACTGGTTGAACACGAATTTCAATGTTTTTTTTTTACAAATCTATTACAGCAAACTGAAAATTGAAAAAGGGAATTTATAATTGTTTTGTAAACTAAAATGGCTTGCATTTATTTTTCTTCCTTTTTGTTCATTATTCCAATGTTGTTTTACTACAAAGCAAGAAAAAAGCAATGCATTTATCTTTGCATAAATATTACAACTTATTGAGTTACTGCGAAGACAAACCAATCGTTTTGCTGGTTGAACACGAATTTCAATTTTTTTTTACAAATCTATTACAGCAAACTAAAAATTGAAAAAGGGAATTTATAATTGTTTTGTAAACTAAAATGTCTTGCATTTATTTTTCTTCTTTTTGTTCATTATTCCAATGTTGTTTTACTACAAAGCAAAAGAAAAGCAAATTAAAGTTGCTTTGTAAGCTAAAATGTTGTGTAATTATTTTTCTTCATGGTGATCATTATTCCAACGTTGTTTTACTGCAAAGCAAAAGAAAAGCAAAAAAAGAAGAAAATAAATACAAAGATGGGGTTAAATGGAGGTGAGATACCATTTCCACAATTTTTTATATTTGATATTCTAGTTCTTTTAATTAAACAGGAATTCTAGTTGTTTAATGATGCATGGAAATGTGTTAGCTGTAAAGATCTTGTTTTTCGAAAATTTTGGTATATTAGTTTTTTTTGAATTATGGTTTTAAAGATATGAATTTTACAATTTTCTGTATTTGTTGTAATTGTTTGAAAGCTGACAGAGGGTCCCACATGTCAGATATTTTATTAATTTTTGAATTGTTTACGTAAAAAGAATTTTGAAATTTCAAAGTACTCAAATTTGAAATTTGATCTAAAAATGGTCCAACATGGCTGTAATTCAATTTTGGAAATGCCTCCTTTCGAAAAAAATCAAGTTTGAAAATTATTGGAATTGAAGAAAAGTTTACGTCTTAGAAATGTTCAGATTTGAAAATTTGTTCAAATTGGAAAGGTATTAAGATTTGAATTCTTCTGACGTTTATAAAATGATCAGATTTGAAAGAGTTTTAAAATTCTAAAATGCACAAATTTGGTAGTTGAATTAAAATGCTCCAATATGGTTGTATTTTTTCCATAAATTTGTCCAAATGATGACCAATTCGAAATATTCAAGCATGTTTGTTTTCTTGTCATAAATAGTTAGGTTTTTTCTGAGCATTTTGATATATTTTTTTTGATTTTTTTCCCCGAGTATTTTTAGAGAAGTTTCCATTTTCTGTTTTTTTTTTGGTAAAAAAAGAAAGAAAACTGACAGGACGGGCCCACCGCGACGTAAGGATGACGTCAGCAGTGGGCACGGCGGCCACGGCGAGCACGCCGGCGCCGCATCCGTGCGAGGTAGGACGTGGGGCTAGGCGCGGTGGACGCGGTGGTCGGACGTGGCGGCGCCGCTGCGTCTGGGTCGCCGGAGCGACGCCGGCGGCATCCGAACGTGGCGGGCGGAGCAAGCGCACGGCGCGGACGATTCCGGCTCAGCGGCCATCCCAGCACGCGTTGCTCGGCGGAGACGGAGAGTACGCAGTGGCGGAGCCTGTGGCATCCTTCGATTTGATCGGCGAGCAGCGAAACAGCGGCGCGACGCGTCGGCGGCGGCGGCGACCCCGGGATCGCGCGCGAGAGAGGAAGAGAGAGGGGGAATGGGGGGCGTTTTTTTCAGTTAGGTCTATGTGTTTTTTAAAATTTTCAGATAGGTCCATGTACGTTTTTGCTAAATGTCAGCGCGCATGTTAGCCGGACCATTTGATACGCGATCTACGGCGCGGAGCCGTGCACACTGTAGATAGGCGTGTTACTGGAGGTGAACAGTGTCGCGGTGATGTGGGCGTGCTGAGAGGAGGCTGAAAGTCACAGCTTTTATATATAGATAGTATACCATCAATTAAATAAAATAATTACCTTATGGTATGAGACCAACTGATGTATACATTATTTATTTCTTCAAAAGTTATTCTTTTTGTATTCATGAATAATAATATTACACCACTTCTTTAATTAATTCAAGACCATATGCATGTTCTTTACAAACATAAAGATGTTAACCAACTTTAAAAACAACCATTTAGTATTAGGATGTTGTTTTACTTTATTCTTTATTCTTATGCTTAATATGGTACCTTAAAGTTAGAGTTTTAAAATTAATCTTTCTTGTGAAGTAAACTTGAAGATAAAACAAATCTAAAAGTAATCACCAAACTCAAACAACCCTCAACCATCGAGAGTTAGCTACGTGGTTTAAAGCGATGCATCTCATACTTATGCATAATAGCATATTGCTTCTTTAAACATTAGTCCTTACCGGACTAATGACGTTTTTTCCAGATTTTGGAATCTTTATTGTATCGAAGACCTTGGCTGCATAATCTTGCAGTCAAAAAGGCAAGTGCACTCTTGATCATGTCCTACTTGATTATGTTTATCAAAGTAAATGCAAAATACTATGGTTTATCAATGCATGAAAAAAAACAAGAAAAACATATTTTCGAATGATGTGAATTGTTATATATATTGTTGGCTGGCAATGGAACCATGGTTTGATGTTGTGGTGGAGGTTCCATTTGCACGGGAATGTATTACTCGGGAATTAACAACCACTGCCGTCAATATTCTTGCGCCGTAAATGAAGCGTTAACCATAAGACTTGGAATGGGACGGGAAAGTCATATGTGATCTTCTTCCTTTCACATGTCAACGGACAGCCAGAGCCGTACGCTGTAGATCTTGTGCGACTACATGCACATGGGTGGGACCCCTTAATGCCCACGGACTCTGGTGTCTAGGATGGTCTACAAGGGGATGCCTAGGTATCTACCGTGAGGGGTAGAATATCAGGGGTGATTCTGCTATGCATGAAGGGGGTGGGCATGTGGGGTTGTGGAAGAAGCACGGCAAATGGCTTAGATCATCGATTGGGCCCCACACCAAAGAGAGTGTGGACGGGAAAGATCGCCCGGTTGTGCAACAAGGCGTTGATCTCTTATGGGTAAAGTAACGCACCTCTGCAGAGTGTAAAAAAGTGTGACATATTACTCCTTGTTCCGGGTAGGAGCTGCGAACGCTGCAGGAAAGGACCTCCATGAAGTTAGCACCTGTGAATGGTTGACGGGCATAGTTTTCTGAAGATAACATGAATCTTTTCCTAAAAATGTTTTACAAAGATATGCATGTTCATCCATGACCTTTTGGTATGGATGGTAGCTAGTGCATAAACACCTTATTCCTGTTATATGAACTTGCTGAGTAACGCTTGTGTTGCTCACCCTTTCCTCCGTTGACCCCTGCTTAGATTGTTGGAGACAGCAGCGGTAGGACATGAATCCTTAACGACGTTGGTGAGATCTTCGACAAGGAGTCAAATCAACCTGGTGGAGCCTGAAGGAGTCAACCTCTACTTTGCCAACGGATGAGTGGCAACAACAATGCAACGGTGTACACGTCGACAACAAGACCTATGGACAAGACGACTATAATTGGATGGAGGCGCACAACTCTAGACACGGAGATTCCAGATGGATAGATAGGGCTGTGACAACAGCAGTAGTGGATTAGGAGTTAGAAGTAGATCTGGTATCCAGCTTAGTGCTTCGACTTGAGTCCTTCGGGAGTTTCATTTTCACAAGATCTGCTTCTGATTGTAAAGAAGGTTCTCGAGATTTTGTATTGAATAGTGTTGTAATCCTATAGTGTTACCTTGGACCAGCCTTGTTTCTGTTGTACTACTCTGAGGGATGTAATATTTACGGAAAGGTCCTTCCGTGGGTATTATATCAATGACTTGTACACTACAACATGCAGTGGTGTGCGTGGTCTCTACAATTCCCGAGTTCCTACTTTTTAGGGGAGTACGTCTCGTTGGAGAGGTGTGAGATACCACAAAGGTCAACTCAACAGCCACAAAGGCTTCACCTTCTTCTCCGATGAACCGCACCACAAAGGTTTGGTTCACCTTCAACTATCGGAATCCTTCAAGGCGGAATCCGGAGTCTTTACAACAACAATCTGAGGCACAACCCACAACTGGATTGAGGGCTTCCGAACGGCTACAAGTGACCACAAAGGTCTCAACCACCACAAAGGCGTCTAGGGTCCAAAGACCCAAGAGTAACGAGTTCACAAACTTTCAACTTCCACGAAACCTCGTGGAGAGCACAAACCGATGCACAAAGCAATGGCAAGAGCACAAGTGCTCAAATCTTTCACTCTCAAATCCCACCAAAAGCAACTAATGCTTATGGGGGAGAAGAGAGGAAGAAAAAGAAGAACTCAACAAATGGAACTCCAAGATCAAGATCTACTAGGTTCCCCTCACTTAGAGGAGGAGTGGATTGGTGGAATTGTAGATCTAGATCTCCTCTCTCAAATCACTCAAAGATATGCAAGAATCATGGGAGGAATTGAGAGAACTCAAAGCTTTGGAGGTCAACAATGGAGGAGGAGAGAGAGTGCAAAAGCTTAGGGAAGCTGGAGGTAGGTGGAGGGGTATTTATACCCCCTCCCGAAAAGTGGCCGTTGGGGAGGGGATTTTTCCCAGCGCGACGCTGGCATGTGGCCCAGCCTGGCCGGCCTGGAGGCTGGCCTGGAAACTCTGACTTCTAGTCGAGTGAGCAGAGGGGCCAGCCTCGAGCCCATCCTGGGGCCAGCCTGCCTTTGCACTGCAGTCTGGGAGGCAGCCCGAGCCAGCCAGCCTGGAGCCCAGCCTGGGGCCGGCCTGCCTTTGCACTGCAGGCTGGGGGGCAGCCTGAGGCAGCCAGCCTGGGGCCGGCCTGGCTTTGCACTGGAGGCTGGCCTGCCAGAAATTTCAGAAAACAACGACACCAAAACGGACAAAACTTTCGCATACGAACTCCGTTTTCGATGTTCTTGGGCTCGTTGAAATCACCACAACGAGCTTTACAAGATCATGCATAGAATCATCATTGTTCAACAAGGGAGGATAAAACCAAATGATGAAAGGTAAAACCTTTCTATTAAAGGACAATCGGTAAATCCTCCACCACTAAGAAACCAACAAGTTTTTCATCAAGACTTCGTTTTTGATGAACTAGAGCTTGGTATGGAGATGAACACAAGCTCTAAATTCTCACATGGATAAAGGCCAAATAAGAACCAAGAAAGATGATATGCCAAGTATGCAAAGGTTTGAGCTCTCCACAAAGATGCGATCAAGTTACTCACTTGAGAGCCCCTCTTGATAGTACGCCGTCTATCCTATAACCCGGTCTCCCACTAACACCATGAGACCGGTAAAATAGAAACCCTATCAAGATCATACCTTTGCCTTGCGCATTCCACTTGAGTTAGATGATGACGATCTTGACTCTCTCAAGTTGGAACACCTTTCTTGCTTGTGCTTGCTAGCACATGCTTGATGAAGACTTCTCCAAATACTCCCCCATACACCATTATGGGAGAGCCTCGCTTAGCTCCGTCTTCATGTATCCACTTGCACTTCATCTTCTACTCTTGATATAGATGATGGCTTGGAGATAAACATGAATGTTCACTCAATCTTCTTTTCCAAGCCATGCTTGCAATAAGCTCAACTCTAGATGACCATTTTTCATATGAACCCATTGGGTTCATCATATAATCTTCTAGAGTCCAACACATGAACTCCAATCTTCTTCATGGACAAGATCTATAAAGATATCTCAATGCAAACATTAGTCAATAAGGATTGTCATTAATTACCAAAACCACGCATGGGGCAACACATGGACTTTCAGAGTGCTTTTGAGATAATTTCTGATCTCAAAGTTGTCTTTGCGCCGCAGGCCAAGGCTGAGAGGTCTGAAGCTTCTGAGCTCTTCTTTTCAGCCAAGATGGAAGAGCATAGTAGTGTGAGCGAGCACGTGGTCAAAATGTCTGGCTACGTTCAACGCCTGAACGCTCTGGAATGCAAGATTCCTGATGAGCTGGCAATTTATAGGGTGCTGCAATCGTTGCCCCTAGCTTCAAAGGCTTCGTCATGAACTATAACATGCAGGGCATGGCTAAGTCCCTGTCTGAGGTGTTCGTGATGCTCAAGACTGCTGAGGTGGAAATCAAGAAGGAGCACACGCTGTTGATGGTCAACAAGACCGTCGATTTTAAGAAATCCGGCGGCAAGGGAAGGAAGAACTGGAAGCCCAAGAAGGATGGCAAACATGTTGCCAAATCCAAGGCCAACAAACCTGGTCCCAAACCTGGCGTGGAATGCTTCTACTGCAAGGGAGATGGTCACTGGAAGCGCAACTGCCCCAAGTACCTGAAGACAAGAAGGCCGGCAAGATTGTCGGAAGAGAGAAAGGTATATTTGATATACATGTTATAGATGTTTACCTTACTAGCGCTCGGAGTAATGCATGGGTATTTGATACCGGTTCTGTTGCTCATATTTGTAACTCTCAGGTGGAGTTGCGGAATAAACGGCGCCTGGCGAAGGACGAGGTGACGATGCGCGTCGGCAATGGATCAAAAGTTGACGTGGTGGCCGTCGGCACACTTCCTCTACATCTACCATCGGGATTAGTTTTGGTTTTAAATAAATGTTATTTTGTACCAGCTTTGAGTGTAAACATTATCAGTGGGTCTTGCTGTTACAAGACAATTATTCGTTTAATCAGTATCAAATGGTTGTACTATTTCGATGAATGATATCTTTTATGTTAATGCTCCTGAGAGTAATGGTTTATTCTTGTTGAATCTCGATAGTAGTACTCACATCCATAACGTAGATGCCAAGAGGATTAGACTTAGTAATGATACCGCCATGTATATGTGGCATTGCCGTCTCGGTCATATTGGTATAAAGCGCATGAAGAAACTCCATTCTGATGGACTTTTGGAGTCACTAGATTTTGGATCTCTTGACACTTGCGAACCATGCCTTATGGGCAAAATGACCAAGACACCGTTCACCGGTTTTATGGAACGGGCGTCGGACTTATTGAGTTATACATACAGATGTGTGCGGTCCAATGAGCGTGTCGACACGCAATGGTTATCGTTATTTTGTAACCTTCACTGATGATTTGAGTAGATACGGGTATATCTACTTAATGAAACACAAGTCTGAAACATTTGAAAAGTTCAAGGAATTTCAGAGTGAGGTTGAAAATCAACTCAACAAGAAAATCAAGCACCTTCGATCCGATCGTGGTGGTGAATATTTGAGTTTTGAGTTTGGCACACATCTGAAGGCTGTGGCATCGTACCACAGCTTACGCCTGCTGGAACACCACAACGCAACGGTGTGTCCGAACGACGTAATCGTACTATTGGATAGCGTGCGGTCTATGATGTCTCTTACCGACTTGCCCGTATCGTTTTGGGGATATGCGTTAGAAACAGCCGCATTCATTTTAAATAGGGCTCCATCCAAATCCGTAGCAACGACACCGTATGAGATATGGCATGGCAAGAAACCTAAGTTGTCGTTCCTGAAGGTTTGGGGTTGTGAGGCGTACGTTAAGAAACTACAGCCCGACAAACTCGAACCGAAATCGGAGAAGGTCATCTTTGTAGGATATCCGCGGGAAACCATAGGATACACCTTCTACAACCAAGCCGAGGGCAAAACGTTTGTCGCGAAGAACGGCACCTTTCTCGAGAAAGAGTTTCTCGCTAAAGGAGTAAGTGGGAGGAAAATAGACCTCGACGAGATAGTTGATCCTGAACTCGAAATTCGAGTGGCGCAACGGAAATGTTCCTGAACCGTCCTCCATAACAGATGGAGTGGGAGAAATGTCGAGGAAGCTATTATACCGTAGGTCTGGAAGAACCCGTACCCCTCCTGAGTGGTACGGTAATCTTGTTTGCACCGTCATGTTAATTGAACAAGACGAACCTACGAGTTACAAAGAGGCGATGGAAGGACCCGAGTCCGAGAAATGGCTTAAGGCCATGAAATCCGAAATAGGATCCATGTATGACAACAAAGTATGGACTTTGATGGAGATTCCCGAAGGGCGCAAGGCCGTCGAGAATAAATGGATCTTTAAGAAAAAGACTGATGCTGACGGTAACGTGACCGTCTATAAAGCTCGACTTGTCGCAAAAGGTTTCCGACAAATTCATGGAATTGACTACGATGAAACGTTTTCACCGGTAGCGATGCTGAAGTCTATTCGGGTTTTGCTAGCAGTAGCTGCATATCATGATTATGAGATATGGCAGATGGATGTCAAAACAGCGTTCCTAAATGGAAACATTGAGAAGAGTTGTATATGGTACAACCGGAAGGTTTTGTCGATCCAGAGAATGCTGGCAAGGTATGCAAGCTTCAGCGTTCCATTTATGGACTGAAGCAAGCATCTCGGAGCTGGAATCTTCGCTTTGATGAGGTGATCAAAGGTTTTGGATTTGTCCAAAATGCGGAAGAGACCTGCATTTATAAGAAAATGAGTGGGAGCTCAGTTGCATTCCTAGTTCTATATGTGGATGATATATTACTAATTGGGGATAATGTGGATCTTTTAAAAGCGTGAAGGAATATTTAAACAGTAAATTTTCGATGAAGGACTTAGGAGAAGCTGCATACGTATTAGGCATTAAAATCTATCGTGATAGATCAAGACGCCTATTAGCGTTAAGTCAAAGTACTTACCTTGATAAGATATTGAAGAAGTTCGATATGGATAAGGCAAAGAAAGGTTTTCTGCCGGTTATCAAGGGTAAAACATTGAGCCTGGCTCAGTGTCCAGTGACGGCTCATGATAAGGCTGTCGGATGGCACTCGCTATGCTTCAGCCATAGGATCGATCATGTATGCCATGTTAAGTACTCGACCCGATGTAGCATTGGCTCTTAGTTTGACGAGCCGATTCCAAAGTAATCCTGGCAAGGATCATTGGATAGCTGTTAAGAACATTCTGAAATATCTTAAGTGAACCAAGGAAATGTTTCTTGTTTATGGAGGCTGTGAAGAACTTGGCGTAACAGGTTACGTTGATGCAAGTTTTAGCACAGATCCAGATGACTCGAAATCTCAGACAGGATATGTGTTTAAGGTGAACGGAGGCGCTGTGAGCTGGAGAAGTGGGAAGCAACCCATAGTAGCCCAATCTACAATGGAATCGGAGTATATTGCTGCAAATGAAGCTGTTTGGCTGAGAAGTTCGTCATCGAGCTAGGAGTGTTCCCAAGCGCGCAAGACCCTGTGAACCTCTACTGCGACAACACAGGTGTCATTGCCAACGTGAAGGAACCAAGGTCTCACTCAACTGCCAAACATATTCTCGACGCTTCCATGTGATAAGACAGTATGTCAAGGAAGGCGATGTAAAGATTTGCAAAATACATACGGATCTGAATGTTGCAGATCCGCTGACGAAACCTCTTCCACGAGACAAGCATGATAACACCAAGATGCTATAGGTGTTAGGCTTTTACCAAGTTGTAAACTAGATTAAATTGTACTCTAGTGCAAGTGGGAGACTGTTGGAGATATGCCCTAGAGGCAATTAATAAAGATATTTTATTTGTCATATCTCAATTGTTCATAATAAGTTTTGTACCATGCTATAACTATATTAAGCGGAAAATTTAATGCACGTGTGTATATAAACAACCAGGTCCCTAGTAGCCTCTTAACTAGTCCATTGGGCAACCGATGATCAAGGTTTCCTGATCATGGACATTTATGTCAATTGACAATGGAGTCATGTCATTAGGTGAATAATGTGATGGACACACACCCAAGATATATAAAACGTAGTGTTCATACCTTTGACCGTGAGATCATATTTAATCGCTGCTTCTGGAAGGTGCTTTGATTGCATCAAACGTCATGTCTTATTTAGCGTGACAATAAAGGTGTCCCTTTCGGGTATCCGAAGGAAGTGGCAGAGGCGAGTGATCAAGAGCGGGATTTGCCAATCCACATAGCAGGATAGATACTCTGGGCCCACTCGGTGAGATTATCAATAAGCTTGCAAGCATGTGACTAGGTCACGGGGATGTAATATCACAGACGAGTAAAGATAGAATTGTCAAGTGACGAGATCAAGCTCGGTAATCGTGATACCGAAGAACGAGTCTCGGACAATCTAAGTATCGCTAGGCAAAAGGTTGAAACTGGACGTCTAAGGTTCAAACGATAAAAAGACATTCGTGGACGCACAGGGGCTATCACGGCAGTCCAGCCACCGCTGATAGTCATTGATCGGAGAACGTGTCTCGATCATGTCTGGAGTGATCCCGAACCGTAGGGTGGCACACTTAAGGGTAGGCGACAGTTTTATAAAGATTGGATATTAGGAGAAACTTCGGAGAACACCAGAAGTGTTCCGGGACATGTCCGATGATGATCGGAGGGCAACGGAATAAGTTTCGGAGCTCGAATAAATTAAATAATATGTATTTAATATTAATTAGTGTAATTAATGATTAAATATATTTTTATTTTATTTTATTTCGAATTTTAAAGGCATTTTCACCTAGATGGGCCTTAGAGGCCCATTAGTGGAAAAACCCCAAAAGGAAAAAGGGGGAGGGGCCGGCCGGCCTGGCTGGGCCGAATGGGGCCCACCAGGGTCGGCGTAGCCCCCTTGGCCGGCGCACCATGTGGGTTTAGTCCCACATGGCTAAGCCACCAAGGGTGGCAGCCCTCCTCCTCCTTTAAATAGGGGTGCACCCTTGCCTAGAAATTGATCCAATCTTCTTCTTCTCTCCTACCTTGAGCGTGGTTCCGTTTCTGGTGCTGCGTACGAGGAGAGAAGTTTCTCCACCATACACACACCGCCGTGCTGCTGGGTCCAAGTCTTCGCTTCCGCTGCTTCGCTGGATCTGGAGCCCGGAGGTCGTCGTCTACTCCGTACGTGTGTAGAGCTACGAGGTGCTACACGTGTGGCACTGTAAGTATGTCTTCTTCCTCTACACGACCTTGAGGTCGGCGTCGTCTGCTTCATCAACAACGCTTGTGCGGGAGCGTAATCCCCGCTTTCGGTCTACAAGGGTATGTACATCGATCACCTCCGTCATAGTATATCTGCACAGTAATAGATTCTGGCTAGTTTAAGGTTATCGTTGTTAGGAAATTTTTTGTTTTCTGCCTACGATTCCCTTCAGTGGGGTGCCTCTCTGCCCGCCACTTGTCAGAATGCAATCAAGTTGGGGATGAGGATGGAAGAGAGGCACACGGGAGGGTGAGAGTACTGCAAAAAATAGAAAAAGGAAAACTCAAAACTAATTATCTTTAGAACCGTTCATCCAAATTATGAACCATATTCACGGTTGAGTTCCCCTCGTCAGGATCTTTGAGTAAATCCCATGTTGGTAGGTTTAGACGAAGTTTCTTTTCGTACTTGTAAAACTAGTACATGTGTACTTCGAAATACTTTGGTTTTGGGTGTACTTGTAAGTTGGTGTTAATGTACACGTGTTTTAATTGGAAGTACACCAGTACTTGGCGTTAATGTAAATGTATTGTATCAGTAAATTGTACTTGGGATAAACCGTCATTTCTGTGATATAGACCAGTGTATTGCTAATTGATTGATTTTTTTTAAGAAATAAAGAGGGGTTGAATGACAATGGGTGTTGCTTCGGTGATTGGGGGATTCGGAAAGCTCAAAATGAGGCTTATTTTCCATGGCAAAAGGTCTGATGAACCTTGTTTGGTTATCTTCAGAATTTCAATTGAATTCAGTGGTGGACCATTTTGCATGTGGAGCGGGACGCAAGGGGACGCCTCAAGTTCTATTCTAAACCCCTGGAGCGGGTGGCGAGGGAAGTCTTCGGTGCTAGAAGAGCTGGTCGACTTGAACTCCAAAAGACGATGTAGGAAAGAAAATACATGAGAGGCTTCAGAAGTAGATGCAGGAATAAATATGAATCTTAGGGTTTGGCATCTCGTTATGTGTTCCAGGTTCCTTTATGTAACGCTAATCCTGTTTTAGAACCCTTTGTCTTTGTTATTTGTGTTGCGTTTTGGCGGGACACTATGTACCTTGAGTTTTTTTATGAAATCGGGGGGCACCCATTTTATCTGAAAAACAGTCATACTCATCACTCATGTCTTGTATTTACATGGGGAACATAGTACTTTTTTTTTTTGACGTGATGGGGAACATAGTACTAGTATAGTACAATATGTCAACCGATAAAAAAAATTGAGCAGAATGTCAACCGATAATTCCATATTATCCGACCTGGGGACTATATTAACCGTGTTGGCAAGGTGGGCCTGCGAGGGCCAAGTTGAGGATCATTTAGAACTTATTAGAAGGCTCTTTCCCGCATCCAAGATACCGGTTTAGAAGGAAAAAAACCTTACCCTAAAAAAAAAGGAAAAAAACCTTTGCGACGCCGACTTCCTTACGCGGATTTCCAATTTCCCGCTTGATTCAGAGTCAGAAACGAACACGAACACGAACAGGACACTGCATCCGATTATCCCAACACAAACGTCACGGCCACGGCGGTGTCCAGAGGCTATAAGTACGTACACGCGCGGCCGTCACCCTTGCACACAATTGTAGAAACAACTGGAGTAGTATTCGTTTCGACTTCGAGTTAGAACTTGGACCTACAAGGAGGAGTCGAAGGTGGCCGCTGGCATGGAGCGGTTCGTGGCCACGATGGTCTTCTGCGAGGCGCCATTCGACGGCACCATGGCTCCCGCGGTTACCGCCGGCGACGACAAGGTCGGGCCAGCTGAGGTGGCATCGGCGTTGCTGGAGGCGGCAAAGGCGTACTTCTCCTCCGGCGTCGCGTCGCCGCCACCGGCGCCGGCGCAGCATGACACGGATAGCGTGGCACTCTTCTTCGAGGCTGCCGCTCTGGAGTAACTGGACTGGATCGATGCATTTGCTGTGAATTTTTGCGTACTTCATTTTTCTTTTGTTGATCCGTAGAGGCAGTGCATCCATCGGCTAAAGCTTCTCTGCCGAATTATAAACGTACTTTTTCTTTGTTGATTTGTAGAAGCAGTCCATCCATCGGCTAAATCTTCTCTGTTGAATTATAAACTTACTTCGCCTTCGAGGATCACTCGTATTCTCATCATGTGATATATGTTCAGTCAGACTTGAGTTTACCCTTTTCTTCCCCGTACCTCTGACGTAATAAATCACAAGTCTTTTAAGGTTTATTTGATGGAAAATGCTAATTTACAACCGGCGCGCGTCCTGCGACTACGACGTCCCGCGGCGCACGTCGCGCGGAGGAAAATTTTCGAGCCATCCCACTGTCTGCCTTCCCACGTGAGTGGTCCTCATAGCCTGTAGGTCATTTCGCTGCTCTCTCCCCTCTCATTTTCTAACGCAAGGGACAATAAACCGCAGGTCACGTTGAAATGCAGCAGGTTTCTTTTCGCTTTTGCCTTTTTGACTAGTTGGCGTGTGAGCCAAAGCACAAATGCTTAATAAATGCATGTCATGGTCACATCTTGCTACTGTTGCTGCATGCATGATCATTATACAACAATTAAATTACATGGTGCTAATTAGTAATTTGTGACAGGCCGAAAACAATTTCGCATGAAAATTGGTTGTCCTTCACGCCGTCCGATCACGATCCAACATGCAGAATCAACTTTGATGTTTTGCACACTTTAGTCCCACGAGTGGATTGGTCGTAGAACGTTGGTGGATTTTCTAAGGATCCACCGTTGTGGATTTGTTTAAATCCGATGAGGTCGAATCGGTTATGACGATGCCTCCATAGTTAAATCTGGAGGTATGTTTCTAGCGGAAATATAAATGTTGCATACGGACTACGGTGTTGCCATTTGCTACAAACGTTTATATTTTTTGGTTGTCTAAGGCCTAATAAAATGTTACAACTCTTATATGTGTATGTCGCAAATAGTTTTCTCCAATGTTACATACGTCTTTCTCAAATGTTGGATGCGTTGGGCACCAATGTTGGATGCACTGATTTGTTTTGTTGCAGACGCCCATGTTTTGATGCAAATAAATATGGATATGTTACATAAGTTATTGCATTTTGCTACATGGATGTGCATAAAATGTTACAACAATTTGCTACAGTATTTTGCTGGCAAGTCATGACACCTTTTTATACGTTTTGCTACAATTAAATTATAAATTTGTTACATGTGTTGGTTGTTTTTGTTACATGGGTATGTTCATGCAAATGGCACGCAGGAGAGTTTTCATGGAATCTAACCCAACGTGATTAACTAGAAAGTACAGGGAATGGACCACCCATGTCCATGTGAGAGAAAGGACCAATAAAATACGGCATGCGTGCGTCTAGGCTGAAAGCGACATATCGCTGCGCAGCATCCTCGCATCACAGATCAACTCAATCGGACGGCGCGGAACGCGGCTGTAGCTAGCTACAGCCGACTGACGCCTAGCGCTTGCCTTATTTGATTCATAGGATTTCTAAAAGTCGGTAAACACTCTACTGACTGGAAAAATACAAAGATAGCACCATACAATCGGCTAAATCTTCTCTGTTGTTTTTTACAACAAAACTCCTTTATATAGAGAACGAAATACCTCTACGGAAAACCGAAATTCCTTTGTACAGAAAATGAAATACCTTGTTTCCCTATTTCATTTTCAATCCTCTACATGATTATCCACTCTATCAGGTTAGATTAACAATATTATAATTCCTTCAAACTGGAATTTTCTTACATGGTATGGTAATTTAACCGGAAAACTCCTTAAGTTCTAGATAGTTGTGACAAAATCATCTATATAAAATGGCAGGAAGACACATGCAATTTTTTTGTAAAGCAATTACAAGGTGTGTGAACAAGAAACGACGTTGAGTTACAAGCTTAATCAAGTTACAGTAACTTACCAACTTTCTATGTTACACTAAATTACAGATCACAATTGATCATATATCATTTTCCCAAAGTTTCATTACGTTTGAGGTCCTCTACATGTATGATTTTCACTAAGTTACAAATATCTTCATCCTATGATATCATTAACAGATTGCTATTTCTCAACCTCCTCTGTTGCAATGTCAACTTTGCTGGGTGTTTTGGGAGGATAGAGCTCCCATAATGCAACGGTGGTATCCGCTGAACAAGAGGCCATCAATTTGCAGTCATGTGAGAAAGCCACCGCATTACACTGGCAGAAAAAGAAGCACACAAATTAAATGTCAAGCAAAATTCGTCCAAGTGTATGTAAAGAAGTAATTCAGCTGATTATTGGTCGCGTGGTCCATATTCGAATTCCAACTAACGTAAACAAGAGAACTGAAAGTTACATTCTTGAATATTGAGACTAACTGAGGAACGCTAGATGGAAAACAAAATGTGGAGTGCAAGAAAGAAGCTGCATACCGTAGCGTTGTGATACTTCAGAACTGCCAGGGCGTTTCCTTTACTGTAGTTATACACTCGAATCCTGAAAATGATGTAAAAATCTAAAAGATTACACAATTGCAACGGTTGCAAACCTAGATAAACAACTAGAAGCATGTTTGTCATGAGACATCGCCTAAGTGTAAAACCGGCCCAGGGTGAACTCGAATTGGTTTGCAATAGAATATCAAGGCGTCCATGCTGAGATGCTGGGCTACAACCTTGGAAGAGGCTGTGAGTGTGTGTAGCGGGCTGGAAAGTAGGAGTAGGGATAATAAAGATTGAACCGCAGGGGTGAAGGAATCTCAGGCAAGACTCCTTGTGGTGCTCTCCCTGGTCATCTTTGCTTAACTCCTATTTTCTGCACATAATGCTGCCTATTTTTCATACTACAACTCTTCTCTTGTCATGCACGGGATGAGATGTCTCTTCTCTGGCTTGCAGCTCTATTTCTCAATTACTTTGCCCTTTCAGCATGGTACACAACTGTCACTGACTTCTTTCAGGTCTTTCCTTACTCCATACCAGGTAGAAGTCATGATCATGTCAATCACGAGACATGATTAAAAGAAGTTGTCCACACCCTTACAGTAGCACCAGAAATCAGGAGCCATCCATTTGAGTAATTTACTTTCCATTCCATTTAGGTACATTTAGCCTACCACTAAATAGTACTATATCAAATCAGATGCAGTTACGGACTCGGACAATCAGATCTATTAGCATCTACATGTAAATTTGGGCTAGGTTGAGACATCCTTTTGTGGACGGAGGGAGCAAGAGATATAAACCAAGAATGGGAAAACAAACAAACCTGTGATCCCAACCAGCGGTTGCTGTAATCTTGTTGTCTGGACGAATTGCAATACGTGATATACCAGGTCGCTCAATTTCGATTTCATTCCTGAGAGAAAATGTGCCCTGTAATCAAGACAACTACATTTCAGTTAAGACTTTCAGAAGTCTTGGTTCTCGGATGAAATTGTGAGCACTCCAGCACAGATGACGCATGTGATAAAATGGATGCAGAAATCACAGAAGTAGATGGCATGTTGAATTAATATGAGGTAGATCGTACAGAGATGCTTGATTTTCCTTACAAGTGTAAACCAGTTAGCACCACACTTATCAGCTATCGATTTTCCTTCCAAGTGTAAACCAGTTAGCACCACACTGCAGTTATCACACAGACTTATTGCTCCATATATGGGCTAACATTTAAGTGTGAAAACTGTTAACTGAAAGCCCAACATAGCTGTATTTTTGGCTATGGAAGCACTTATCACCCTTCTGAAAGAAGATATAATATAATGTATAACACTGCACCATCAATTTTTACATAGAATTGATGAATGCAAAGATATACTCCCTCCGTCCTAAAATAAGTGTCTTTGATTTGTCCAAATATGGATGTATCTAGACGTGTGTCATGTATATAAACATTCATATTTGGGCAAATGTAAGACACTTATTTGGGACGGAGGGAGTAGTTAAAAAAGGGCAGCCCGGTGCAGTAGCTCCCGCTTGCGCAGGGTCCGGGGAAGTGTCAGACAACTTAAAAATATGTTTCTCCGTTTTTCCCTCGCCTCAAATTTTTTCCACATCCCGGATAACAATAGCAGCCTGCCAAGTTTTTTTTCGATCTGGTTATTCTGGAAACAAATATTTGATGTTGTCTCAATATCTCTACCTGTAGCAGGTAGTTGGGACTTCATCCGTAACTGATGGTGTGTTACCCCCTGGTCCTTCCCAGAGGAAGCACATCCCAAATCTTACATGTCTTCAATGTAATCATAATTTTTTTTTAAGCAATTAATGGATGTATGCTTGTGTTAGCGTATACTTCAAGAGTGTTACTAGAGCTGTATTGGAAGTGACATAACTTTCAATAAGCAGAGAATACAGATTTCAAGGTGAACTCAAATTTGTAGTTACTACAAGTATGATAAGGATATCTTATATATCAGGAAATACAACATAAGAAAACTGATGTCACACCTTCTGATGATCGAGGCTGAACATGGCTATTTTATTATCAGCGCCTCCTGAGATCCCACCGGTGCATAACCCATCGATACCAATGGATAAAGCTGCACACCCGCACCTTATTAGATCATATGTTGTTTCATTCTATTGAAGCAAGATAGAAATAACTACTCTTGAAAATGGCAAGTCAACAGAGTTAAAACTGAGAGGTTGTAGCATGAGACCTGATTCTGAATGATATTTCACTGAAGATAAAGGTGACCCAGGCTTTCGTACATCCCACCAAAGAGTGCTTCCATCTTCATAACTGGTGGCCGCAAAAGAGATGTTTGTAAAAAAAAGAAACAAGTCCAGTTTCCAAACCTGAACTATTGCAGAAGTTCACTTCTCAACCTTGAACCCTGAAACAGTTCCAATTTTAAAAAACAACCGGTTTCAGAGTTCAAGGTTGAAAGTGAGCAGCAATAGTTCAGGCTTGAAAAGTGGCCTTACTACATAAAAAAATGACAGATCGTTGACCTGAATATATTGGCATACATCAGTGAGAACAGACAGTTGAAGGTAAGCAAATAAATACTATTCAACATCAGTGAGAAAGCTTTACATTCTGGATAAATTACAGAAGTAGTTTTAACCGACCCAGAAGCATAGTGTGGGACTCTAGATCAATGATTCATACTTAGGTCCCAACTTTTGAAGATCAGTTCGTATTGAATTGTGATTATATAGTCAAGAATGAGATATTCTGAAGTTCATAATGTGACTGGCCAAAAATTCATTACATACTACTACATACTTGAACCCTTGAAGCATACTCACTTCAGTAATGAATTTGCTATGCAAGAGAAAGCTGTTTTGTTGTTTCACGTCGCAAGTATATCAATTACATGTCATACATTCATACTTAAAATCTTTATTTGTGAGATAATCAGCTGAATATGCATCAGCAATACCATTGCACATACCCCACGAATACACACAACAAATGTTATGGTTAACATTGTGAAGCAGGAAAGAATCTGTATACTGCATATAGTGCGGTAACAGTGTTATTCCAATATATAGTGGAAAGATGATTCACGTAAAAATATAACAAGGCTAAAGCATTTGAATACTGTTTGCATTTCATGTCATCATTACTATGCAGATAACACATGAGACATATTTAGTTTATGACATTTTTATTACCTGTGATTACTACATGGGACTTAGAGCCAAGATTCCTAAACAAACGAAGTCAGAACAGAGGCCAGAGGATAAAAGAGAGCATGGGTCCTGGACACTAATAAAAGGACCAGATTCACATTTAAGCCATTTGCCACAATTGACCTAAGAAAGAGCTCAATACTTTTTACTGAAAAGAGTTCGGTAGTTTTTCTTCGGATACCACTAGGCTGTCGCATACATAAAAATAACTTTGCAATATTAGTTAACAAAAATATTGGGCTTGAAAAAAAAAAGTTGATCTAGGTATTAACCTTGATAAAATATTTACATAGCCTCCAGATTCACATGGGATGAAAGCTTGCACGGCCATGCACAGACCTACGATCAACAGAATTACTGTTTTTAAGGAGTGCATAAGAACATAAATATTGATGATAATCAAACGGAAACGAACAATTTAGACGGATTTTTGTGACTATCCTGAAGATGCAGACTACTATACTAATTCGATAGAATTTGATTGCATGCATTATATCTTGTAATAGCAAGAACATCCAACAGCACAGAAAATACAGATGAACAAGATGCCAGAGAGTCTCATGTCATGCAAGAAGGATTCATCCAAAATCAAACAAAATGGACCATGTAGGTAGAGCAATTGGACCTATGCCCAGCCAAACAATTCCCAGACCGAACATTCTCGATTCTAGTAGACATGAAAATGACAACGGCAAAAATGCTGGAGGGTACTCAGATATTTAAGAGTCTAAATACTTCAAGGTTCTACTAAGCGAGAGATCAAGTTACCACAGGATTTAGACAATTGGTATTTTGTCGAACAAAAAACAACAACTATAGCTAGAGTGGTGAAGAGTGAAGACGAACCTCTTTGCTTAGTAGGGTGAACTGTCATATTACCGCTGCATCTTTGGGGCAAGCACATTATCTTCCTTCTACTTTTAATGTCCCAAAGTTCAATCTGTATGTTTTGTTTTGAAGTTACAACACGAAAGCAAAACAAACTAAGTAACAACACAAATACACATAAACACAAAATTTCAGCCAGGTTTGTTTGATCACATTATATTAAAATCTAAATCAACGGTTTTATATGATATATATTGATCATCAAGTTAGTGAAAAGAGTAGCATAGTTTGGAACAAACCTCAGAAGATTCTTGACCAGCGATTGTCAATATATTTTGTCCATCCAAGGAATTGCCTAGCAAATGCATAATAAAGTCAGCAATGCAGAAGCAGAAAGAGCTTCCTTTTCTCAACAAAGAGTTATCGGATGACATTTTTCTATACAGTACGGTTATTTGTTTTAAATGATGTCATATCTGAATGTCAACAAATTGTTATATAAGACCATCGTTTTTGTCTTTCCTCTAAATGAACGAACAAACATGATAGGTAGTTGTCCATTTGCCGAAAGGCAGATACTTCCATAGTAAGTCAATAAATAATAAGTTCATATAGTACGATTAATAGGCTAGTGCTGCCTTTAAAAGTTATGGGGTTCTAAAATGGACACATATTACCGTGTTCATATTCTTGGGTTCCCTCTGCAGGATTTAATCACGTGATCCTGTATTTTCTTCAATAAGTACTCTCTGTGGCTCAGTGTCACTATTAGAGCCACTCAAGCCAGATTGTATGTCATGTGAAGAACAGGGAACCTTAACCAGTGACAACTTGCAGAAATGGTATGTACTTGTACTGATTGTAAATATGGGCCTCCTGCAGGAACCCAAATAAAGGGTTTGTAAATTCAATAGGAATTCACAGACGCGCATGGGCTACAAAAAATAGTTTAAAAAACTGGACCGGCAACCGAACCGGTTAGTTAAGATTTTCTTTGAAAGGATACCAGTACAGTTAATGGATGGCTACAAGCCTAAAACATAATATCTGTCTAAAAACATAAAATGATAAAAGCACCATAAAGGGTGTGCCTTCCCTATAAGCTATGACGGATACTGTCAACATGAATTGCGTAATTCTGATGAAACGGTATGGCACTCAGAACAATATCCAGATTTTGCTCATTGCTAACTGATATTGTGGGTGTTGCCTTAGTTTGACGATAAGATCAACAGTACCATTAATAATATGACCAATATGGTAGTTAGAGAAACTTTTAACATATTAGACAAGGATACCAAGTATGATACTGGCCCTAAATTGACGAAGCAGCTGTACTTTTTGGTGGCCAAGTGGTTATGGGCCTAAAACTTAATGATAATTTGATAGTTATTCTGCATTGAAGGTAGAAGCTATCTTGTAATAGTGTAAAGACTTCTTTTCAGTTCTTACTGGGATGTGCAACTTGTAATATTTGAAATATCCTTTCTGTACATGTGCATTTATGTTAGCAGGAGACTAATTCTTACTAATCATGTCCCAACTAATGTTTAATGTAAACAGGTCTCGACTTTCTTTTATAAAAAAGAAATATGCCAACCATTGGCATCTTGCGAGTCCACGTGCAGTAGGTCATACCGTGAGAGCCCAGCTTCTTCAATAGCCCAGCCTTTGCACAAACCATCCCTGCCCTGGCTGCGTCAAAATAAAATACATAAGTACTGATCAGAATTCAACCAAAATCATCACAGCCGAAAGAAACATGCTCAAAAGTAGCCCCAAAGAAATTCTCTTATGTCTACATTCTGCGATGCAATAAAAGTAATGTAGAAATTAAAAGGCTCTTAGATTTCCCTAGGAAGTTTAATCCTAATTACAGTACAGTACACCTTCTACAAAGCCATGTTCAGCAACTGTTGACTCGATCCTTAAATGTTACACTGATTCAGCAACAGTGTTCCAAATATATATAAGACATGCTTATACTGATTATAGATATGGAAAGTTCTTCGGTGCCACTGCATCCTAGATCGAGCTAAATTTGAGGTATCCAATAAGAAGCACTCCTGACAAAATTCACCTCAATTCACTCACCTAACGATCATGTTCCCAAGTCCGAAGCCAGAAGCGATCGAAAACACCCCAGCCGCTCCGCCATGAGCCCTGCAAAATCACACGCCATCGACACACAACCTCCCAAAAAACGAAGCACACTCTGCTGCAGTTTCCATAAGCAGAAGCTTACCAGATGGAGGAGACAGTGCGGTGGCTAGCCGTGTCCCAGACCCTGAGCTCCCCGTCAGCCGCGCTGGTGAGCCAAATCAGACCAAGCATCAGAGTGCAACGCAATCATATTCAAAAGGGCTCGTCGCAAGCTGCTGTTGTCGGCGATCACAAGGGGGTTCAGAGTTTTGGGGAGTACCCGGAGAAGAGGAGCGGCAGAGTGGGGTGGAAGCAGGTGTCGTTGACGGCAGCGCGGTGGCCCCTGAGCACCGCCACGGGGTCCGGCGAGGGGCGGCGGCGTGGCTTTTCTGGGTTGGCCATGCCCTCCGGCGCGGTGCCGGCGTAAATGGGAGGGAGGCCAGCGAGCTACGCGAACCTGGTGTCGTGGGCGGCGAGGCGCCTGGAGCCGGGTAGAGGAGCTCGCGCGAGCTATGAGAAGGGAGCTAGTCCGGACGGCGAGCGGCAGGGCGGCGAGCTGCGGGCGCTGGGGCGGCAGGAGGCTGGTGCGGGACGGCGTGGGGTAAAGACGGGGCTCGGCAGGTTGGGATGCGGTGGAGACAGCCTGGGCAGGGATCCTTGGCGGTGAGAGAGTCCGGGGAGGGTCCAGTAGCGGCGGAGAACGGCCGGCAGACGCCGGTGGATGCCCTGTACGACACCTCCACATGGGCCGGCCCATATGTGGCTCTTTTTTTCTCTTTTTCGTTTTTTCTTTCCTGTTCGGATATTAAAACTGATCCAAAGCCCTCCCACGCTACTCTCACGATCTGGATGATTTTGGCCGTCCAATTTCCCTCCTTTACATTTCTGACCCGTTGGATCTTCATCCCTGAGGGACGCTTCTCTGTGCATCAATTTGACATTTTGTGGCTTACTGGGCATGTGATTACGCGCAAAGGCCCAGCAATCTGGTCCAAGAGACGCGAAGCGACCGAAGCGAGCATAGGAGAAGCCAGACGCCGGAAGGTGTAGGTCAGAACGAACACCTCCGCTCGCTTGAGTCAACGCCCGGGAACCCTAACCAAGACGACATCGGCACCAACACCGCAGGAGGAGGTTCCTTGAGAGGTAGCGGTCGTATTGGCACTGGCAGCCTGGGCTTCTTGTCCTCATCCGGTGGTGGGTATCTGAGCAATCCCCCTTCCCTTGGCCTACAGATTGGAATTATCGGGTTGAGTGACGACGGAGCACCTGGCTAGCGACGGGGCGCGAGCGTGGGCTTTCGAGGCACCTGAGCAAGGAAGAGATCGAATGCGGTCCCTTCGTCCGCGACGTCGGGCTCAGGCTCCAGCTGTAAGAGCTATCTCTAGCAGAGCCCTTAAATCGTGAAAACCCTTAAAAGTCCGACGAGTTTATGGGCCGAGGCCATTTTTTTGCCGGAGCAGAGCCCGTAAAGACGGCTTGGACCGTAAACCGGATAAGGGGGCCCGTGAATTTCAGCCGCCAGCCCTTATATATGACGTATGAGGGGCATTTCCCGGTTCCAAACCCTCGTTTTTCCACCGCCGCCGACGAGCAATCCGCCTACCGCTCTGCCGCCTCCGACGAGCGATTCACCAACCGCAGGTTCAGATCCAGCACCGCGCGAGCTCATATGGCGCCGAAAAGGGAGCGCGCCGCGCTGCCGGGCGATGACAAGTTCGACAGCGACTACTCCAACGAGCGGCGGGCGTTGTTGGTCCGGAGCGACGGCGCGCGGAAGCGCAGCGCTCGCAAATGGAGCAAGAAGAACATGCCGGTGCCGCCGTCGCTCCTCGTCCGTGAGGTCGAGGAGTTTGACCGGCTCCAGTGGGAGCGTGAGCTCGTCCGCTGAGCTCGTCTCCACAACGGTGGCGAGGGCAGCTCGACCGCAGGTGCGAGCAGCTCATCTGCGCCGCCAACACTTCCTCCGCCAGCTTTGGCTCCTCCCTCGCGTCGGAGGATTTCGTTCGCGACGACGAGCTCGAGCATGCCACGGCGGTGGTGATGCTGCGCTCCCGGCGGGAGGCGGAGGAGCGCGCCGCGCAGCTCGAGCGCAACGAGGAGATCAACGGGGTCTTCCTGCACCAGGGGTTCGAGCAGGACCGCGCCGCCACGGAGAAGAAGGCGGAGTGGGAGAAGGAGGCGGCGATTGTCGTCGACCTCATATCCGACGAGGAGTGAAGCTCCAACGCCGCTGCGTCGCCGTCGCGCCCGAGGCTCCGGTGAGCCTAATTTTGGGTTTAGGGTTAGGGCGGCGATGATTTAGACTAGTTTAGATTTTGGTTTAGTGTAGTTTTGTATGTAAATTCTCAACGAATTCATCTATATGCGATGAATCGATGATGAACTCGTGTTTGTTCCCGCCAAAATTGCTAGATTTACAGTTCGGTTTAAGGTTTCTGCTATGCGCCGCGCATATTTGTGAGCAGAAATGTCTAAAACGCGAACCGTAAACCGCGTTTGAGGTTTCGCGTTTTAAGGGCTCTGCTAGAGATGCTCTAAGCATCCACCCTCTTCTTCCCTCCCTTTTTTTTTTGAACGAAATCCCCTTGTATTCATACCGAAAACTGAGAGAGAAGTACAGAAAAACTGAAGTACAAATACAAGAGGAGAACACCACCAACAGCGAGACCTACAGCTTCTTCCAGCCGCCGACGCCGTCGCCGGAGGGGAAGACGACAGGCCGCCCACTTACCCAAGACAAGAAGCACCTCCACATATGAAGAAGACCGCATGAGCTGTCCGCCGTCAGACGCCGGATCCGAGCACGTTGAACGAGTACAGCCATGGCGCTTCCCATCCCCGGTGCGGCAGCAGACGCCGAAGAGCCTGCAGAGCCACACCGTCGCCGCGAACCTCCAGCTTGAGCTGCATAAGCAGCACTCCCGCTTCCCCCCTCGCCACCACGGCCGGCCAGGGAAACCGGAGATGCGCACCGGCAACTCCAACTCCAGCACACCCTCTAGAAGCTCCACGGTGAGGCTGGAGCACACCTCACCGCCGCGAAGACGGAGACGGAGGACAAAAGAGCCAAAGCAAGGTCGTCACCTCCGCCGCGACAACCTCGCCCAAGCCACCGAAGCCCGCCAGATCCGTAGATCGACGAGCACGAACTGCCGGCAGCACGCAGGCACCGCCACAGAGGACGAAGCCGAGGTGGAAGACGAGCACCATCACCCAAACTCCACAGACGCGACGCCGGCTCCACCCCACCGCCGCCACCGGGACCTAAGCTACTATATACACACCTCAGGCACAGATCCAGGGCCCCTGCACTCTCACACCGCCGGAACGGCGGCCGGAGAGGAGAGAGGCCCCCGATCTGGCCGTCGGTGGAGAAGGGACAGAGGCGGAGTTCGGTTTCGCCTCTCACGGGAACTGTAGCACGAGAGGGGAACGAGGGGGCCCTCTCGGAAGAAACTTGTACCCCCTCTTCTTCCCTCCCGTCCACCCAATCTCTCAATTTTTTTTTCGCTTGAAATAGCCCGCTTTGTGCTCCAAAGCATATGGCAGCACGCATAGGTCTGGCAATCTGTGGGCTCAGGTTGAGGTCGCTCCTTACAATTAATAGCTGATTTTTTCTTGTGTTGTTGCAGGCACAGATCAAAATCGCGATGGGCAAAAACGCTAGACAGTAAGTATGAAAGACCTGTTTTGCGGCTATTTACTTCCCTCCAAAAATGGTTGCCTGTAATTTTCATCAGATTTTAGGTGGCCTGTATATGATGTAGCAACCATCTTCTTACAACCTCCGATCCATATTAATGGACTCAACTTTATCTAGATACGGATGTATCTAGTTAAGTGTTTAGACTAGATGCATCCGTATCTAGACAATGTTGAGACCATTAATATGGATCGGAGGAGTATCATTTTTAATTATTCATTTACCGGCTAAGGTTTGTTTCTAACCCTTTGTATCTTTTAGACTGTTGCACCTGTTTGTTTTTTCTTGCTTCGAAAATTGAAGAACGTGTCGTTATTGTGGCACATGAAACAATGTTTAAGAAAAACACTGGTGTTGTTCGCAGAATCAGGCAACCTCTCGCTTTGTACTACTAGCGCTGGCAGTTGTCTAATATTGATGAACTTCTGAATTAAAAATAGGCGCTTCTTGAGAAGCGGAAGGTCCTAATTTTTGTATGCGAGGAGCAATTGCTTTGAACCATTAGAGTAGGGATTTAATATGCAACGTTCTATGAGCCAGTAAAGGTCGCTCTCAAGAATTTGGAGATCGGAATTACTGCACGTACGACAGTTCCTCGTCCAATTGTTGTACGATGCAAGATCATGTTACTAAGTCTTTTGTTGTATTTCTTATTGTTATATGTTATCTTAATGTCTCACAATACATCCCTTTGATACTTTTGTGCCATGGCCAGTGAAAATTTAGATAAAAACCATTTCAGTGCACAGATTTTTGTGATTATATACTTAAAACTTTAGACATATATCCCTATATCAAGGCACTGTAGTTTTATTTTAAATATTTCCTATATTTTTTCTTCAAGATGTCTATTACTATATGATCCAATTGATATTAATTTAAACTTCATGTTTCATTACTTTACTTATATGAAACTTCAAAATGTTGCATTACTTTAAATATATCATAAAAATGGATGGATGCGGAATGTTACATTACTTTAAATATATTAATCTTATAGGTTAAATTTAAAATATATTTCTTGACATTATACAACCCTAAGGGACGGGCGCGGCAACGCACGCCTACATGATCTAGTATCTTTATATTGTGTTGTTTTATGGCTTGTTCGTTCTTTTTTTAGTTTTATTTTTACTTATTAAAAATCTGAACATTTTTCGAAATATATATATTTTTCAAATTGATTTTTTAAACCTGAACCATTTTTAAAAATGAATATTTTCAAAATATGAACATTTTCCAAAATATGAACCTTTTTCAAATGATTTTTTTTTCAAATATGAACCATTTTCAAAGACTAAAATTCAGGTGAACCAAAAATATCGGTGTACCCGAACATAATAGAACTAAAAAGGGACTAAAATTGGGTGAATCAAAAATAATAGTGAACCGAAAATAATAGTGAACCGAAATGACGAAGGTTTGTGCGGGCGAGTCTGTGCACCACCTCGCAATGAGCGAGGTATAGTGCCCGCGGCGCCGGTCGGGTGTGAGGGAGAAAAAATTGGTGCACACATAGGGAAACAAGTGGGTTGGGAAAGAGAGAGAGGTGGGCCAGGGCATGCCCGTTTGGGAGACCTCTCATTCTTCTCTCTCAAATTTCTAACTGAGCACCACTCGCCGAAAGAGATAAGATTGAGATTTTTCGAAAAAAATTGGGAGACTAGTTGTGTTGCTACATCTCTTGATAAAAGAAGCTACGGGGCTTTCGATAAAAAGATGTTTAGGAACGTGGTACACGGAAAGTGCCTTTCGCTTTTGGCTCCTGAGGTCTCCATTTCAAAATATTCAAAAATAATACGAGTTTCAAAAAATTCGGATGTAGTCAATTGGTGCATCCCAAAAATATGTAAAATAGTAATATCAAATACTTTGTATTGTGACAAAATCTGATAAAATTTGGAGATATGAAAATATGAATACTTAGAACCACACTTTTATCCTTTTTTATGTACCTCAGAATATAAAGTATATGAAATTTGATTTTTCTTTCACATTTGTTGGATACATTATTGGCTATATTTGGATGTTTTTTCATAAGTTTTGAAATTCGTAAAAAAAAATCTTATATAGCAAGAGCACCGGAACTCGGGATCCAAAAATCTCCACTCCGTGATACAAGCATAAGATGTGTGCACATAGTGTAGAAGAAAACAAAATGATAATGCCACTTGAAGATAATGGAATGAACAAAATTTGTCAAAAATGGTGTTGGTCAATGTAATTTTTAGCTTTCTCGGGCAATCCAAATTTCCTATGAGCCAAGGGTTGGTCGGATCATTATGTTAAACAAACAAGTGATGTCCTTTATGGATATGCTCCCACTGGCATCTCAATTATTGATCTAAAGTTTCTGTTAGCGTAACTTTCATCAAAGAGAATCCTCAAGAAATGTAGCGAGCATGAGCTGACAGCGTTGTGGAACGATTTCGTCGTCTATACCACGTAAAAGATACTACTACATCTCATGCACTAAAATTAGCTCTTTTTAAGATTCTCCGACAATCACAACTTATCAATTTCAAGGATACGAGGGCAAGGTTATGACAGAGCTTAAAACATGAGAGGTGAATTCAATGGCTTGCAAAGAAGGATTCTATATGAGAACCCGTATGATTTCTATGTTCACTGTTTTGCTCATCATTTGCAACTAATTGTTGTCGCCGTTGCTACTTCGTCTTGCTCATATATTCATGATTTGTTTTTAGTACATATCTTTGATTGTGAAAACAACAAGTTCATCTTGTAAAAAATGGAAATATTGTTGGAAAAACTCACAAACAATTGTTGGATAGACTTGAGAGGGTTGAAATATTTACAAGAAGAGGCTTCAATCAACAAAATAGCCTTGCTATACCTAGAGATAATATATGGGGTTCACGTCATAAAACTTTGCTCCGCTTGGACGAAATATGTGCATGTGTGATCAATTCTTAGCACAGTTGATGCACATGGTCGTAATCCGAGTCATGCAACTGGTTGCGTTGAAAAGATGTTCTTCATTCTCATGTCTTGATCCCAAGAATTCATCCTCCAAGTTCGATGTAGAGAAGTTTCTCATGTTGCTAAAATTTATAGTGTTGATTTATCTAATGGTGATCGTGCAATATTGAGGGATCAAGTTGAGACTTATGTTCTTCATTTGAGAAATCATGTTGCCTTTTCTTCTTGCAATGATGTTGAAAGTTTGGGTGCAAAAATGGTTGAAGCCGAGAGGCACTTAGTGTTTCCATATGTTTACAAGCTCAAGTCATATATAGGAGGGAAAATAGTAAAGGCATATGTCCACTGTAATAAATACAGCCAGAAACAAAAGATACAATTCTAGCCCCTTTCCCTACATTTTGTCACATTACTTAAACTAAATTGCATAAGAACTGATTTGTACAAGTGGAGCAGTAAAAAAAGGCAGTAATGTACAATCATGTATTCCATGGGATCAAAATCAAAAAAAAAAATGTATTCCATGGGATCAATTTTATGCTTACCTAATGGTTCAATCAATCTCAAAAATATCAGTATTTCTTCCATCAACATTAGAGTGTGTTGCATAAATAACATCACTGGTAATTGTGTTGACACGATTAGTTCCTGAAATGACAAAAATATAAGTAAACATCATTGATCTTAGCTCTTATTTGGATAAAACTGTGACATAGCTCTTATTTGGATCTGAACAGATTTTAGGCTTACCACGAGGTCGCATCCAATACTGTACACATATTAACGCCTCAACAGTGCTGCCTAACAGTCTCCTCCAATACTGTTCAGTTCTGAAACCAGGTGGAATGGAACGAACCGTTCCACACCTGGAGCCCGTTCCTGCGTTTAGTTGAGAAGTAGAATGGAATTAGGTGGTTCCACCAGAGGGAATATTCCTCTAACATGCCGAATGCACCAGGCGCTGCGGCCCGTCTCTCTCCCTCGTCTCTCTCCCACCGGCGACGGCTAGCAGACAGGCCGAGGCGCGGCCACCAGGCGCTACGGCGCGAGAAACGGCAGTGGCGGCCGCCGGCTTCGAGGCGAGAGACCTCCCAAGGCGGCCGCCGAGCTCCCAAGGCGGCGGTGACCTCCCAAGGCAGCGGCCGAGCGCCGAGCTCCGAGCTCCCGAGGCGGCGGCCGGCGAGCGCCGAGCTCCCGAGGCGGCCGGGATATGGCCGAGCGCCGAGCTCCGAGCTCCCGAGGCGGCGGCGTCGGGCAGGCACGGCAGCGGCCAGCAGAGGCGGCGGCGGCGGGCCAGCAGGCGGCGGTGGCCAGCGGAGGCGATGACGTCTTCACTCTGTCCCCTATTTTTTTTTGGAGAGACTCTGTCCCCTAATTTGCTGTTTTTAACTCTGGTTTTGAGTAAAAAATTAAGTTTAGACTCAAAAAAACTTGTCGCAGCATTGTTGGCACCATCAGGTGAAGAATATTCGAGAAAGATATTCTTGAAGTTCTACCAATCAAGTTTTCTCGTCACTGTCGCTCCATTTCATTTTTTAGGCCCTACCGTCACTCCAACGCGCGCCTCAGCCCAAATGAAAATTAGCCCACAAAGAGGGCCAGCACGGGAGGATTATAGGTAGGCCACCAGGAAGCAGCCACGTCACCGATCCGGTTCGCTCATGCTTACGAGTTACGACCAATCACCGACGAGCACACCGATACACACGGATAGTGTGTTTCCTCAAACGAATCCAAGCCGTCCAAGGGATCCGCCATCCCAAAACCTTCCTTCCAACGGTCACTGGAAACCGCCTCGGTCCACGCGTCTCCAGCCTCGCTCTCCCACCCACCGCCTATATAATTCCCCCACCTTCCTATCCTCTTCTTACTATTCGCCTTTCCGCATCCAGTCCACCAAATCCACATCCGAAGCCAAGTTCGAATTCGTCGCCATGGCCCGTACCAAGCAGACCGCCCGCAAGTCCACCGGCGGCAAGGCCCCCAGGAAGCAGCTCGCCACCAAGGTTCGTCCCACCGCCGCTCTCCCTCTTTTCTCGATCTGACGCCGTTCATCCATCTGTTGCAGTTTTGATTGATTGACGTTCGGTTTGATTCGTGTTGCAGGCTGCCAGGAAGTCTGCCCCCACCACCGGCGGAGTGAAGAAGCCCCACCGCTACAGGCCCGGAACCGTGGCGCTCCGTGAGATCCGCAAGTACCAGAAGAGCACGGAGCTGCTGATCCGCAAGCTCCCCTTCCAGCGCCTCGTCCGTGAGATCGCCCAGGACTTCAAGACCGACCTCCGTTTCCAGAGCCACGCCGTGCTGGCGCTCCAGGAGGCGGCCGAGGCGTACCTCGTCGGGCTCTTTGAGGACACCAACCTGTGCGCCATCCACGCCAAGCGCGTCACCATCATGCCCAAGGACATCCAGCTCGCCCGCCGCATCCGTGGGGAGCGCGCCTAAGCCGTCTCGCCGCTGAAGCAATTAGTAATCGGATTGGGATCAAGATGTCATTGGTCAAAGTTGTTGATCCCGTCTGGTTTTTTAGTTCCAATTGCTGTTTTAGATATTGTTATGTGTGGAAGAAAACAGATGTTCGTATAAGACTTTCTTAGTGATTGTTCTTTTGGTTTGCAATGAAGCAAACTTATGTCAGAACTACTATTTGTGCCAGTGATTGCATCTTGTATCCTTGTGTTGCTGGTGCCGCTTTGTTTTTGAAATTTGCTGGTGCCGCTTTGTTGGTGCCGTGTGGACGAGGTATTCTGTCGTTGTTGGTGCGTCTGTTCACGTAGAGGTCGACACGTTTGACGACGCGTGTTCCTCCTTGAGGTGGTCCTTTTTACTTCTACGGAGTATTGTGTAATTGCTGCTGCTTTTGATTATCGCTCGCTTTATTTTGTGGAGAATCTTGATTTCAGTACGGGATATGCCTTGCTGGTGTGAAGTCGCCCCTCGTTTATCTTTGTGGTGCCGTGTGGGCGAGGTATTCCGTGGTGGTGGGTGAGATGGCACCGTCGGTTCACGTCGAGGTCTGACACGTTTAGCGACGCGTGTTGCGCCTTTGACTTGGTCGTTTTTACCTCTATCGTGTTATTGCGGCTGCTTGCGATTCACTTTTTTTTAGGAAGAATTTTGAATTTTCAGTACGGGATGCTTTGCTGTCTCGTCCTGGAAGTCTCTGCGTGGAGTACTAGTCGCACGTGCAACTAGTACGTTTGTCGTCACTAGCCGTGTTACCTCAATACTGCCATACTTTTCTGCTTCCTGCCGCGAGCTTTTCCACGAGGCTTCGCTAGGAGTGCAGTAAGGAAGTTGTGCGAGGCTGAAAGGAATTTGAAGCTCCAATTCAGGTCATAGATCCTCAGTTTCGTGACATAACTTTACTTAATTTTAGTCTACATGAACATAAATTGGAAATGTATTTGAGTAGTAGTCTCCATCTGTGAAAAATAAAATTGCGAGTTTATCTTCTATATGTAATTTAGGTGATTTGTGCACAAGATGCAACCGAGAGCTCTACTAGATGACTATTTATCCGAGTTAATGTGAGAAAATAGAAACAAAAGCTGAAAAACTATATTTAAGCTTCCAAAAAAATCAAAAAAAAAAAATAAGCTTCCATGCTTTTTCTGTAAAGAACTTCTCATTAAGCTCGAAAACTAAGTACTCATTTCTTCTACTTCTTTTTTGGAAAGTTGGACATTTTTTAGAAACAGCACTAGAACTGGGTAAAGAAAATCAGAAGAACAACGACACAAAAATCTAAAAATTCAAGAAGAAACTACAATAAAATTACTCAAGTTAGAATGAGCTAAGAATTATCAATTTCTTGTGAGAATTTCGAAAATCATTTGTAACTCTCAAGCTAACTCGAGTGATCCTTCAAAAAATACTAAAAAGACCATACAACTATAAACATGGATAGTATGTATGACCACATTTGCATCGAAATATTTCTTCATATGTTGACTCACAAAAAAGACAAATGATGGACGGAAACAATAATTTTTATTTTGCCTTTTTATAGCCGTGGTTTTATGAGTTTAGTGTAGACTACAATCTATACCTAATAATAAAGGAAGGAGTGTTTCTTCCTCCTAAATTTCGTACGTTTTTCGTCCGTCCGTGGTTTCTTGTGGTACGTTATATTAAAGTGGGCCTAAATTTTCACGTATTTACTGGAATTGCCACCGCTAAGTGAAAATAACGCTTCGTCTTGTTCCTCTGCCTGCAATCGACCCGCAGTCCAACGATTCTCTCGCCGTCTCCCTTCCCGTTGACCGCCCTGACCTGTTCTACACAGGAGGAACGGCGGCGCCGGTCTGCCCTCCTGCCCGGCAGCCGGCCGCGGGACGCCACTTCCTTTCGTCCCCGGCGAACTAGGAGACCAACCTTCTGCGGCTCCCTCCCGTTCCACCCACCGCCTCCTCCTCATCCCCAGTCCCCACCTACCCTTGCCGGTAGCCCCGAATCCGAAGTGGCGCGTATGGCAGACCCCGACGAAAGCTGGGCGCAGGAGACCTCCCAGTGGGGAACTTCGCGTCCACGAGCCACGCTCCACCGCCCCCGGAGGGCGCGTCGCCGGACTAGCTGCAGAACATGCGGACCAACATCACCATGCTCACGCGATTGAGTACGGTGCCATCCGCCGCAAGTACCTCGCCCGCACTAAGATACCCCCCGACGGCGAGGCCACGACCCAGCTGCTCAGCTTCGTGTGCCGTACGCAAGGGCGTGGCCGACTGGTTGGGACGTCTGGCCTCGCGCTCGACCACATTCCGCCAAGCGAGGATTTCCAACTGCAGGTTCAGGTCGTAGAGGACAGCGGGCAATTTAGGTTAAGGCGGTTTCACGTCGGAGCGTGGTGTGTGGAGCGCGTAGCCGGGAGCGGGAGGCACTGCGATGTCAAACACAAGGTCCACAACCTCAGTGCGTGGCACAAATTCTCTATCTTCTTCTCCCGTCTCTCTAACTCTCTGTTTCTCTTTGTATAGCAGTTCGCCAAACTGAAGTTCAGAAGAAAAAAAGTAGATGCTCCATCCCAGGTGCGCCTCCTCCATACATTCCTATATCCCTCCATTAGCGGATTAATCGGCTGAAAACTACATATTCTTGGCTAAGTGTCATGGACGCTGTAATTCTCACTTCTCAGTCTGAGTCCAATGTGGAGTATGGAGTCTGAAGATACCAAGAGGGTCCGACTGTAGAGAAATCCTATTGGATGTCATGGGCTCATGGCACATGTTCGTAACGTTCCCGTCGTAAGTTTCAATGGAAAAATCATCACTGATAGAATCCAGCTAGATCTACGATATAAACACGGATCCGGATGGCTTTTACCTATGAGACACGGTCCTCCCGGGCTATTGGCGCTGATAAGTACCCAGCGAGCGTGACGCGTACAAAGCCACGAAACCACGCGTGTCGTACCCCATTGGAATCCGAGCAGTGCGCGACGTTCGGCAGTTGCAACTGATCCTCGTCGAGTCGTCGAACGTTGGGAACTTGGGATAGGCAGAGGAAGCTGTATCAATCATTCAATCAGGTCGTGTGACGTCGGGGCAGTTCACTTCTGATCCATGGTGCAGCGCCGCGGCAACTCTCACGGCCATGATTAATCACGATCGCGCAGGTCAGATTTTCACTTCCATGGAGATCTTGTTCCCTCCCACTCTTTTTTAGTGGCAGAATCTCGGTCGTGGAGTGGCGGCGGGAGGAATAGCTCGAGTTTATAGTACTAGCTGAATCAATTGGATCGACTACGCTAGCTTCACAATTTGTGCATATCTCGGCGGAGCGAAACCATACGTGTGGTGTAAGATCTAATCAATTTCTCTTTTGAATCGATGACAGCTTCATACAGTATGGAAAACTCTCATGCAGACAACCAATTTGGGACCCAATCTCCAATCATAGATGTCAAGGAGCAAAGAAGACGGAAAGATAGAGATCGGTATGCGCGGATGACCAACGAAGAAAAACAAGAAAAATTGAAAAAGCTTCGTCAAGCCTATCGACAAACCAAAACGATGAAGCATTCAACCCAGCTGCCAAAAAAAATACACAAAAGGGAGGAAGAAATATGCAGATTTTGAGCCTGAACTAAAGACAAAAAAATGCGCGCGGGAAAAACAAAAATATGCAAATATGCAGCCAGAACAAAAAAAAGTTAGAATATAGCAAATTATAGCTAATCGTGAGTTTAGACGCAACACACCGTGCAAAGAATCAATTGCGATGGTGAACCCTTTATGGGTCAAATCAGAAGAGGAAGTTAGTAAGGGTAGACCTTCGTTGAATAAAAAGAGATGATGAGAGATAAATTTATACCAAGTTATTATGGAGACAAAAATGTATAAACATGTGTATATAATGTATCAACATGTATATTTTTCACGTCAAGTTATTTATTGTTGTTAACTTATGCGCTTGGTAAAATAAAAAAACTAATGTTTTTCTAATCGGTCAATCAATTTTGGGCCACAATTTGGGTTTGTCACATTTCTCGACAAAACATTGTTTATTTTTTACTCCCGTAGCAACGCACGGGCATGTTTTGCTAGTAAAACGTATTGTATTATCTAGCAGAACTCTATAGATATGTACATTGTTGTGTTTGTGTCAAATATTGTATACGTGTTGGGTTACATTTGGACTTAGAGTTGTATTAGGCGTGGATAGGATACGAGTAGTATCAGAGTCGAACTCTTGTACTCTTGTGGGGCTGGGTCCTTCCCCTCCTGTCCCCGTTCCGGCCTCGCCGGGGAGGTTGTGAAGGCGGTTCGTCGGGCGCTCTCCTCCGTCCATGCTTCTCTGGCCGGCCGTGGCGGCGAGGAGAGAAGCGGGTGGTGGTCGGCGTTTCCTTTTTGGGGTGGGTGTTGCAGGTGGTCATCTCCGGCGGTTCTGCTCCGGCCGGCCGTGGTGGCGAGGAGAACGGCCGTTTGGAGGTGGTGGAGTGGTGTTGCTGGTTGGCCTGGGCGTCGGCGGGTCGGCGGGAAGAAGGTGGGAGCAAGGGAGTGCGTGCCTTGGCCGTGTACGTTCAACGATCTCGGTTTCCGGCGCGTGGCGGCGGACAGCTCTGTGGTCTTCTTCAAGGTGAGGAGGTGCTCTCTCCCCTGCGGTGCGCGGTACGGCGGCGCCGACGACGCCTATGTTCTTGGGCTTGCGGTGGTGGATCCGGTTGGTTCTTCGTCAGGCAGCTCAGGGTCCTCTGTGCAATTTGCTGGGGTTTTCTGTAATTTTCTTTTTTACTTTGGACCTCCTTGTAAGTTGTACTGAGTTTCCTGATTTATGAATCGGATCCTTTCCTCAAAAAAATTTTAATTTTCATGTAAAAAATACATTTAATGTCAGCGTTTTAGAAAAAGGAAAAATAAATGGAGGAAGTGATGTCCAAATATGGAAAGGGAACGTGAACGTGACGCGGGCAAAAACACAAGCACAAGCACGGATGCGCATCGCCGAGAAAACACAAGTTCACTCGCTGGACGGAAGAACCAGAGAAACCACACGCGGCGCCCCCATGATCGCGCATTCGCGCGTGTACGTCCGCGATTTCGCGGCCGGATCGCTATCCGCCCGCGCCGGCGAGCGCCCAATGGGAGCGCTCCACCCGCCTGTATAAAGCGCGGGCCTCAAGGCCGTACCTCGCTACGACATCACGACCAGTTTTCAGTTCCGCTTGCAAGCAGAGGTGCTCTGTTTCGTTTGATGGCGACCGTGCTAGAGGAGGTTGCTGCCGTGCCGGAGGTTGGTGCCGGCGAAGAGACAGCGTTGGTGGTGGAGGAGAAGGTGGAAGAGGCGAAGGAGGCTGGTGCGGAGGTGCAAGAGGTGAAGGAGGCAGGTACGGGCGTGGAGAAGGAAGAGGGCCAGGTGAGGCGAAGAAGCCGGAGGGGGACGGGGAGCAGGGGAAGGTGAAGGCGAAGAAGCCGAGGAGCAGGAAGCCCCGGTCGGAAGGGCCGAACCACCCGCCCTACTTCGAGGTAAGCGACCGACCAGCTCCGATCTGGTGTGCGATCGATGTTGTGTGGCTTCGTCCCGAGCTCTGAAATGACTTGGTTTGGTTTTCTTGCCAGATGATCAAGGAGGCGATCATGGCGGCGGCGGCGGGCGACGGCAAGGCGGAGGCGAGCACGTACGCGATCGCGAAGCACGTCGGGGAGCAGCACGGGGAGGCGCTCCCGGGAAACTACCGCAAGGTGCTGGCCGTGCAGCTCCGGAACTTCGCAGCCAAGGGCAGGCTCGTCAGGGTCAAGGCCTCCTTCAGGCTCGCCCCGCCGAGGAGAAGAAGGCCCTGGCGTCGGCCAAGAAGAGGCGCGCGAGTCGCGCGACGGCGACCAACAAGAAGGCCTCATCGAAGGAGGGGAAGAAGGCGGCCCCGGCCCGCGCGAAGAGGGCGAAGAAGGTGGCGCCGCCGCCGGCGAAGCCGAAGCAGCCCAGGTCGATCCGCGCCGGCGTGGCCAGGAAGGCCAACAAGGCCAGCGCCTGATTCCGTCGCCTGCGATGACCGGACGTACGGCGACAAACCGATCTGATAGTGGTAGTTTTAGGATGGTCGATCGAGCGCTTTGTTAAAAGTTCTGTTCTTCGCTGAGCTTTGTAAATACCACCAGTACGTGTTCCTTGCAATAATGGCGCTCTCGTTTCGGTTTCGTTAGGAAGAAGAGTGTGACTGTTTATCTGCGATGTAATTGACGAGGATATTGGTACTCATCTCTGGTATGACCATGTCGTGGAAAGTGCTGTGTTCGTCATGCTGCTTTTGGTTTCGATCGGTGGCTTGGAGTTATCCAATCCGGAGGAAAATCCATCATGGCAATGGAAGGATGTTGATGTAGGTTCAGTCCAAGAAAGGGGACGCAGTGCTGCTCTGATACAGGGGTAATGTACCTGGGCTCCCCCTCTCGACAGGCTGCGACGAGCTGATCTTCAACCTTATATTGACAAAGCTGCATCTTGTTTGCAACCTTGGAAAGGGAAGTTCTTCAATCGGGCCGGCTGTTTGGCGATTGTCAAATCTGTGCTATCCTCTATGCCAATTTTTCTGCTCACAGCAATCAAGGCCGACAAGCGGACGCTCAAAGCTTTTGACAAACTCAAAAGGGGCATGTTATGGAATCACAGCGACAAAGTTAGCGGGGGAAAGTGCAAAGTCAGCTGGGACAAAGTGTGTCGTCCAAAGGTTCTAGGCGGACTTGGAATTCTCAACCTTGGGAAATTTTCGAGGGCTCTAAGATTAAGGTGGCTATGGCACGAGTGGGCTTTTCCTGATAAGTCTTGGGTGTCCAAATGACTGCACCGATAGAAGCCTCTTTAATGTAGCAACAAAAGTTACAGATAAAAGTTGATCTCAATACTCTAATAATGAGTACATTCTTTCTGATATTGTACTTTCTACCTCTGAATAAACCATACTGGGTGATTTTATCCTAATTATATGCTCGCTACCATCCTCGAAAAAACATTACCCTCTCGCGTCTCTCGTCGCCCCCCGCACGGGTGACGGAGACGCCGAAACCCTAGTGCCGCCAGCCCACCCTCCCCTCCTCCCATCCTCCCTTCGTGGTGGCTGGGCGCGGGCTGCGGCGGCCATGACGGGCGACGGACTCGGCGAGGGGTCCGTCGGCGCGGCTTCTCCGGCAGCGTGGAAGCTTTGCCTTGTTCCTGCGCGTCCGGGCTGTTGCGGCTATGGGCGGCGCTTCTTCCTCGGGCTTGTCGGGGCAGGTGGTGGTGGAATCTCCCTTGGGTGCTGGTGGGGCGGCGCGGCCAGGGTCGGCTCTGGCCGATGGTGGCGCAGCTCGCTACTCCTGCCGTCCTGCGATGAAGACCCGGAGATGGGTTCTGGGCAGTGCGGCCGCGACGGTGCTCCGGCTGCCTCGCGTTCACGGGTCGGGGCAGGGGCCCCGGGCCCTGCGAGCCCAGTTTGCCCCCCCTCTCGGATCTGGCAGCTCGCAGCCATGGGGCTGCTGGCCCTCGATTTCAGGAGGTTGCAGTCAAGGTAGTCCTCCGATCCCCTTCAGTTCGGCGGCATGAGGAGTCAGGACGCCGGGGCGGCGGCCCCGGAAGGTGGGGAACCTGTGGGTTGGCGGGCGACCCCAAGGTTCTGGTGGTGCTGGGTGAGTTGCGCTCCGTGGCAGTGGTGTGGTCGCCGTCTTGGCGGCGCCAGTGCCCTGTTGGGGAGGTGGAGAGGTCCTGCCTAGGGGAAACCCTTGCCCAGGTCTTTACTTGGGCCGCGGCGGCGGCGTCCGTGGACGTCGCTCCCTTCTTGAAGGCGACGTGCGTGGCTGTCCTCTGCCCTCCTACGTGCTCCTTGTGAAAACCCAAGATCTTCGGATCGGGCGGTGGCGGCGCTCTGTGTCGTGTTCTTCTTGAAGACTGAAAGGACACGGATGTCGCCTAGAGGGGGGGGGTGAATAGGCGATTAAAATTCTTTGCGGTTTAGGCTTGAATAAATGCGGAATAAAACTAGCGTTTAAATTATCAAGCACGAAACCTAAACAAGCTAGGTTAACCTATGTGCACCAACAACTTATGCTAAACAAGATAATCAAATATGTGATAGCAAGATATATTACTTCAAGCTCGATGGCTATCACAAAGTAAATAGCATAAGTAAGAAGCTCGGGTATAGAAATACCGAGGCACTTGGAGACGATGATTTATCCCCAAGTTCACTTCCCAATGGAAGCTACGTCTCCGTTGGAGCGGTGCGCAGTCACAAAGTGATCCCCGAATAGCCGTCAAATGGCACACCGTAATCTCCTTCGTGCCTCCACCAATGCGGAGTGCCACGAACCACTATGGGACACTTGAGGGTGGTCACCGAACCCGTACAAGGATGAGGCACACTCCACAACTTAATTGGAGGCTCTCACCGAATTCCCGCGGCTTGATACGTCCATTTTGCATCACTATTTTATATCATAATTTACTGCTATTCATCGATATATTTCATATTTAGAAGTGTTACTTATGTTATTTTACCTATTTTGCATGTTTGATGAATAATGGAGAATTGGACACCGGAGTCAGGATTCTGCTGGAAAAAGCACCGTCGAGATGCACTATTTCTGAAGATCAATAAATCGAAGGAGACATATGGAAGTTCCTATTTTACCAGAAGATGGAGGAGGCCAAAAGGGGAGGCTGAGAGGGCCATGGTGGGCCCTCCTCACCCTGGCGCGGGGGCCCCCAGCCGCGCCGACAGGTGGTTTGGGGGCCCTGGCCCACCTCAGCCGTTCCCCCTTCGCGTACTTGACCCCCTCGAACCCTAACACACAGGGGACGGCCATCGAAATATTCCGCCGCCTCCACGAGGCGGAAAACACCAGAGAGCGAAAAGCTCCCCTGCAGGAAGAAATCTGCCGGGGGAAATTCCCTCCCGGAGGGGGAAATCGTCGCCATCATCACCGTCATCGAGCTGGACTTCATCGGGATCATCATCATCATCATCTCCACCGCCAACACCATCATCACCGCCGCTGCACCCCGTCTCCGTTGTAACATCTAGGGCTGAATCTTGTCTATTTCATAGGGGAAACTCTCCCGGTGTTGATTACTCTTGTTATTGATGCTATTGGGTGAAACCATTGGACTAAGGTTTATGTTCAGATTGTTATTCATCATCATATCACCTCTGATCATGTTCCGTATGATGTCTTGTGAGTAGTTCGTTTAGTTCTTGAGGACATGGGAGAAGTCTTGATGTTAGTAGTGAACTATGTTGAGTAATATTTAATGGTTTGATGCTTAAGTTGTGGTGTTATTCTTCTAGTGGTGTCATGTGAACGTCGACTACATGATACTTCACCTTTATGGGCCTAGGGGAATGCATTGTGTATTCGTTTGCCAATTGTGGGGTTGCCGGAGTGACAGAAACCTGAACACCCGTTGGTATATCGATGCATGAGGGATAGCAGGATCTCAAAGTTTAAGGCTGTGGTTAGTTTATCTTAATTACTTTCTTGTATTTGCGGATGCTTGCAAGGGGTATAATCACAAGTATGTATTAGTCCTAGGAAGGGCGGTGCATTAGCATAGGTTCACCCACACAACACTTATCAAAACAATGAAGATTAATCAACTATATGAAGCGAAAGCACTTGACAATATTCCCGTGTGTCCTCAAGAACGTTTGGTCATTATAAGTACAACAACCGGCTTGTCCTTTGCTGTAGAAAGGATTGGGCCACTCGCTGCAACTATTATTACTGCATTTTATTTACTTGTACTTTATTTATCTGTCATATCAAAAACTCCTAAAAACTTGTCTGAGAGCATTTACAGTGAATCCTTCATCAAAACCGCTTGTCAACACCTTCTGCTCCTCGTTGGGTTCGACACTCTTATTTATCGAAAGTACTACGATACACCCCCTATACTTGTGGGTTATCAAGACTATTTTCTGGCGCCGTTGCCGGGGAGTGTAGCGCTATTGGTAAGTGGAATTGGTAAGGGAAACATTTATTGTACGTGCTGTTTTTATTTTTGCCTGCTGCTATATCTCATTATGGAGGGGTCTTCTCTTGAATTCCTATTTGGGAAAACTGCTAAGGTAGTAGAGGAGGCGCCAGATGAGCAGGTAATACCGTTCAAAATTCCTATGAAAATTGTTGAACGTGTCACAAATAACCGCTATGCAGGAGATGGAACTGTCCATCCTGGAGATCATTTGTTATTTCTGCATGAATTGTGCGAGTTATTTAAGTGTGCAGGTATCTCGATGGGAGAAGTTAAGAAGAAATTATTCTCTCTATCACTGTCTGGTAAAGCTGCACATTGGTATAAACTGCTGAAGAATGGGTATTCTCTTGGATGGGAGGAAATTGTACCTCTCTTTTACTCCAAATTCTATCCTCCAAGTGAGATTCATAAGGATCGGAACCTCATATATAACTTCTGGCCCTATGATGGAGAGAGTATCGCTCAAGCGTGGGGGAGATTGAAGGCATTAATGCTCAAATGTCCCATTCATGAGCTTCCTGGTAATATTGTTATTGATAACTTTTATGCAAGACTCTCCTTTCAAGATAAAACTCTATTGGATACCACTTGTGCTGGATCGTTCACTCGTAATAAAGAAGAGTTTAAGTGGGACCTTCTTGATCGGATTCAGGAGAACACTGAAGGATGGGAGAATGACAAAGGTAGGGAGTCAGGTATAAACTATGACTTTGAGTGTGTTAAAAATTTATGGATACTGATGATTATCGCAAAATTAGCACTACTTATGGTCTTGACTCTCAAATTGTTGCAAACTTTTATAAAGCCTTTGCTTCCTATTTCGGTTTGCCGAAGGAGGGTTTTAAAAATTATCATGAACCATATAAAGATGAATCTGTTTCTCATATATCTAAAGGTGTTGAGGTTAATGTTGCTGATCGCATTATTCCAGAACCTTATATTGAAAAAGTTCCTTTTCCTAATAAGATTAAGGAACATACTATCATAACTGGTGTTGTTAGTAAAAGTAATAAGAAAACTACCAAACCTGATGAGCAAATAACTGTTGAACCTGTTGTAGCATTGGTTAAAGATCTTGTCACTGAAAATTTAGAAGATAGACACATTATCTTTTGTGAGGATGCTTCTAATATTGTCTCACATCCTAAAAGTTCTAGGAAGTCTAGTGTTCCTGTGCTTTCTGTTGGATAGGTGATCATTGCTATTATGGTTTATGTGATATTGGTGCAAGTTCTAGTGCTATTCCTTATGAGCTTTACAGGGAAATTATGCACGAAATTGCTCCTTGTAAACTTGAAGAGATTGATGTGGTTATTCAGCTTGCTAATAGGGAAACTATCTCTCCAATTGGTATCATTAGAGATGTCGAAGTCCTTTGTGGTAAGACTAAATACCCTGCTGATTTTCTTGTACTTGGGTCGGCTGCCAATGATAGTTGTCCTATTATTTTTGGTAGACCTTTTCTGAATACTTGTGGTGCTGTTATAGATGTAAGAAAGAGAAAATCTTTACTAAATTTGCTGGTGAATCTTATGAATTCAATTTCTCTAAATTTGCTAAAGCACCTTATGAAACTGAATTGCCTAGTGAGGATTTTGAAATTGCTCAACTTGCATCTATTGTTCTTGCTCCTAACAATGCTTTGCAGCAACATATGGAGAATCATGAAAGTGAGAACTTCAGGGAAGAAAGGAATGAGCTTGATGAAGTATTCCTTCGTCAACCTATGCTCAAACACAATTTACCTGTGGAAGATTTGGGTACCACAATGCCACCCAAGGAGGATCCTGTTTTTGATTTGAAACCTCTGCCTGATAATCTTAAATATGCTTATATTGATGATAAGAAAATATATCCTGTTATTATCAGCTCTAAACTTTCAGGTACAGAGGAGGAAAGGTTATTGGGAGTGTTGAGGAAACACCGCGGAGCTATGGGATATACTCTTGATGACCTGAAGGGAATTTCTCCTACTATATGTCAGCACGCCATCAACATGGAACCTGATGCAAAGCCTGTTGTTGAGCATCAGCGTCGTTTAATACCCAAGATGAAAGAAGTGGTAAGAAATGAGGTATTAAAACTTCTTGAAGCTGGTATTATTTATCCTATTGCTGATAGTAGATGGGTAAGTCCTGTGCATTGTGTTCCTAAGAAAGGAGGAATTACCGTTGTTCCTAATGAAAATGATGAACTAATTCCTCAAAGAGTAGTAGTTGGTTATAGGATGTGCATTGATTTTAGAAAGGTTAACAAAGTAACTAAGAAAGATCATTATCCTTTGCCTTTTATTGATCAAATGCTTGAGAGGTTGTCCAAGAAAACTCACTTTTGTTTCCTTGATGGGTATTCTGGGTTTTCTCAAATTGCTGTGAGAGCGCAAGATCAAGAGAAAACTACTTTTACTTGTCCTTATGGAACTTATGCTTATAGACGTATGCCTTTTGGTTTATGTAATGCTCCTGCTACTTTTCAAAGATGCATGTCTGCTATTTTTCATGGCTTTTGTGAGGAAATTGTGGAAGTCTTCATGGACGATTTCTCCGTCTATGGAACTTCCTTTGATAATTGTTTGCACAACCTTGACAAAGTTTTGCAGAGATGTGAAGAAACTAGCCTTGTTCTTAATTGGGAGAAATGCCACTTTATGGTTAATGAAGGAATTGTTCTTGGACATAAAATTTCTGAAAGAGGTATTGAAGTTGATCGAGCTAAAGTGGAGGCAATTGAAAAGATGCCTTGTCCCAAAGATGTTAAAGGTATTCGTAGTATTCTTGGTCATGCTGGTTTTTATAGGAGGTTTATTAAAGATTTCTCTAAAATTTCCAAGCCTCTTACTAATCTTCTTCAAAAAGATGTACCCTTTGTTTTTGATGATGATTGTAAGGAAGCTTTTGAAACTTTGAAAAAGGCTTTAATCACCGCTCCTGTAGTTGAACCACCTGATTGGAATTTACCTTTTGAAATTATGTGTGATGCTAGTGATTATGCTGTAGGCGCTGTTCTTGGGCAGCGAGTAGATAAAAAGTTAAATGTTATTCATTATGCTAGTAAAACTCTTGATTCTGCTCAAAAGAATTATGCCACTACTGAAAAAGAATTTCTAGCTGTAGTTTTTGCTTGTGACAAATTTCGACCCTACATAGTTGATTCGAAAGTCACTATTCATACTGATCATGCTGCAATTAGATACCTTATGGAAAAGAAAGATGCTAAGCCAAGGCTTATTAGATGGGTACTTCTTTTGCAAGAATTTGATTTGCATATCATAGATAGAAAAGGTGCTGAAAATCCTGTTGCTGATAATTTGTCTAGATTGGAAAGCATTCCTTATGATCCTATTCCTGTTAATGATAGCTTTCCAAATGAACAATTGGCTGCAATAAGTGTAAGTTCGCGAGATAGTCCTTGGTATGCTGATTATGCTAACTTTATTGTTTCCAAGTACTTGCCTCCAACCTTTTCAGCTCAGCAAAGAAGGAAATTCTTTTATGACTTGCGGCATTACTTTTGGGATGACCCACACTTATATAAAGAAGGAGTCGATGGTATTATGCGAAGATGTGTTCCTGAATATGAACAACAGGAAATACTGAGGAAATGCCATGGAAGTGCTTATGGAGGGCATCACGCTGGAGATAGAACTGCGCAGAAAGTTCTACAATCAGGTTTTTATTGGCCTACCCTCTTTAAGGATGCAAGAAAGTTTATTTTATCTTGTGATGAATGTCAAAGGGTTGGTAATATCTCTAGACGCAATGAAATGCCTATGAGTTATTCTCTTGTTATTGAACCATTTGATTGTTGGGGATTCGACTTCATGGGTCCTTTTCCTTCTTCACAAGGTAATACTCATATACTTGTTGCTGTTGATTATGTCACTAAATGGGTAGAAGCTATACCTACTAAAAGTGCTGATGGTGAGACCTCTTTAAAAATGCTTCAAGATGTCATTTTTCCTAGGTTTGGTGTACCTAGATATCTTATGACTGATGGAGGTTCTCATTTTATCCATGGTGGTTTTAGAAAGACTCTTGCTAAATATGGTGTTAATCATAGAATTGCTTCAGCCTATCATCCTCAAACTAGTGGACAAGTAGAATTGTCAAATAGGGAGATTAAATCTATCTTGCAAAAGACTGTTAATAAATCTAGAAAAAATTGGGCTAGTAAGTTAAATGATGCTTTATGGGCTTATAGAACTGCTTATAAGAACCCCATGGGCATGTCTCCTTATAAAATGGTTTATGGTAAAGCTTGTCACTTGCCTTTAGAATTAGAACACAAAGCTTATTGGGCAGTGAGAGAACTTAATAGAGATTTTAAACTTGCCGGTGAGAAAAGGTTGTTGCATTAAGTTCTTTAGATGAATGGAGAAGTGAGGCTTATGAAAATGCTAGACTCTTTAAAGAAAAAGTTAAGAGATGGCATGATAGGAGAATTCTTAAAAGAGAATTTAATGTTGGTGAGAAAGTTCTATTGTATAGGTCTCGTCTCAGATTTTTTGCAGGAAAGTTACTCTCAAAATGGGAAGGACCATTTGTTATTGTGGAGGTGTATCGTTCAGGTGCAATAAAAATTGCTTCATTGAAAGATAACTCTACACAAGTGGTAAATGGTCAAAGACTCAAGCATTATATTTCTGGAGATTCTATTAATGAAGAGGTTGATACAATTAAAGTGGTGACTCCGGAAACTTTCATTGAAGAACATTTTTCTGGGACTGCAGAATTCGATTCGAATAGGTAACAGTTTCGGTAAGAAAAGTTTCGCGAATAACTTTCTAGAAGATATTTTCGTCGTTTTTATTAAATATGGAAAAATAAGAGACCGAACCGGATGGGAGACGGCACCCGTGGTGCCCAAACCATAGGTCGGCGCGGTGGGCCCCCAGCCGCGCCGCCTGGTGGTTTGAGCACCCCGGAGCTCGTCTCCGATCAGGTTTCCTCCTGTACCTTCCTTATGTTGTAAAACTTTTTGCTATATAACTCACCCGAACCCCCGAGGTTCGTATCTCGCCTTTTCATCGTGTTTCGTTTCGAGCTGTTTCTGTCCAGATATTGTTTTCAGATTTAGAAGCGCCATGGTCTCCAACAACAACAACAAGGGCAAGGAGCCTTTGGAAGACGAGACTCAAGACCCCAAGCTGAAGGAGGAAGTCAAGAGCGAAGATGAAGGAGAAGTGGAGGAAGACCCGCGCGAATACCCGCGCGCTACCGTTGCAAGCATCGGAGTGGTGGCAAATCCATTCAAGCCCAGGCAAGGGCGCGGATGAGCACCGGAGGGAAGGTTCCACGACACTTCTTGGCTCCCAGGACATCTTCCCCAGGCATAAATAACCCCTTCCATACTCTTATCCATAAGCATCAAATTGAGAGGATCCCGGAGGCTGAGTTGCCTAGTGGTTGGAATATAGATCGTTCTAACAATACAGGAAAGAGGGATTCTGCTGCTGAGGAGTGGGGAAACAACTCCAAGAGTTGGGACTCGCAGTCTGACAAGTTTATGAATCGCATCGAACACAACTCTGAGCTGATTCGCGCCCTCACCTACAAGATTGATGAACTGAAGGAGCTGGTTGATAAGCTTATCAACAATCACCACCACCACCGAAGGAGTAATTCATCATAAGTATTGGCATCCCCTTGGTTTGTTCCAAGCTTGGGGGAGTGCCGCGGTATCACATCATTATCTTTACCTTTTACTTTTCCATAAAGTCATATCGTGAGTAGGGAAGTTATCTTATATGATGGTTTGCAATGTGGAAGTATCTCTCTTTTAGTTGGTTATCTATGTATCCCTTGGTGTGAGTTGCCGTTATGAAATATTAATGAGAAGTTTTATCATTTACTTTCTGCATACTTTATTTTAGCTTGCAATTCTCTTTCATATTGATAACCTTGTTGTTAGTATAGGGATCACTTTTTAGAGCACCAAGTTAATCTTTTTGGTTTTGGCAAACTTAGCATTGGTCAGTAGTAGACAATACTTTGAGACTTAAGTAGAGAGAGGGGAGTGCATGCAAATATATTATTCCATGATCTTTCTTTCTTTGTAGCTCATAAGCTTAGTATTCTTAAGTTAAACTATTTGTGCTTCTAAGGAAGATTGCATGATTATTCTTATCACTTGTATAATTGTTTGTATCCCTCAACTCTTATGCTTGCTACATAACCTTGCTAGCCAAAGACCTGTATCGAGAGGGAATGCTTCTCATACATCCAAACCTTGAGCCAAACCATTGCCATTCGAGTCCACCATAACTTCCTACTATATGGTATTTTGCGCCATTCCAAGTAAATACTTCATGTGCTACCTTTAAATTATTCAAAACTTATTACTCCTAGTTTTGTGTCACTGTTTATTAGCTCATGAGGGTTCTGTAGAGTTTCTCTAGCACTTTTGTCAAACAGACTTTCACCAATGGACTAGTGGCATATACACCGCTTATCCAACAATTTGCAAAAAGAGCTGGCAAATGGGGTGCCCAGTCCCAATTAACTACAACTTTCATTAATAATTCTCTTCACATGTTTTGCCCTGATTTATCAGTAAGCAACTTAATTTGCAAATAGACACTCCTCCATGGTATGTGAATGTTGGAAGGCACCCGAGGATTCGGTTAGCCATGGCTTGTGTAAGCAAAAGGTTGGGAGGAGTGTCAACTATAAAGAAACTAAAATACATGTGTAAACAAAAGAGAAGAGGGATGATCTACCTTGCTGGTAGAGATAACGTCCTTCATGGGAGCCGCTCTTGAAAGTCTGGTTGACAAGGGGTTAGTGTTCACTTTACTACGATTCGTTGACAACGACATACATAGCTCAAACAACTATTTTCATACTCTCTATATGCTTTGCAAAACTTAAAAGCTCTAGCACATGATTTAATCCCTGCTTCCCTCTGCGAAGGGCCTATCTTTTACATTATTGTTGAGTCAGTAAACCCATTCCTCTCTATCTCAAGCAAGCATTTGAGTTGTTGAGATCCAATTAGTTATATGTGTTGATACTTCTAATCATATCTCTCATTTCCTTGTTTCGCACAATAGCTTTTATCCGAATGAATATAACTTTGAAAGTTATCAATGACTGTAAGGAGACTGTTATGATTAAGGCATGTAAGTTCTGCTATATAAGCTCTGATATAAAGACTCTTCTCGAAAGATAAGTATGATCTGTTAATTGTTCTCTGACCAAGAGTTTAAGTTTGCCTTCACCAATCATGGTTCTCTTTATGCACTTCATCGTGGTTCCCTTTACTTATTTCAAGTTAGATTATATGAAGGGAAGTTGCTGTCTAGAATGACTTGTGTATCAATGAATGTGATGCTTCTTGTCCGTATTTTATTTATCGACACTTTGCTCCATAAACTTGTGGTCATGTTTACTGAGCTCAGTTTTCGCTTGGGGACAAGCGAGGTCTAAGCTTGGGGGGGTTGATACGTCCATTTTGCATCACTATTTTATATCATAATTTACTGCTATTCATCGATATATTTCATATTTAGAAGTGTTACTTATGTTATTTTACCTATTTTGCATGTTTGATGAATAATGGAGAATTGGACACCGGAGTCAGGATTCTGCTGGAAAAAGCACCGTCGAGATGCACTATTTCTGAAGATCAATAAATCGAAGGAGACATATGGAAGTTCCTATTTTACCAGAAGATGGAGGAGGCCAAAAGGGGAGCTGAGAGGGCCAAGGTGGGCCCTCCTCACCCTGGCGCGGGGCCCCCAGCCGCGCCGACAGGTGGTTTGGGGGCCCTGGCCCACCTCAGCCGTTCCCCCTTCGCGTACTTGACCCCCTCGAACCCTAACACACAGGGACGGCCATCGAAATATTCCGCCGCCTCCACGAGGCGGAAAACACCAGAGAGCGAAAAGCTCCCCTGCAGGAAGAAATCTGCCGGGGGAAATTCCCTCCCGGAGGGGGAAATCGTCGCCATCATCACCGTCATCGAGCTGGACTTCATCGGGATCATCATCATCATCATCTCCACCGCCAACACCATCATCACCGCCGCTGCACCCCGTCTCCGTTGTAACATCTAGGGCTGAATCTTGTCTATTTCATAGGGGAAACTCTCCCGGTGTTGATTACTCTTGTTATTGATGCTATTGGGTGAAACCATTGGACTAAGGTTTATGTTCAGATTGTTATTCATCATCATATCACCTCTGATCATGTTCCGTATGATGTCTTGTGAGTAGTTCGTTTAGTTCTTGAGGACATGGGAGAAGTCTTGATGTTAGTAGTGAACTATGTTGAGTAATATTTAATGGTTTGATGCTTAAGTTGTGGTGTTATTCTTCTAGTGGTGTCATGTGAACGTCGACTACATGATACTTCACCTTTATGGGCCTAGGGGAATGCATTGTGTATTCGTTTGCCAATTGTGGGGTTGCCGGAGTGACAGAAACCTGAACACCCGTTGGTATATCGATGCATGAGGGATAGCAGGATCTCAAAGTTTAAGGCTGTGGTTAGTTTATCTTAATTACTTTCTTGTATTTGCGGATGCTTGCAAGGGGTATAATCACAAGTATGTATTAGTCCTAGGAAGGGCGGTGCATTAGCATAGGTTCACCCACACAACACTTATCAAAACAATGAAGATTAATCAACTATATGAAGCGAAAGCACTTGACAATATTCCCGTGTGTCCTCAAGAACGTTTGGTCATTATAAGTACAACAACCGGCTTGTCCTTTGCTGTAGAAAGGATTGGGCCACTCGCTGCAACTATTATTACTGCATTTTATTTACTTGTACTTTATTTATCTGTCATATCAAAAACTCCTAAAAACTTGTCTGAGAGCATTTACAGTGAATCCTTCATCAAAACCGCTTGTCAACACCTTCTGCTCCTCGTTGGGTTCGACACTCTTATTTATCGAAAGTACTACGATACACCCCCTATACTTGTGGGTCATCACGGCTCCCAAAGCCACAAGAATCACAAGGTTGGGGCGCGACTCCACAACTTAATTGGAGGCTCCCAACTATCCCGCGAGCCACCAAAACTCCGAGATCAACAAGGACCGTCTAGGGCACTCCAAGTACCCAAAAGGACAAGCTCTAGGGCACCCCAAGTACCCAAGAGTAACAAGCTTCTCAACTTCGATTTCCACGTATCACCGTGGAGAACTCAAACCGATGCAACCGATGCAAGAAGGCAAGACCACTTAGAAGTGGTCAAATCCTTCACTCCCAAATCCCACCAAAAGCAACTAATGCTTGTGGGGGGAGAAGAGAGGAAGAACAAGGAAGAACTCAACAAATGGAACTTCAAGATCACGATCTACTAGGTTCCCCTCACTTAGAGGAGGAATGGATTGGATGAATATGTAGATCTAGATCTCCTCTCAAATTCCCTCAAAGATATGCAAGAATCATGGGAGGGATTGAGAGGAAGGCAAGCTTTTCCAAAGGTCAACAATGAAGGAGAGAGAGGGGAAAAGCGAGCTCAAGAGATGAGAGAACCGTTGGGGAAGAAACCCCCTTAAAAAGGTCCTCTCAAAAATCTGCCCGTTGCAGACGAAAAAGGCCGCAGCGGTAGTACCGGCCGATCCCGGTAGTACCGAGCCATGTTGACTCGAGGAAGAACGAAGACCAGTCAGCGCACCCTGACTCGGCGCGCAACGGTAGTACCGGACCACCTGGCCCGGTAGTGCTCCCTTCCCGGTAGTACCGCGCCACTACCGGGCAACTACCGGGTTAAAACTTCGAGAGGCAGAGAGCCATCCGGAGATGCGGTACTGGGCCCGGTACTGCCCGCGGTAGTTCCGCAAGGGGTCACCCGGTAGTACCGGGCGAGGGTCGGTACTACCGGCCAAAGAAGAAACTTCAGAACCAGGAAAGGAGAATCGCAATAACTTTTGCAAGGAAGCTCCAAACGAGATGAATCCAATTCTGTTGGAAAGGTAGCGACAAGAGCATTCCTACACATGGGAAGGTGTGGACCCTATCTCGAAGGTGGACCGATAATATTTCCAACCTGAAAACGCAACAAGTTTTCCATACGAAATCCGTTTTCGGAGAACTTGGGCTTGTCATGAAGATCACAACAAGCACCAAAACCCAACAAGGAGAAAATCCAAATAAGAACCAAGAAAGATGATGAAGGCAAGTATGCAAAGGTTTGAGCTCTCTCCAACTGATACGCTAAAGCTCAATCGAGAGCCCCTCTTGATAGTACGGTATCTATCCTATAACCCGGTCTCCCAACTAGTACCATTAGACCGGTAAAATAGAAACCCTATCATACCTTTGCCTTGCGCATTCCACTTGAGCTAGATGACGTCGATCTTGATCTCTTCAAGTGGACCACCTTTCTTGATTGCGCTTCGCTTGGTGAAGACATATAAACCTTGTAGTGTTTGTCCATAGACCATGCTTGAACTCCATATGTTGGAATCAAGTGGACCACCTTTCTTGATTGCGCTTCGCTTGGTGAAGACTTCTCCAAATACTCCCACATACACCATTATGGGAGCCACGCTTAGCTCCGACTTCATGAAGATGATGTCTTGAATCCTTCAAGACATACTTGCAATATGCTCAACTCTACACATGACCATTCTTCATATAAACCCATGAAAAGAGCATTGATCATCATGTAATCTTCTAGAGTCCAACACATGAACTCCAAACTTCTTCATGGACAAGATCTATAAAGATATCTCATGCAAACATTAGTCCATAGGGATTGTCATTAATTACCAAAACCACACATGGGGGCGCCATGCCCTTTCAAAGACGCCGTCTTGGAGCGCACGGCGGGTAGCTCACTGGAGGTTGGCTACCTCCGGCAAAGCTTGTATCTTGATCTGCACTCTCGGCGTTCCTTATTTGGACATCCTTGGTGTACTGATACGTCTCAAACGTATCCATAATTTCTGATGTTTCATGCTTGTTTTATGTATCATTGTCACATGTTTTATATGCATTATATATCATTATTATACATTTTTTGGGACTAACCTATTAACAAGATGCCACAGTGCCAGTTCCCTGTTTTCTGCTGTTTTTGGTTTCAGAAAGTTACTTCTGGAAATATTCTCGGAATTGCACGAAACAAAAGGCCAAGTCCCTATTTTTCCAGCACGTACACGGAGTCCGAAGGAGAGACGAAGGAGAGCCACGAGGTGGCCAAACCACCTGGCGGCGCGGCAGTGGGCCCAGCCGCGCCTGCCTGTGGTTTGGGCCCCTCGGGGGTCCGCCGACATCACCCCTTCGCCTATTATTCCCGAGGCGTGAAAACCCTAAAAGAGGAAGTCATATTCCACGAAGAGTTCCGCAGCGCGCGCCGCCATCGACGACAAGTTTCGGGGGCAGAAGTCTCTGTTCCGGCACGCTGCCGGGACGGGGAATTGCCCCCGGAGTCATCTCCATCGACACCACCGCCATCTTCATCGCCGCTGCTGACTCCCATGATGAGGAGGGAGTAGTTCTCCCCCGAGGCTGAGGGCTCTACCGGTAGCTATGTGGTTCATCTCTCTCCCCCATGGTGTGATCTTTATGTGATCATGAGCTTTGTAATCTAGTTGAATAAGTAGATGTTACTCTTTATCTATTATGCACTCTATAGGTTACTTTAATATGAACTCCGGTACTCTCCACGGTGTAAAGGTGACAGTGTGTGCACCGTGTGTGATTCCTTTATGACGTTGTGGCGCTTGTTTACTCCGGCTTGAGGTGTGCTTTTGTAGCCCTACACAATGAATGGTGTTTGTTATCCAACAGAGAGTGTTTAAGAGTAGCTTTTATTTATTCAGTTATGAGATCATTGTTGAGAGTGTCCACTAGTGAAAGTATGATCCCTAGGCCTTGTTCTAAGCATTGAAACACCGTTTACAACAAGTTCTGCTACATGTTTGCTTGCTGCCATCTTTATTTCAGATTGCAGTTACTACTTATAATCATCCCTATCACTTGTATTTCACTATCTCTTCGCCGAACTAGTGCACCTATACATCTGACAAGTGTATTGGGTGTGTTGGGGACACAAGAGACTTCTTGTATCTTAATTGCAGGGTTGCTTGAGAGGAATATCTTTGACCTCTACCTCCCTGAGTTCGATAAACCTTGGGTGATTCACTTAAGGGAAACTTGCTGCTGTTCTATAAACCTCTGCTCTTGGAGGCCAGCACTGTCTACAAGATAGAAGCACACGTAGACATCAAGCTATTTTCTGGCGCCGTTGCCGGGGAGGTAAGGTAAAAGGTATTCCATCCTCTGACTACTAAGCTATTTTCTGGTACTGTTGCTAGTGTGTGAGTGCTCGAAGGTATTTCCTTTAGATTCTGCAATTATATCTTTTTGTTTCTTGTTTTTATTTCACTAGTTAGGCTTAATGGAAAACAACAAAAAAAATTAGAGATTTTTATGAACTTTATTTGAATTAGGACATGATGCTTTTAAAGAGAAAATTAAAAAACCTATGGAGGCTTGTTTGCATGATGGTAGCAATGGTATTACTATAAATTCTTTGAACACCATTAGTGCTAATGCTATGGAAAAGTCTAAGCTTGGGGAAGCTAGTTGTGGTGAATATGATATTTTTAGTCCCCCAAGCTTTAAGGAGGAAATTTGCTTTGATGATACTTTGCCTCCAATATATGATAATTATAATCATTGTGATATTTTCAGTCCACCTACTATTGAGGATATAGTTTTGTTGATTATGATATGCCTCCTATATATGATGTTTACAATGATGAATATGATATTCTCAGTCCATCTACTATTAAGGATAAAAATCATTTTGATTATTCTATGCCTCCTATTTATGATGATTACAATGATGGATGTGATACTTTTACTCTCACTATTACTAATGATAATGTTCATGCTTATGTGGAGAGTAATGATACTATTGTGCATGTGGATCATGATAAGAATGCTTTATGTGATAGCTATATTGTTGAGTTTGTTCATGATGCCGCTGAAATTATTTGAGAGAGGAAAGTATGGTTATAGAAATCTTTATGTTACTAAACCACCTCTCTTTATGATGAAAGTTTTGAGCTTTCTCTTGATTTGCTTTTATTTGCTGGGTACTTGTCGGGAGGTACCCCGGGTAGGGTCAAGGCTTGGCATAAGGTGGTGTTCCAAGTTGTGCCGAGGTACGGAAAGGGCCGGCCTGTTTGGGCCTGGGAAGGTCCGAGCTTCATCTTGACCTGGAGAATACAGGCCGACCTATTCTGGCCCAGAGGTCCGAGGTATACTAGTGGCCAGGGCCGAGGTTCACAGTCCGAGCTATGTTCTGCCGACCTAACTACCTCAGTGCGGTGGTTTGCGTTGTGGGTGCAGGAGAAGCTGTGGGAAGGAAGTAAGATCCGAGCTAGTAAAAGATATTAAGCGCAAGACCCAAGGTACGGCACGGACGCGCCGAGCTAACCGAGTGATGGGCTGTAGGTCGGGCCGGAGTCAATGCTCCTGTCACTTCCAGCCGGGTACTAGAGCGCCTGACACGGAGCGTCTGTCAAGGGCATGGCAGAGGCGTGCTCCGGGTTCGGCGGGCCTGCACGTCTCCGACCGCTGACCACGCGAGGTCTGGGTAAAGGCTACGAGGTAGCTCTGCCAGGCCACGTCCTGTCTCGGTCAGAGGGGACATGCTAGCTCTGCCGGTAGGCTACAGGAGATGGCAAGCCACGTCTTGTCCCCACCGAGGTACGGTGGTACGGTGGTGACCGTTGCAGAGGCATGGCAACAGTGTTCTGCGAGGGCACAATGGTAACCCGGCTGGCCTATAGTGGGCTTCACCCTCTCCTGCTGAAAAAGACGGACGGATTGAGGATCGAAGGTAAGAGTAAGATAGAGAGGAAGCTCGGAATACCTCGGAGAGACCTCGGTTCAGGCTCGGACTGCCTTTTCCTCTCTTTGTAGCATCATCTCCGCCACGAGTTTTCACCATTGTATCATCATACAGCTCGAGGAGCAGCTTGTACTTGTCACTTTGAGCTATACACTGACTAGGATAGTGCTGCAGTAGGGGTGTTACCTCCGCAAGAGGGCCCCGAAGCAGGGTACATCGTGGTGTGTTTTGTGTTCTTGCTTTCTTGGTTCTTTGTTCGTGTTCTTGCGTGTTCTTGCGTGTGCACTTCTTGAGTGCATAAACCCTCCCCGGATTCCCCCAACGACCATTCGGCCCCACCTTAGCCATACCTATGGCATCTGCCGTGATCCCACCACGACAGTTGGCGCCCACCGTGGGGCAGATTGAGGCGTTGGAGGGAGTTTACATCCGGACGGGCTCAGGCGAGCGTGTTCTTCCAGGCTTATCGCCAAGATCGGTGAGTTCACCTTCATCAGCGACAATGCGGGGTGTTTCGCCGGCAAGCCCTTCCCGAGCATGGCTTCACCATGATGCTTGGCAGCTTCGTCACCTACGTTCTGTCGAGGTTGTTTCGCGAGTACCCGGAGCAGGTGCTCGTGGACGACGAAACTCCCTCTCCTCGCGGCTTTAGGTCGGCGTATCGCTCGCCCCGAGAGCTGCGTGGAGGTGATGATGACCGGTCCGGTTGATGCCGCTGGCAAAGTAGATTCCAGCAAATCCAAGCCGGCCGAGGTTGCTAAGGTGAGATCTGCAAAGCCCAGGCTAGAGAAAGAGCTGCCTGGCACCCCCGAGGTGCAGGGCCGAGGTGCGACCCTAGTAGAAATAGTGGAGACACTGGCGGACCCAGTAAATCCAGGAGTGGAAGTAGTGACTGTGGCCGACCTAGAGGCAAAGCGTGTCTTGTTGCAAAAGGAGGCTGTAGCAATGATGACAGCTAAGATGAGTTCAATAGAGATATGCGTGAGTACAATGCAGCGAATGGCTTCACCCCGGTAGTAGCTGATACAAATAGGGGAGCCGAGGTGCGGCAGAGAGGCAAGGGCTCAATGATGAGATGGACAGGGAGGCTCGACCTACTACCTCGGCTAGGAGTGAGAGTCGCGTGTCGACTGGAAGGCCGGTATATAGTTCCCCTGCTAAGAACCTCAGAGCTGCCGAGGCAGGCAGGGCCGAGCTATCCGGGTTGACTGGAGATGCATGGCGTGCGCAGCAGAAGCGACGAGTCAATGAATTAGTGTATGTAGCTAACCAGCAGAATGAGGCTCACCGCAGAGCATATGCCGGGGCTGGTGATTCACAGATGGTTTATTCAGCTAGGCCAGTTAGTCAGGTGTCCAAGGGCAAGCCTCGCTCCACTCGTCAGGAGCGATCGAGCCCGGAGTGTCACCTCGGGTCAGAACCAGCTGCAGATGTATGATCCAGTCCTAGCAGCAAAGCAGAAGGCGGCCAGGGCAATGCTAGCCGAGCTAAGGGAACGAGGCCCAGCACTGTTACAAGAATAGAAGCACACGTCAGACATCAAGCTATTTTCTGGCGCCGTTGCCGGGGAGGTAAGGTAAAAGGTATTCACATCCTTCTGACTACTAAGCTATTTTCTGGTACTGTTGCTAGTGTGTGAGTGCTCGAAGGTATTTCCTTTAGATTCTGCAATTATATCTTTTTGTTTCTTGTTTTTATTTCACTAGTTAGGCTTAATGAACAACAAAAAAATTAGAGATTTTTATGAACTTTATATTGAATTAGGACATGATGCTTTAAAGAGAAAATTAAAAAAACCTATGGAGGCTTGTTTGCATGATGGTAGCAATGGTATTACTATAAATTCTTTTGAACACCATTATTGCTATGCTATGGAAAGTCTAAGCTTGGGGAAGCTAGTTGTGGTGAATATGATATTTTTAGTCCCCCAAGCTTAAGGAGGAAATTTGCTTTGATGATACTTGCCTCCAATATATAATAATTAAATCATTGTGATATTTTCAGTCCACCTACTATTGAGGATATTAGTTTATGTTGATTATGATATGCCTCCTATAATATGATGTTTACAATGATGAATATGATATTCTCAGTTCATCTACTATTAAGGATAAAAATCATTTTGATTATTCTATGCCTCCTATTTATGATGATTACAATGATGGATGTGATACTTTTACTCTCACTATTACTAATGATAATGTTCATGCTTATGTGGGAGAGTAATGATACTATTGTGCATGTGGATCATGATAAGAATGCTTTATGTGATAGCTATATTGTTGAGTTTGTTCATGATGCCGCTGAAAATTATTTTGAGAGAGGAAAGTATGGTTATAGAAATCTTTTGTTACTAAACCACCTCTCTTTATGATGAAAGTTTTGAGCTTTCTCTTGTTTGCTTTTATTGCTGGGTACTGTCGGTGGAGGTATCCCCGGGTAGGGTCAAAGGCTTGGCATAAGGTGGTGTTCCAAGTTGTGCCGAGGTACGGAAAGGGCCGGCCTGTTTGGGCCTGGGAAGGTCCGAGCTTCATCTTGACCTGGAGATACAGGCCGACCTATTCTGGCCCAGAGGGTCGAGGTATACTAGTGGCCAGGGCCGAGGTTCAACAGTCCGAGCTATGTTCTGCCGACCTAACTACCTCAGTGCGGTGGTTTGCGTTGTGGGTGCAGGGAGAAGCTGTGGGAAGGAGTAAGATCCGAGCTAGTAAAAGTATTAAGCGCAAGACCCAAGGTACGGCACGGACGCGCCGAGCTAACCGAGTGATGGGCTGTAGGTCGGGCCGAGTCAATCTCTGTCACTTCCAGCCGGGTATAGAGCGCCTGACACGGGAGCGTCTGTCAAGGGCATGGCAGAGGCGTGCTCCGGGTTCGGCGGGCCTGCACGTCTCCGACCGCTGACCACGCGAGGTCTGGGTAAAGGCTACGAGGTAGCTCTGCCAGGCCACGTCCTGTCTCGGTCAGAGGGGACATGCTAGCTCTGCCGGTAGGCTACAGGAGATGGGAAGCCACGTCTTGTCCCCGACCGAGGTACGGTGGTACGGTGGTGACCGTTGCAGAGGCATGGCAACAGTGTTCTGCGAGGGGCACAATGGTAACCCGGCTGGCCTATATAGTGGGCTTCACCCTCTCCTGCTAAAAGACGACGGATTGATTGAGGATCGAAGGTAAAGAGAGAAGATAGAGGAAGCTCGGAATACCTCGGAGAGACCTCGGTTCAGGCTCGGACTGCCTTTTCCTCTCTTTGTAGCATCATCTTCCACACCACGAGTTCTCACCATTGTATCATACAGCTCGAGGAGCAGCTTGTACTTGTCACTTGAGCTATACACTGACTAGGATAGTGCTGCAGTAGGGGTGTTACCTCCGCAAGAGGGCCCCGAAGCAGGGTACATCGTGGTGTGTTTTGTGTTCTTGCTTTCTTGGTTCTTTGTTCGTGTTCTTGCGTGTTCTTGCGTGTGCACTTCTTGAGTGCATAAACCCTCCCCGGATTCCCCCAACGACCATTCGGCCCACATCTTAGCCATACCTATGGCATCTGCCGTGATCCCACCACGACAGTTGGCGCCCACCGTGGGGCAGATTGAGGCGTTGGAGGGAGTTTTCATCCGGACGGGCTCAGGCGAGCGTGTTCTTTCCGGGCTTGTCGCCAAGATCGGAGTTTCACCTTCATCAGCGACAACGCGGGGTGTTTCGCCGGCAAGCCCTTCCCCGAGCACGGCTTCACCATGATGCTCGGCAGCTTCGTCACGTACGTTGCTGTCGAGGTTGTTCGGGGTACCCGGAGCAGGTGCTCGTGGACGACGAAACTCCTCTCCTCGCGGCTTTAGGTCGGCGTATCACTCGCCCCGAGAGCTGCGTAGAGGTGATGGTGACAGGTCCGGTTGTGCCGCTGGCAAAGTAGATGCCAGTCCAAGCCGCCGAGGTTGCTAAGGTGAGATCTGCAAAGCCCAGGCTAGAGAAGGACTTGCCTGGCACCCCAGAGCTGCGGGGCCGAGGTGCGACCCTGGTAGAGATAGTGGATACACTGGCAGACCCAGTAAATCCAGGAGTGGACATAGTGTGTGACTGTGGCCGACCTAGAGGCAAAGCGTCTGTGTGCAGAAGGAGGCTGTAGCAATGATAACAGCTAGAGATGAGTTCAATAGACTGCGCGAGTACAATGCAGCGAATGGCTTCACCCCGGTAGGGTAGTGATACAATAGGGGAGCCGAGGTGCGGCAGAGAGGCAAGGGGCTCAATGATGAGATAAACAGGGAGGCTCGACCACTACCTCGGCTAGGAGTGGAGTCGCGTGTCAACTGGAAGGCCGGTGTATAGTTCCCCTGCTAAGAACCTCAGAGCTGCCGAGGCAGGCAGGGCCGAGCTATCCGGATTACTGGAGATGCATGGCGTGCGCAGCAGAAGCGAGTCAATGAGTTAGTTATGTGGCTAACCAGCAGAATGAGGCTCTCCGCAGAGCAATGCCGGGGGGTGATTCAGAGATGGTTTATTCAGCTAGGCCAGTCAGTCAGGTGTCCAAGGGGCAAGCCTCGTCTCCACTCGTCGGAGGAGCCGATCGAGCCCGGAGTGTCACCTCGGGTCAGAACCAGCAGCTGCAGATGTATGATCCAGTCCTAGCAGCAAAGCAGAAGGCGGGCCAGGGCAATGCTAGCCGAGCTAAGGGAAACCCCGGCCCAGGCAATGCGAGCCGGGCTAAGGGTAACTCCGGTCAGGGAAATCAGAACGGCGGTCAAGCGGCATCGGCTGGCCGAGGTAAACCACCTCCGCCCCCGAGGTATCAGCAACAACCTCGGCAGCAGGGGCAGTATCAGCGAGAGCCGGAGTATGTTCAGCAACCTCAGAACGTCGGTCAAGGCGATGACCGATATGATGATGGAGACTCGGCCATGGCACGAGCTGGATACCACAGAGTGGATGGGGCGTTGGGACCTCGGATAGGAGGTCGGATGTTAGCTCCAGGCGATGTCCGTAACAAGCTGGATAGACTCTACTTGTCTGAGCAACTGGAGGAGGAAGGCCCTCCTGGTCCGGCATGTTTTGGACCTCGGATCATGAAGGAGCCACCACCACCAGTATCTCAGTTCCAGTTAGGTCGGAACTCCAAGCCATACAATGGGAGCACCAGCCACAAGATTGGCTGACAGATTATGTATCCTCGGTGCACATTGCGGGGGGCAATCGCCGATGGGCGGTCCGGTATCTCCCGCACATGTTGGAAGGTCCAGCTCGGATCTGGCTGAATAATTTGCCGGAGTATAGTATCAACTCCTGGATAGACTTGGAGCTGGCGTTTAACAGCAACTTTGCTAGTACATACAAGAGGCCAAACCGACCTCAGCTCCTGGCGGCATGTAAGCAAGATGATCATGAAACTGACCGAGAATTCTTAACTCGGTGGAGCAATGTTCGGAATTCCTGTGAAGGAGTGGTAGAGGCCCAGGCCATTTCCTGGTTTGCAGATGGCTGTCGACATGGCAGCATGCTGTGGCAGAGGCTCCAGAGAGATATGCCGAGATCCCTAGCAGAAACCATCCGGGTTGCAGATTCTTATGCCCTGGGTGATCCGATGCAGCCAGCAGCAGAGGCAGGAGCACGTAACAGAAGGAGGGAGCCAATAAACAACCGGCTCGGACCAAGGTGTAATGACCGTCAGGAGTTCGGACAGAAGAGGAGGGAGCCGGACTATCCCTACCATCCAACCAAGTTGCAGCGGTGAACCCGGATCAGCCCGGAGCTGGAGGTGTCCAGAGGCCAAAAATCAATGGTCCGGCATTTAGTCCGAACCAGGAGCCACCCATGACCTATGAATCAATGATAGATGGTCCGTGCTGTTACCATACGACTGACCCGCGCAAGCCAGCCAACCATTCAACCCGGCAGTGCAGCTGGAACCGCAGAATCAGAGAAGAGGGGGCAAGGGCCGGAGGAATCAGAACAGGACCACCACCTCAGAGATTTCAGCCGAGGTCCCACCCTAATCTGTCCGGAGCAAATGTTACCCCGGTAACCACTGCACCTCTTCCGAGGCCTGCAGCAGCAAGACCCGTGAATGTGGTGAATGTCCGAGGTAATAACAACAACAATGGTGCCGGACCAAGCCAGCAGTATGAATACCCCGGAAATGACTATAGAGAGGTTCATGCGAGCTATGTGGTCTTTGTGACCGAGCCAACTGACAAGAAGAGCGTGCAGAGGCGTGCCATGGAGGTGAATGCAGTAATGCCGGTGGTGCCGACCTATATGAACTGGTCTGAGCAGGAGATCACTTGGAGCAGAAAGGACACACCTCGGATCATGCCGAGTCCTGGAAAGTATGCCCTGGTGGTAGATCCAACGTTGTGTGGGCCTACCAACAATGTGAGGTTCACCCGAGTTCTGGTGGACAATGGCAGTGCCATCAACATCATGTACCGAGACACAATGGTGAAATTGGGCATCTCGCCTAATCAGTTGATGCCAAGCAGTTGTACTTTTCATGGGATTGTGCCCGGCGTTTCCTGTGCACCCATGGGCAAGATATGGGTGGATGTAGCATTTGGAACCAAGGAAAATTGCCGAGTTGAGAGTATCGAGTTCGAGGTGGTGGACTTGGAGAGTGCATACCATGCACTGCTTGGAAGGCCGGCTTTGGCCAAGTTCATGATTTCCACCCATGTTGCATACCTGAAGATGAAAATGCCAGGGCCTAATGGGATCATATCCATCTCGGGTGACTACAAGCGAGCAATTCAGTGTGCCTCGGCGGGATCTAACCTAGCCGAGTCTTTGGTGATCGCAGCCGAGAAGAAGAAGCTGCATCAAGTGGTGGCAATGGCGCAGTCAACACAGCTCGGCCTGTCCGGACTGATGAGCCCGGACTCAACTGCGGCGTTCGAGGTACCCAAGGAGACCAAGAAGATCCCCATTGACCCGGAGCACCCAGAGCATGTGGCCATCATTGGGACCGGGCTAGGCGAGAAATAGGAAGGCGAGCTCTGTCACTTCCTCCGTGAGAATCGGGATATCTTTGCATGGTCGGCTAAGGACCTGCCAGGTGTTCCGAGGGAGTTGGCAGAGCACTCTTTATTTGTTAGGCCAGAGGTGAAACCGGTGAGGCAACCGACCCGTCGTCTCTCAGACGACCGGAGACAAGTGGTGCTGGACGAGCTGGCTAAGTTGCTTGCAGCCGGGTTCATAATGGAGGTACTGCATCCGGACTGGATATCCAATCCGGTCCTGGTGGAAAAGAAGAAAGACGAGCCAGCCGTGGTCAAGGTGTGGCGCATGTGCATTGACTTCACTAACCTCAACAAGGCGTGCCCAAAAGATCCATTTCCATTACCTCGGATTGATCAGGTGATCGATTCCACTGCTGGTTGTGAACTGTTATCTTTCATCGATGCGTACTCTGGTTTTCACCAGATACCACTGAACCCAAAGGATCAAATAAAGACCGCTTTTATTACCCCGTATGGGGCGTATTGCTATCGTGTCATGTGTTTTGGTCTGAGAAATGCCGGGGCAACTTATCAGAGGTGTATGCAGAAATGCCTGCACTCTCAGATGGGCAAAAATGTGCAAGTGTATGTCGATGATATCGTCATCAAAACTAAGGAAAAAAGTACTCTCCTCGAGGACCTCGAGGAGACATTTGTGAATTTGAGAAAGTATCGGTTGAAGCTTAACCCGGACAAGTGCACCTTTGGTGTCCCGGCTGGGAAGTTGCTCGGATTCCTGGTGTCCAGCCGAGGTATCGAGGTTAACCCGGCCAAAATCCGAGCTATTGAGAGCATGAAGTTACCGAAGTGTTTGAAAGATGTGCAGAAGTTCACAGGGTGCCTAGCCTCGTTGAGCCGATTTGTAGCTCGGCTAGGAGAAAAAGCCTTACCTTTGTACCAGCTCATGAAGAAAAGTACCGGGTTTACATGGACCCCGCAGGCCGACGTGGCGTTTGGCGAGCTGAAAAAGATGTTGTCCACTGCCCCGGTGTTAGCGTCACCATTGCACAATGAGCCGATGTTACTTTACATTGCGGCCACAAACCGAGTTGTAAGTGTGGCAGTGGTGGTGGAGCGCGAAGAAGGTGGCAGGTCGGTGCAGAGACCGGTGTATTACTTGAGCGAGGTGATCTCTACCTCGAAGCAGAACTATCCTCACTACCAGAAGATGACGTATGGTGTTTACCTGGCGGTCAAGAAGTTGAAGCATTATTTCCAGGAGCATCCCATGACGGTGGTGTGCGAAGCTCCAATCTCGGAGATCATCGGGTGCAAAGATGCAACTGGCCGAGTTGCCAAATGGGCGATTGAGGTGTCTCCATATGCACCACATTACGAGAGAAGAGACGCAATTAAATCCCAGGCGTTGCCGGACTTCTTTTGTGATTGGGCCGAGATGCAGTATGAGCCACCCAGGCCGGACTATAATTATTGGAAAATGCATTTTGATGGGTCCAAAACAAAGATCGGGCTGGGGGCTGGAATAGTCCTCACCTCGCCAAAGCAAGATCAGCTGAAGTACGTGCTGCAGATTCATTTCTCAGCATCAAACAATGTGGCGGAGTATGAGGCCTTAATCCATGGCCTCAAGGTGGCAAAGGAGATCGGTATCCGGCGTGTAGAGTGCTTCGGCGATTCCGACCTGGTGGTGCAACAATCTTCTGGAACTTGGGATGCTCTGGATGCCAACATGGCGTTATATCGGTTCCATGTGCAAAAGATATCCGGGTTCTTTGAAGGGTGTGAGTACAGGCATATACCTCGGGCAGAAAATGATGCTGCCGACGTGTTGTCAAAGCTCGGTTCATCAAAAGAGGCAGTACCACCAGGGGTAGCCCTGAATCACTTGAGAACTCCTTCAATCAAACCTTCTCCTGAATCCGAATCTATTTTCATCCCGGCGGAGCAAGAGCCCGGACCTGTTCCAATGGAGGTAGACGTCGGATGCGTTTGGTCGGACCCGGGGACTGCGTGGCAGAGCTCGGGGACTGCACACCAAACCTCGGGGACTGCTCATCCAGACTCGGGGACTGGTCGCAGGATGGTGGAGGAAATAATGGAGGAGATTATGGTGGCCGAGCCAATGGAGGTGGATGAGGAACTTTTTCCTTTGCACCCGGTGCCGGAGTGGGCGGAGCAAATTATGAAGTTCATAACGGAGGGAAGCACGCCAAGTGACACAACCGAGGCTAGGAGGATTCAAAGGAGGGCCAAGGCGTACACCATCATCAACAAGGAGCTCTATAAAAGAAGCGTAACCGAGGTGTTGCAACGGTGTGTTGAGCCAGCTGAAGGCAAGGAGATGCTTTTGGAGATCCACCAAGGAGAATGTGGTCATCATTGCAGCACAAGAGCTCTGGTGCCAAGGTGTTTAGGCATGGGTTCTATTGGCCCACTGCTCTTGCGATGCAGAGGCCATAGTCCGGAGATGTGAAGGATGCCAAAGATTTGCCAAGCAAACGCATATGCCGGCTTCGGCGCTCAAAACAATTCCTATCACTTGGCCGTTTGCGGTATGGTGTTTGGATATGGTGGGAGAGTTCAAACCAGCCCGAGGTAACATGACACACATATTGGTGATGGTGGACAAATTCACCAAGTGGATCGAGGTGAAACCAATCCGGAAGTTGGATGGTCATTCAGCAGTGACTTTCTTGAAGGAGATTATTCTGCGATATGGCTACCCCCATAGCATTATCTCGGACAACGGCACTAACTTTGCTGTTGGAGAGTTCGCTCGGTTTTGCATGAACAAGGGAATCCGGCTGGACATAGCCTCGGTGGCACACCCGGAGTCTAATGGACAGGTGGAAAGATCAAATGCTCTAGTGTTGGCCGGCATCAAGGCTCGGCTCATTGAACCACTGCTGAAAACGCCGGGGTGTTGGATAGATGAGATACCAGCAGTACTGTGGGGTCTAAGGACCACGCCAAATCGACTGGCTATACGCCTTTTTTATGGTCTATGGGGCAGAAGCTATGCTACCCACTGACATCGATATGATGCGCCCAGAGTGGCAATGTACACTGAAGCCGAGGCAAAAGAGGCTCGGGAGGATGCAGTAGATCTGCTTGAGGAAGCGAGAGAATTGGCCTCATCTCGGTCAGCAATTTACCAGCAAGGTCTCCGACGTTATCATAGCCGGAGTATCAACCCTCGTGTGTTTCACGAGGGAGATTTGGTGCTGAGGTTGGTGCAGCGCAAGAAAGGCCGGCACAAGTTGTCACCTCCATGGGAGGGACCGTTCGTTGTGAGCCGAGCTCTGCTCAATGATTCCTACTATCTTATAGATGCGCAGGAACCAAGGGAAGATGGGCTGGACAACCCCGAGTCAGAGGTCAGGCGACCATGGAACGTAGCTCTACTCCGACCTTTCTACTCATGAAAGGCGCAATGTATGTACCTCGGTTAATCCTTAATAAAAATGTCGGCACTCCGAGTTAAAGCTCGGGGACTGCCTCGCTCTTGTGCTTATGTTTTATCTCTGTTTGTCAGTTTTGTTCATATGCCGAACTATTTTGAACCTCGTCTCAAACTTCAAGTAATGTGTGCTATGAAACTAATCTTGTGACTCGACTGGCATCTGCCTAAAAGGTAGTCAAGAGCAAAGAGGAAAAAACGTGGGAGACATGAAAATGAACTCGGGGACTCGGTCCAAAATTATAGTTCGGCATGTGTCGTTTACTAACCCCTGTCTTTACCTTTCGTTTATGTCGGATGACTTTGAAACATACCTCGGAATTTACCAAGTACTGTATGCTATGAACAACAATCTTGTGACTCGACTGGCATCTGCCTAAAAGGTAGTCAAGAGCAAAGAATGCCAAACATAGTAAACACGAAAGTAAACTCGAGCAATCATTCAAAAGGATTCGACGTAAAGCTTAGAAAAGCATGGTTCGGATAAGCATGATAGTAACAGAGGTAGCAAAAGGAACTACTTAAGTTTGATTACATCTGCGTCCCGGCATACCGGGGATTTAATGAAGTTTTTTGGCCAAGCATGATAGTAACAGAGTTCAGGTCGAGGCATCAGGAATTACGTCGGCAGCAGCCGAGGTAGCCTGGGAGGTGCTGGCAACGTCGGCAGTAACCTCGGCACCAGCTTGTGGAGAAGCCTCGGTTTCTGCTTCGCGGGTGTCACCATCGTCACCTTGCTCGGCTTCGACGTCGGATTCTGTTTCGTATTCATCCTCTTCTGGCTCGTCATCTTCGGCGTCGGAGTAGGTGTCTCCCTCGCTCAAGTTCTTGGTGTTGGCATATCCAGCGAAGAAGGAAGCCATCTTTTCGCGCCGCTGGATGAGAATTGGGTCCGTGGACCAGGGCGAATTTCGGCGAAGAGTGTCCATCTTTTCGAGGTCGAGCTTCTCGCACCAAGTCATGATGAATTTGAGAGCGGCATCAGCTCCAGCGCGAGCCGAGGATGAGCGCCACTCTCGAAGTCTTTGTTCGGCTTCACGAAGCTTGGCGGCGAGCTCAGGCGTAGTATTGGGAGCATCGGCAAGAGGCCACAAGGCTCGGAAAGCAGACACACCTGCATCAAGGAGTTCGGACCCAATGGTTTTCAAGGGATGGATCCGAGCTTTGATGGCCACGATGTGGTCCTCAATGGTCCAGGCGGGGTTCGTCTCGCTACGCCTCTTCCTGTGCTGATCAGTGATATTGCGAGCCGAAACTTGGGTGTAGGTGAAGTGCTCTGCAGAAGAATAGCCTGTTAATAATGAAAGAAACAGTTCGGCAAAGAGCCAGTACTGTTGAGGACAAAGCAAGGATAAGGGGGGCAAGAAGCTTACCGTCCATTTCTTTGTTGATACGTTCCAGCGTCGGGAGGAGCTGGTTAACCGAAGCTTGAAGGGCTTCATAAGCCTCGGTGGCCGAGGTGGCGCGGGCCTCGGCTAACTGGAGCGCATTCTCATGTTCCTTGGCGGCATCCTCCCGAAGTTTCTTCTCTGTTTCAACAACACTGGCCTTTTCCGCCTGCAGCTGCTCTGTTTCCGACGTCCGCAGCTCGTGTGATGCGCTTCAGTTCCTTTACCAGACGAGCTACTTCGGCTTTCTCTAGTTGGAGCTTTTCGTCCAAAGAGTTCTTTTCTGCAAGGACGGCCTTGTGCTCGTCGTGGAGTTTCTTGTGGTCAAACAGGAGGGTATGGAAGATGTCCGTGCGGACGTTCATAGTATTCTGCAAGGAAGAAAAACATAGCTCGGTTAGAAAGGCTATACCTCGACAAGAGTCTCGGGGACTCGGAGTCAAATCATTGGAAAATGTTGCCGGGGTATGCCTCGACAGGAGTCTCGGGGACTCGTACCCGAGGTGCATGATAAAGTAAGGTAAAATGGTTTGAGATTCAAGCCAAACAATTTTAACTCCGGCGGAGCGTCAATAGTTTACCTCGAATCTCGGGGACTGGGAATGGTGGATATTAGATGAGATACTGCATGAAAGTAAAGAGAATAGGACTTACGTCGATGTTTTGAGCAGCACGCAGGGCAGCGACTTGTAGGTCGTGACGCTTCGGCCGCAGGCGCTGTTTCCCGCAGGGTGCTCACCTACCGGAGCAGCTAGGGAGGCCGAGGAGACCTCGTCTGCAGAATTCCAGTCTGCGTTGTAGTGTTCCAAGGAGCCGAGGCTCTGTCACTGTCAGTGCGCAGAGGAGGATATCCCCACGGTCCGCCCTGCTCGATGCCCCTAACCGAGGCCTCCAAGGCTTGAGCAGCCTCGGAGCTTGAAGCAGGCCGGTTATCCAGTATAAGAGATGTCCTCCGAGCATATTCGTCGGCCGGAGGAGCAGTCTCATCAACGGGTGCGGCAAATGGAGGATTCGGCGTGACACCGGGGAGGAGACCTCGGTTGCATCCTTGAGGAGAAGAGATAGTCAGGGTGCCAGACCCAGATGTTGGTTTGGGGGTGACCTTAGACTTCACCATCTCTTTCTCTTTCTCCTTGCCTTTCTCCAACGGCAAGGTAGTCTGGCGAACTGGTTTTTGGGGCTGCTGCTTGGGCTGCTGCTTGGGCTGTTGCTTCTGCTGAAGCTTCTGCTGTTGCTGTTGTTGGTTGCGGGCAGTCTGGCTGGGGGGAGAGTCGAGGCTCCGGCAAGGCGGTAGCCGGAGTGCTGGCGCGATTGGTCCCCGCACCCGTTTGAGGACGCGGAGAACTCTGGCCTCGGGTGGGGGCAGATTTCTCCAAGGCCGGGCCAGACCTCGGTGGAGGAGATACGGGGCGAGAGTTCGTCGGGGTGGTCGTGGCTTCAGAGGCACCAACGGGTGCAGTCATGGAGGATACCTCCTGATCCACTTCTATGGGTCACTGCAACGAAGGGAGATGGTCAAGTGTTAGTACCGAGGTGATAAGTTTAAGCAACAAACTTTGTTGGCTATAGAAGCAAAGCATTACCCATCCGAAGTAGGAAACTTCTTGCCCCCTCGGGCATGAGGAGGATTTCCGGACTTCTTCAGCCGACGTCTCTTGACCGGAGCCGCAGTGGGTCCGGGCTCCAGTGGCGGATGGTTCGGCGGCCGAAGTTGCGGCCAGCGCGTTTCCGGCTGGTTGCTGGAGTAAAGTTCGGAAGGTGAGGAAGGCAGGAGATAGGTAGGTACCGCGTTTATTGGTTCCATGACGAGAAATCCCTCCTCGTCATCCGAAATCTCTTGAACTGAAGCTTGTGCTTGAGGCTTACCCGCGGTGGTGACGCGGGCCGAGGCAATGGGCATGTAATCCTCGTTGTCAGGGTCCTCGTTGGATGGTGGGTCCTCGACAGGAAGATCCTTGCCGAAGTGGTCCGCAGGATGGACTCCAT
>CAMZMU010000085.1:46536162-46665323 GCA_947311845.1 Poa pratensis
GGTATCCCGGGTAGGGTCAAGGCTTGGCATAAGGTGGTGTTCCAAGTTGTGCCGAGGTACGGAAAGGGCCGCCTGTTTGGGCCTGGGAAGGTCCGAGCTTCATCTTGACCTGGAGAATACAGGCCGACCTATTTTGGCCCAGAGGGGTCCGAGGTATACTAGTGGCCAGGGCCGAGGTTCACAGTCCGAGCTATGTTCTGCCGACCTAACTACCTCAGTGCGGTGGTTTGCGTTGTGGGTGCAGGAGAAGCTGTGGGAAGGAAGTAAGATCCGAGCTAGTAAAAGATATTAAGCGCAAGACCCAAGGTACGGCACGGACGCGCCGAGCTAACCGAGGTGATGGGCTGTAGGTCGGGCCGGAGTCAATGCTCCTGTCACTTCCAGCCGGGTACTAGAGCGCCTGACACGGGAGCGTCTGTCAAGGAGCATGGCAGAGGCGTGCTCCGGGTTCGGCGGGCCTGCACGTCTCCGACCGCTGACCACGCGAGGTCTGGGTAAAGGCTACGAGGTAGCTCTGCCAGGCCACGTCCTGTCTCGGTCAGAGGGGACATGCTAGCTCTGCCGGTAGGCTACAGGAGATGGGCAAGCCACGTCTTGTCCCCGACCGAGGTACGGTGGTACGGTGGTGACCGTTGCAGAGGCATGGCAACAGTGTTCTGCGAGGGGCACAATGGTAACCCGGCTGGCCTATATAGTGGGCTTCACCCCCTCCTGCTAAGACGGGGATTGAGGATCGAAGAAGAGAGAAGAGAGAGAGGAAGCTCGGAATACCTCGGAGAGACCTCGGTTCAGGCTCGGAGTGCCTTTTCCTCTCTTTGTAGCATCATCTTCCCCACGAGTTCTCACCATTGTATCATCATACAGCTCGAGGAGCAGCTTGTACTTGTCACTTTGAGCTATACACTGACTAGGATAGTGCTGCAGTAGGGGTGTTACCTCCGCAAGAGGGCCCCGAAGCAGGGTACATCGTGGTGTGTTTTGTGTTCTTGCTTTCTTGGTTCTTTTTCGTGTTCTTGCGTGTTCTTGCGTGTGCACTTCTTGAGTGCATAAACCCTCCCCGGATTCCCCCAACGACCATTCGGCCCCATCTTAGCCATACCTATGGCATCTGCCGTGATCCCACCACGACAGTTGGCGCCCACCGTGGGGCAGATTGAGGCGTTGGAGGGAGTTTTCATCCGGACGGGCTCAGGCGAGCGTGTTCTTTCCGGGCTTGTCGCCAAGATCGGAGAGTTCACCTTCATCAGCGACAACGCGGGGTGTTTCGCCGGCAAGCCCTTCCCCGAGCAGGCTTCACCATGATGCTCGGCAGCTTCGTCACGTACGTTGCTGTCGAGGTTGTTCGCGGGTACCCGGAGCAGGTGCTCGTGGACGACGAAACTCCTCTCCTCGCGGCTTTAGGTCGGCGCATCACTCGCCCCGAGAGCTGCGTAGAGGTGATGGTGACAGGTCCGGTTGACGCCGCTGGCAAAGTAGATGCCAGCCAGTCCAAGGCAGCCGAGGTTGCTAAGGTGAGATCTGCAAAGCCCAGGCTAGAGAAGGACTTGCCTGGCACCCCAGAGCTGCGGGGCCGAGGTGCGACCCTGGTAGAGATAGTGGATACACTGGCAGACCCAGTAAATCCAGGAGTGGACATAGTAGTGACTGTGGCCGACCTAGAGGCAAAGCGTGTCCTGTTGCAGAAGGAGGCTGTAGCAATGATAACAGCTAGAGATGAGTTCAATAGAGATCTGCGCGAGTACAATGCAGCGAATGGCTTCACCCCGGTAGCGGTTGATACACATAGGGGAGCCGAGGTGCGGCAGAGAGGCAAGGGGCTCAACGATGAGCTAAACAGGGAGGCTCGACCTACCACCTCGGCTAGGAGTGGGAGTCGCGTGTCAACTGGAAGGCCGGTGTATAGTTCCCCTGCTAAGAACCTCAGAGCTGCCGAGGCAGGCAGGGCCGAGCTATCCGGATTATGGAGATGCATGGCGTGCGCAGCAGAAGCGAGTCAATGATGAGTTAGTATATGTGGCTAACCAGCAGAATGAGGCTCTCCGCAGAGCAATGCCGGGGCTGGTGATTCAGAGATGGTTTATTCAGCTAGGCCAGTCAGTCAGGTGTCCAAGGGGCAAGCCTCGTCTCCACTCGTCGGAGGAGCCGATCGAGCCCGGAGTGTCACCTCGGGTCAGAACCAGCAGCTGCAGATGTATGATCCAGTCCTAGCAGCAAAGCAGAAGGCGGGCCAGGGCAATGCTAGCCGAGCTAAGGGAAACCCCGGCCCAGGCAATGCGAGCCGGGCTAAGGGTAACTCCGGTCAGGGAAATCAGAACGGCGGTCAAGCGGCATCGGCTGGCCGAGGTAAACCACCTCCGCCCCGAGGTATCAGCAACAACCTCGGCAGCAGGGGCAGTATCAGCGAGAGCCGGAGTATGTTCAGCAACCTCAGAACGTCGGTCAAGGCGATGACCGATATGATGATGGAGACTCGGCCATGGCACGAGCTGGATACCACAGAGTGGATGGGGCGTTGGGACCTCGGATAGGAGGTCGGATGTTAGCTCCAGGCGATGTCCGTAACAAGCTGGATAGACTCTACTTGTCTGAGCAACTGGAGGAGGAAGGCCCTCCTGGTCCGGCATGTTTTGGACCTCGGATCATGAAGGAGCCACCACCACCAGTATCTCAGTTCCAGTTAGGTCGGAACACCAAGCCATACAATGGGAGCACCAAGCCACAAGATTGGCTGACAGATTATGTATCCTCGGTGCACATTGCGGGGGGCAATCGCCGATGGGCGGTCCGGTATCTCCCGCACATGTTGGAAGGTCCAGCTCGGATCTGGCTGAATAATTTGCCGGAGTATAGTATCAACTCCTGGATAGACTTGGAGCTGGCGTTTAACAGCAACTTTGCTAGTACATACAAGAGGCCAAACCGACCTCAGCTCCTGGCGGCATGTAAGCAAGATGATCATGAAACTGACCGAGAATTCTTAACTCGGTGGAGCAATGTTCGGAATTCCTGTGAAGGAGTGGTAGAGGCCCAGGCCATTTCCTGGTTTGCAGATGGCTGTCGACATGGCAGCATGCTGTGGCAGAGGCTCCAGAGAGATATGCCGAGATCCCTAGCAGAAACATCCGGGTTGCAGATTCTTATGCCCTGGGTGATCCGATGCAGCCAGCAGCAGAGGCAGGAGCACGTAACAGAAGGAGGGAGCCAATAAACAACCGGCTCGGACCAAGGTGTAATGACCGTCAGGAGTTCGGACAGAAGAGGAGGGAGCCGGACTATCCATACCTCCAACCAAGTTGCAGCGGTGAACCCGGATCAGCCCGGAGCTGGAGGTGTCCAGAGGCCAAAAATCAATGGTCCGGCATTTAGTCCGAACCAGGAGCCACCCATGACCTATGAATCAATGATAGATGGTCCGTGCTGTTACCATACGACTGACCCGCGCAAGCCAGCCAACCATTCAACCCGGCAGTGCAGCTGGAACCGCAGAATCAGAGAAGAGGGGGCAAGGGCCGGAGGAATCAGAACAGGACCACCACCTCAGAGATTTCAGCCGAGGTCCCACCCTAATCTGTCCGGAGCAAATGTTACCCCGGTAACCACTGCACCTCTTCCGAGGCCTGCAGCAGCAAGACCCGTGAATGTGGTGAATGTCCGAGGTAATAACAACAATGGTGCCGGACCAAGTCAGCAGTATGAATACCCCGGAAATGACTATAGAGAGGTTCATGCGAGCTATGTGGTCTTTGTGACCGAGCCAACTGACAAGAAGAGCGTGCAGAGGCGTGCCATGGAGGTGAATGCAGTAATGCCGGTGGTGCCGACCTATATGAACTGGTCTGAGCAGGAGATCACTTGGAGCAGAAAGGACACACCTCGGATCATGCCGAGTCCTGGAAAGTATGCCCTGGTGGTAGATCCAACGTTGTGTGGGCCTACCAACAATGTGAGGTTCACCCGAGTTCTGGTGGACAATGGCAGTGCCATCAACATCATGTACCGAGACACAATGGTGAAATTGGGCATCTCGCCTAATCAGTTGATGCCAAGCAGTTGTACTTTTCATGGGATTGTGCCCGGCGTTTCCTGTGCACCCATGGGCAAGATATGGGTGGATGTAGCATTTGGAACCAAGGAAAATTGCCGAGTTGAGAGTATCGAGTTCGAGGTGGTGGACTTGGAGAGTGCATACCATGCACTGCTTGGAAGGCCGGCTTTGGCCAAGTTCATGATTTCCACCCATGTTGCATACCTGAAGATGAAAATGCCAGGGCCTAATGGGATCATATCCATCTCGGGTGACTACAAGCGAGCAATTCAGTGTGCCTCGGCGGGATCTAACCTAGCCGAGTCTTTGGTGATCGCAGCCGAGAAGAAGAAGCTGCATCAAGTGGTGGCAATGGCGCAGTCAACACAGCTCGGCCTGTCCGGACTGATGAGCCCGGACTCAACTGCGGCGTTCGAGGTACCCAAGGAGACCAAGAAGATCCCCATTGACCCGGAGCACCCAGAGCATGTGGCCATCATTGGGACCGGGCTAGGCGAGAAATAGGAAGGCGAGCTCTGTCACTTCCTCCGTGAGAATCGGGATATCTTTGCATGGTCGGCTAAGGACCTGCCAGGTGTTCCGAGGGAGTTGGCAGAGCACTCTTTATTTGTTAGGCCAGAGGTGAAACCGGTGAGGCAACCGACCCGTCGTCTCTCAGACGACCGGAGACAAGTGGTGCTGGACGAGCTGGCTAAGTTGCTTGCAGCCGGGTTCATAATGGAGGTACTGCATCCGGACTGGATATCCAATCCGGTCTGGTGGAAAAGAAGAAAGACGAGCCAGCCGTGGTCAAGGTGTGGCGCATGTGCATTGACTTCACTAACCTCAACAAGGCGTGCCCAAAAGATCCATTTCCATTACCTCGGATTGATCAGGTGATCGATTCCACTGCTGGTTGTGAACTGTTATCTTTCATCGATGCGTACTCTGGTTTTCACCAGATACCACTGAACCCAAAGGATCAAATAAAGACCGCTTTTATTACCCCGTATGGGGCGTATTGCTATCGTGTCATGTGTTTTGGTCTGAGAAATGCCGGGGCAACTTATCAGAGGTGTATGCAGAAATGCCTGCACTCTCAGATGGGCAAAAATGTGCAAGTGTATGTCGATGATATGTCATCAAAACTAAGGAAAAAGTACTCTCCTCGAGGACCTCGAGGAGACATTTGTGAATTTGAGAAAGTATCGGTTGAAGCTTAACCCGGACAAGTGCACCTTTGGTGTCCCGGCTGGAAGTTGCTCGGATTCCTGGTGTCAGCCGAGGTATCGAGGTTAACCCGGCCAAAATCCGAGCTATTGAGAGCATGAAGTTACCGAAGTGTTTGAAAGATGTGCAGAAGTTCACAGGGTGCCTAGCCTCGTTGAGCCGATTTGTAGCTCGGCTAGGAGAAAAAGCCTTACCTTTGTACCAGCTCATGAAGAAAAGTACCGGGTTTACATGGACCCCGCAGGCCGACGTGGCGTTTGGCGAGCTGAAAAAGATGTTGTCCACTGCCCCGGTGTTAGCGTCACCATTGCACAATGAGCCGATGTTACTTTACATTGCGGCCACAAACCGAGTTGTAAGTGTGGCAGTGGTGGTGGAGCGCGAAGAAGGTGGCAGGTCGGTGCAGAGACCGGTGTATTACTTGAGCGAGGTGATCTCTACCTCGAAGCAGAACTATCCTCACTACCAGAAGATGACGTGGTGTTTACCTGGCGGTCAAGAAGTTGAAGCATTATTTCCAGGAGCATCCCATGACGGTGGTGTGCGAAGCTCCAATCTCGGAGATCATCGGGTGCAAAGATGCAACTGGCCGAGTTGCCAAATGGGCGATTGAGGTGTCTCCATATGCACCACATTAGAGAGAAGAGACGCAATTAAATCCCAGGCGTTGCCGGACTTCTTTTGTGATTGGGCCGAGATGCAGTATGAGCCACCCAGGCCGGACTATAATTATTGGAAAATGCATTTTGATGGGTCCAAAACAAAGATCGGGCTGGGGGCTGGTATAGTCCTCACCTCGCCAAAGCAAGATCAGCTGAAGTACGTGCTGCAGATTCATTTCTCAGCATCAAACAATGTGGCGGAGTATGAGGCCTTAATCCATGGCCTCAAGGTGGCAAAGGAGATCGGTATCCGGCGTGTAGAGTGCTTCGGCGATTCCGACCTGGTGGTGCAACAATCTTCTGGAACTTGGGATGCTCTGGATGCCAACATGGCGTTATATCGGTTCCATGTGCAAAAGATATCCGGGTTCTTTGAAGGGTGTGAGTACAGGCATATACCTCGGGCAGAAAATGATGCTGCCGACGTGTTGTCAAAGCTCGGTTCATCAAAGAGGCAGTACCACCAGGGGTAGCCCTGAATCACTTGAGAACTCCTTCAATCAAACCTTCTCCTGAATCCGAATCTATTTTCATCCGGCGGAGCAAGAGCCCGGACCTGTTCCAATGGAGGTAGACGTCGGATGCGTTTGGTCGGACCCGGGGACTGCGTGGCAGAGCTCGGGGACTGCACACCAAACCTCGGGGACTGCTCATCCAGACTCGGGGACTGGTCGCAGGATGGTGGAGGAAATAATGGAGGAGATTATGGTGGCCGAGCCAATGGAGGTGGATGAGGAACTTTTTCCTTTGCACCCGGTGCCGGAGTGGGCGGAGCAAATTATGAAGTTCATAACGGAGGGAAGCACGCCAAGTGACACAACCGAGGCTAGGAGGATTCAAAGGAGGGCCAAGGCGTACACCATCATCAACAAGGAGCTCTATAAAAGAAGCGTAACCGAGGTGTTGCAACGGTGTGTTGAGCCAGCTGAAGGCAAGGAGATGCTTTTGGAGATCCACCAAGGAATGTGGTCATCATTGCAGCACAAGAGCTCTGGTGGCCAAGGTGTTTAGGCATGGGTTCTATTGGCCCACTGCTCTTGCCGATGCAGAGGCCATAGTCCGGAGATGTGAAGGATGCCAAAGATTTGCCAAGCAAACGCATATGCCGGCTTCGGCGCTCAAAACAATTCCTATCACTTGGCCGTTTGCGGTATGGTGTTTGGATATGGTGGGAGAGTTCAAACCAGCCCGAGGTAACATGACACACATATTGGTGATGGTGGACAAATTCACCAAGTGGATCGAGGTGAAACCAATCCGGAAGTTGGATGGTCATTCAGCAGTGACTTTCTTGAAGGAGATTATTCTGCGATATGGCTACCCCCATAGCATTATCTCGGACAACGGCACTAACTTTGCTGTTGGAGAGTTCGCTCGGTTTTGCATGAACAAGGGAATCCGGCTGGACATAGCCTCGGTGGCACACCCGGAGTCTAATGGACAGGTGGAAAGATCAAATGCTCTAGTGTTGGCCGGCATCAAGGCTCGGCTCATTGAACCACTGCTGAAAACGCCGGGGTGTTGGATAGATGAGATACCAGCAGTACTGTGGGGTCTAAGGACCACGCCAAATCGATCGACTGGCTATACGCCATTTTTTATGGTCTATGGGGCAGAAGCTATGCTACCCACTGACATCGAGTATGATGCGCCCAGAGTGGCAATGTACACTGAAGCCGAGGCAAAAGAGGCTCGGGAGGATGCAGTAGATCTGCTTGAGGAAGCGAGAGAATTGGCCTCATCTCGGTCAGCAATTTACCAGCAAGGTCTCCGACGTTATCATAGCCGGAGTATCAACCCTCGTGTGTTTCACGAGGGAGATTTGGTGCTGAGGTTGGTGCAGCGCAAGAAAGGCCGGCACAAGTTGTCACCTCCATGGGAGGGACCGTTCGTTGTGAGCCGAGCTCTGCTCAATGATTCCTACTATCTTATAGATGCGCAGGAACCAAGGGAAGATGGGCTGGACAACCCCGAGTCAGAGGTCAGGCGACCATGGAACGTAGCTCTACTCCGACCTTTCTACTCATGAAAGGCGCAATGTATGTACCTCGGTTAATCCTTAATAAAAATGTCGGCACTCCGAGGTAAAAGCTCGGGGACTGCCTCGCTCTTGTGCTTATGTTTTATCTCTGTTTGTCAGTTTTGTTCATATGCCGAACTATTTTGAACCTCGTCTCAAACTTCAAGTAATGTGTGCTATGAAACTAATCTTGTGACTCGACTGGCATCTGCCTAAAAGGTAGTCAAGAGCAAAGAGGAAAAAACGTGGGAGACATGAAAATGAACTCGGGGACTCGGTCCAAAATTATAGTTCGGCATGTGTCGTTTACTAACCCCTGTCTTTACCTTTCGTTTATGTCGGATGACTTTGAAACATACCTCGGAATTTACCAAGTACTGTATGCTATGAACAACAATCTTGTGACTCGACTGGCATCTGCCTAAAAGGTAGTCAAGAGCAAAGAATGCCAAACATAGTAAACACGAAAGTAAACTCGAGCAATCATTCAAAAGGATTCGACGTAAAGCTTAGAAAAGCATGGTTCGGATAAGCATGATAGTAACAGAGGTAGCAAAAGGAACTACTTAAGTTTGATTACATCTGCGTCCCGGCATACCGGGGATTTAATGAAGTTTTTTGGCCAAGCATGATAGTAACAGAGTTCAGGTCGAGGCATCAGGAATTACGTCGGCAGCAGCCGAGGTAGCCTGGGAGGTGCTGGCAACGTCGGCAGTAACCTCGGCACCAGCTTGTGGAGAAGCCTCGGTTTCTGCTTCGCGGGTGTCACCATCGTCACCTTGCTCGGCTTCGACGTCGGATTCTGTTTCGTATTCATCCTCTTCTGGCTCGTCATCTTCGGCGTCGGAGTAGGTGTCTCCCTCGCTCAAGTTCTTGGTGTTGGCATATCCAGCGAAGAAGGAAGCCATCTTTTCGCGCCGCTGGATGAGAATTGGGTCCGTGGACCAGGGCGAATTTCGGCGAAGAGTGTCCATCTTTTCGAGGTCGAGCTTCTCGCACCAAGTCATGATGAATTTGAGAGCGGCATCAGCTCCAGCGCGAGCCGAGGATGAGCGCCACTCTCGAAGTCTTTGTTCGGCTTCACGAAGCTTGGCGGCGAGCTCAGGCGTAGTATTGGGAGCATCGGCAAGAGGCCACAAGGCTCGGAAAGCAGACACACCTGCATCAAGGAGTTCGGACCCAATGGTTTTCAAGGGATGGATCCGAGCTTTGATGGCCACGATGTGGTCCTCAATGGTCCAGGCGGGGTTCGTCTCGCTACGCCTCTTCCTGTGCTGATCAGTGATATTGCGAGCCGAAACTTGGGTGTAGGTGAAGTGCTCTGCAGAAGAATAGCCTGTTAATAATGAAAGAAACAGTTCGGCAAAGAGCCAGTACTGTTGAGGACAAAGCAAGGATAAGGGGGGCAAGAAGCTTACCGTCCATTTCTTTGTTGATACGTTCCAGCGTCGGGAGGAGCTGGTTAACCGAAGCTTGAAGGGCTTCATAAGCCTCGGTGGCCGAGGTGGCGCGGGCCTCGGCTAACTGGAGCGCATTCTCATGTTCCTTGGCGGCATCCTCCCGAAGTTTCTTCTCTGTTTCAACAACACTGGCCTTTTCCGCCTGCAGCTGCTCTGTTTCCGACGTCCGCAGCTCGGTGATGCGCTTCAGTTCCTTTACCAGACGAGCTACTTCGGCTTTCTCTAGTTGGAGCTTTTCGTCCAAAGAGTTCTTTTCTGCAAGGACGGCCTTGTGCTCGTCGTGGAGTTTCTTGTGGTCAAACAGGAGGGTATGGAAGATGTCCGTGCGGACGTTCATAGTATTCTGCAAGGAAGAAAAACATAGCTCGGTTAGAAAGGCTATACCTCGACAAGAGTCTCGGGGACTCGGAGTCAAATCATTGGAAAAATGTTGCCGGGGTATGCCTCGACAGGAGTCTCGGGGACTCGTACCCGAGGTGCATGATAAAGTAAGGTAAAATGGTTTGAGATTCAAGCCAAACAATTTTAACTCCGGCGGAGCGTCAATAGTTTACCTCGAATCTCGGGGACTGGGAATGGTGGATATTAGATGAGATACTGCATGAAAGTAAAGAGAATAGGACTTACGTCGATGTTTTGAGCAGCACGCAGGGCAGCGACTTGTAGGTCGTGGACGCTTCGGCCGCAGGCGCTGTTTCCCGCAGGGTGCTCACCTACCGGAGCAGCTAGGGAGGCCGAGGAGACCTCGTCTGCAGAATTCCAGTCTGCGTTGTAGTGTTCCAAGGAGCCGAGGCTCTGATCACTGTCAGTGCGCAGAGGAGGATATCCCCACGGTCCGCCCTGCTCGATGCCCCTAACCGAGGCCTCCAAGGCTTGAGCAGCCTCGGAGCTTGAAGCAGGCCGGTTATCCAGTATAAGAGAAGTCCTCCGAGCATATTCGTCGGCCGGAGGAGCAGTCTCATCAACGGGTGCGGCAAATGGAGGGATTCGGCGTGACACCGGGGGAGGAGACCTCGGTTGCATCCTTGAGGGAGAAGAGATAGTCAGGGTGCCAGACCCAGATGTTGGTTTGGGGGTGACCTTGGACTTCACCATCTCTTTCTCTTTCTCCTTGCCTTTCTCCAACGGCAAGGTAGTCTGGCGAACTGGTTTTTGGGGCTGCTGCTTGGGCTGTGCTTGGGCTGTTGCTTCTGCTGAAGCTTCTGCTGTTGCTGTTGTTGGTTGCGGGCAGTCTGGCTGCGGGGGGAGAGTCGAGGCTCCGGCAAGGCGGTAGCCGGAGTGCTGGCGCGATTGGTCCCCGCACCCGTTTGAGGACGCGGAGAACTCTGGCCTCGGGTGGGGGCAGATTTCTCCAAGGCCGGGCCAGACCTCGGTGGAGGAGATACGGGGCGAGAGTTCGTCGGGGTGGTCGTGGCTTCAGAGGCACCAACGGGTGCAGTCATGGAGGATACCTCCTGATCCACTTCTATTGGGTCACTGCAACGAAGGGAAGATGGTCAAGTATTAGTACCGAGGTGATAAGTTTAAGCAACAAACTTTGTTGGCTATAGAAGCAAAACATTACCCATCCGAAGTAGGAAACTTCTTGCCCCCTCGGGCATGAGGAGGATTTCCGGACTTCTTCAGCCGACGTCTCTTGACCGGAGCCGCGTGGGTCCGGAGGCTCCAGTGGCGGATGGTTCGGCGGCCGAAGTTGCGGCACTAGCGCGTTTCCGGCTGGTTGCTGGAGTAAAGTTCGGAAGGTGAGGAAGGCAGGAGATAGGTACCGCGTTTATTGGTTCCATGACGAGAAATCCCTCCTCGTCATCCGAAATCTCTTGAACTGAAGCTTGTGCTTGAGGCTTACCCGCGGTGGTGACGCGGGCCGAGGCAATGGGCATGTAATCCTCGTTGTCAGGGTCCTCGTTGGATGGTGGGTCCTCGACAGGAAGATCCTTGCCGAAGTGGTCTGCAGGATGGACTCCATGTTTTGGTGGCTTGGTCCTGTAGTGGGGTTCCCTTCCCATGTCCAAGCGTCAGATATCTTGGACTTGGTGATAGCTCGGACTCGCCGAGCTACAGCGGCGTTGTCCAGTGCAACATGCGTATGGCGGGTTGGATCATAAAGACCGCTCATGTGGCAGATCTTGTGAGTCCTCGCCTGGAGAGGGGAGACCCTGCGCTTCACAAATGTGCAGGCCAGATCGTCAGCCGTCAGGACTTTCCCGTCGTTCGCAGGGTCCTCCGGGTCCTGCCATTTCGCAACATACCCATGGATGGACTTGATTTCGCTGGTGAGAGGGGGAGTGTAATCCCAGTTGAGCGGTTCGGTAGGAGGGCTGAGGTTAAACACCGGCAGATTGAGGAAGTCCTCTGCGCCGGAGTTCTTCACGTTAAAACCACGTCCGGAGCCACTTGCGAACGGTGTCCGGAGTAGCGATACGTGGGAAGATGGAGTTTCGGCGAGGAGCTATGATGGCTGCTCCGCAGGCGGTTAGTAGCTTGGGCAGATCCTTGTTTTTCGGATCCGGGATCACTTGCCGCTTAAGTTGGAAGTAGCGAGAAAAGAGGTCTACCGTGGCTTTGAGGCCGAGGTATCCCTCAGAGAAGGAAATGATGCAGGAGAGAGTGGTGATGGCGTTGGCGGGGAGGTGATGAACCTGGAGTCGGAATTTGTCGAGGAAGCTCCGGAAGAAATCGCTAACGGGCAGTCCGAAGCCGCGCTGGAAGTGCGCGACGAAGACCACCCGTTCCCCTTCCTTGACTTGAGGCTCGAGTTCGCCCTCTGGCAGGCGACACTCTACCCCGGCGGGAATCCGCCGAGTCGCCCTGAGCCACTGGATTTCGTCCGGAGTTACATCCGAACCTTCCCAGCCGGCTCGTTCTCCGACCTCCAGTTCGAGGTCTGGAACCTCGGTTTGTTCCGAAGTCTCAGGAGGAGACATCTCGCAGAATCAATCTGCAGAAGAATGCACAGAAGTTTAGCAAAAGAAAAAGTGAATCTGGAATCTAAGGCTGTATCTGGCTAACTCAGGAGGAGTTGGACGGCTATCTAATATACATAGAGGCATATCTATGCTAGGCGAGCATCTATCCGAGGTATGAAACTCGCTACTACCCAAAAAAGTATGCAAGTAAGATCTACCGGAGGAGGTAAATAGAGTTTTATTCAAGAACATATGAAGAACCACAGCGCAAAGAGGAAGAAACCTAGGGCAATGCCTAGGGTATCAGGAAAGGGAGTACATACCGTGAAAACGAAGTGCTGAAGGGCGGCGCGTGACGCGGTCGCAGCGGCGACGAAGGAGCTGCTCGTCGGCGGCGGCGGGAACGTGTTTCTTCTCAACCGGAAGCGGCGGCGCTGATGGCGATGGAGGCGAGAGGGCGAGTGAAGGAGGAAGGAGATGGCGAAGTTACCCGTGGGGCCCTACTTATAGCCGCGCGCGGTAACTGCCCGCATTAACTGCGTCACTACCGCGCGGTTATCGGGAGGCGCGGGATCGTGTGCGAGTGGGCGCACGGTTACGCGGTCTGCGGCCGCACGATCGGCCGCATCGTGGGCCGCAGAGTGGCAACCGCCCACCCCGGATTTCCTGCGCTGGTCAGCACAAAAATCGAGGGGTCGTGGGCGGTCAAGTACTTGAGTGCGCAGGTGCGCTGTTCGGTGGGTCCGGCTGACGAGGGCGGCGTGTGGTCAGAATCTGCTTGGCAGAGGTCCGGATTCCGAAGCCCGGACAGAGATTCTTCGCCACGTACCTCGGAAAATCTTGAGGCAAGTTGGTGCTGAGTCAGATAGCTCGGAGAGTTCAGTTCGCGTATCTACCTCGGATTGGATGGTGGTGTATGGGAGGTACCTCGGCATGACTATGTTGGAGGTCGGTTTAGGAGGTGGTGTAAGGCTTGTTTTGAACCTGCTACGGCCCTCCTTCCGAGGTCGTAGGACCGCACCAGCTTCGGGGACTAATGTCGGGAGGTATCCCCGGGTAGGGTCAAGGCTTGGCATAAGGTGGTGTTCCAAGTTGTGCCGAGGTACGGAAAGGGCCGGCCTGTTTGGGCCTGGGAAGGTCCGAGCTTCATCTTGACCTGGAGAATACAGGCCGACCTATTCTGGCCCAGAGGGTCCGAGGTATACTAGTGGCCAGGGCCGAGGTTCACAGTCCGAGCTATGTTCTGCCGACCTAACTACCTCAGTGCGGTGGTTTGCGTTGTGGGTGCAGGAGAAGCTGTGGGAAGGAAGTAAGATCCGAGCTAGTAAAAGATATTAAGCGCAAGACCCAAGGTACGGCACGGACGCGCCGAGCTAACCGAGGTGATGGGCTGTAGGTCGGGCCGGAGTCAATGCTCCTGTCACTTCCAGCCGGGTACTAGAGCGCCTGACACGGGAGCGTCTGTCAAGGGCATGGCAGAGGCGTGCTCCGGGTTCGGCGGGCCTGCACGTCTCCGACCGCTGACCACGCGAGGTCTGGGTAAAGGCTACGAGGTAGCTCTGCCAGGCCACGTCCTGTCTCGGTCAGAGGGGACATGCTAGCTCTGCCGGTAGGCTACAGGAGATGGGCAAGCCACGTCTTGTCCCCGACCGAGGTACGGTGGTACGGTGGTGACCGTTGCAGAGGCATGGCAACAGTGTTCTGCGAGGGGCACAATGGTAACCCGGCTGGCCTATATAGTGGGCTTCACCCTCTCCTGCTGAAAAAGACGGACGGATTGAGGATCGAAGGTAAAGAGAGTAAGATAGAGAGGAAGCTCGGAATACCTCGGAGAGACCTCGGTTCAGGCTCGGACTGCCTTTTCCTCTCTTGTAGCATCATCTTCCGCCACGAGTTTTCACCATTGTATCATCATACAGCTCGAGGAGCAGCTTGTACTTGTCACTTTGAGCTATACACTGACTAGGATAGTGCTGCAGTAGGGGTGTTACCTCCGCAAGAGGGCCCCGAAGCAGGGTACATCGTGGTGTGTTTTGTGTTCTTGCTTTCTTGGTTCTTTGTTCGTGTTCTTGCGTGTTCTTGCGTGTGCACTTCTTGAGTGCATAAACCCTCCCGGATTCCCCCAACGACCATTCGGCCCCATCTTAGCCATACCTATGGCATCTGCCGTGATCCCACCACGACAGTACTTTAAGACCTACTAAAAGTTCTTATGAGAGAGGGAGACACGATTTCATATATCACAATAATATTAAGTCTTCTCTCTTTATGTTGAAATTTTTGAAGTTACACTTGTTTTGCATTTCTATGCTAGTCACTTTGTTCTTCATTGACTTGTTTTCTTACAAGACTCCTATGCATAGAAGAGTGTTAGATTTAAACATGTTTTATATATGCTTTTCGATGCTCTCTTATATTCAACTCTTATACATATGAGAGCATAATCAAAATTTTCATGACTAGCTAAAAGGCTTTTAAAGAAAAGCGCTTATGGGAGACAACCCATTGTTTTTATTTTCTGTTATTTTTGCTTTTCTTTTTGTTTTGAGTCAAGGTGCTTGTTACTTCTGTAGCAACTCCTTTGTATCTTTATTTTATTGCATTGTTGTGCCAAGTAAAGCCTTTTATTGAAAGTTGATGCTAGATTTGGATTTCTGCGCAGAGACAGATTTTTAGCTGTCACGATTTTGAGCTCATCTCCTTGCATAAAATTTGAAATTTCTGTAAAAAATCACGCATCTTCCTCAGATATGTACGCAACTTTCATAAAACTGGACCTGTTCCATCTGAGCAACTTAAGTGCCTCGAAAAAATTCGTCATTCCAGATTGTTCTGTTTTTGACAGATTCTGCCTTTTGTTTTGCATTCTCTCTTTTACTATGTTGAGTGGATACCTTTGCTCCACAAAGCATCAGTGGCTGTAGCTAATGTCCAGAGGCTTTAATAATGATTGTGTCATCACAGAATATGAGAATTTTTGATTATGCACTAACCCTCTAATGAGAACTATGTCGAGTTTGGTGTGAAGGAAGTTTTCAAGGATCAAGAGAGAAGGATGATATTATATGATCAAGAAGAGTGAAAAGCCTAAGCTTGGGATGCCCCCGTGGTTCATCCCCAGCCATATTCAAGAAGACTCAAGCGTCTAAGCTTGGGGATGCCCAAGGCATCCCCTTCTTCATCAACAACTTATCAGGTCATCTCTAGTGAAACTATATTTTAATTCTTTCACATCTTATGCGCTTTACTTGGAGCGTCTGTGTGCTCTTATTTTTGTTTTTGTTTAAATAAATTCTGATCCTAGCAATCCTTGTGTTGGAGAGAGACACGCTCCGCTTTTTCATGTGAATACTCATATTCTTCACTTATATTTGTTGAGTATTCTTAACTAGCTACTGCAGTGCTTTTAGCTCCTGTTTTTCATGCATCTCTTTGAGCTGTTAGCACGTGTTTATCAATACTTTCTTGCTTCACTTATATTTATTTGGAGAGTTGCTTGGTTGATGTGTTGGTCCAGAAATTTTTGCATGTGGTAGTGGTATAATGAAAAACTTGCATAATCTTGTAGATCATTGAACTTTGATAATCTGATTCTTTGCAAACGTTTTGAGGTATTTAGATGGTAAGCTTGCTGGTTAATTAAGTTAAAATCATTAGTGGATTGTTGTCTTTAAGCTTGTACCGTACTACAAACTCCAATAAAATTGTTGAAGGTGTAGTTGGACTTGATAGCTTTCCATGTCCGAAAGTTCATTGTAATAACTAAGTTGTGCTGAAGGTCGAGGGATCTAACGGGTACTTGTGCCGCCGTGAACGACCCTTCTTGGAGTGAATTTTAATCATGCTCTTAATGTTGAACCTGCTAGTTGTTTGCAATAAGCTTGTGAGTTCTTTTTGACTAATGTTAAGCTACGGTTTTTGGCACTTCCACCATCCATATTTTGCTAGCCTCTTCGGTGCTGTGCATTGCCTTCTGCTCACATTGAGAGTTCTGCATACTTCGCCAGTACATCCAACCCCGTGGGAGAACTTCCTCTTGTTCTCCTACACATAAGCCCATACATCTTCCTCAAAACAGCCACCATACCTACCTACCACAGCATTTCCATAGCTGTTCCGAGATATATTGCCATGCAACATCCATCTTACATTACATGACTTGTTGTCATTCATCACATACATATTGCTTTGCATGATTCTATACAGCTGATGTGTGGTTTACCCATGTTACACTAGATCATTGCATATCCTGCTACACTGGCAGAGGCATACAGTTTCATACATCATGTTTTGTTCATTATGAGTTATATGTACCAAAAAGTGTGTTGTCATATTAGAATGTTGCCCTGAAAGTGAAAGTGCTATGTGGCCATCGAAAAGAAAAACAGAAAAAGAAAAAAAATAGAAAAAAGGAAAAAAGAAAAAAAAAAAGAATAAAGAAAAAGGAGGCAACATTACTATCCTTTGTTCACACTTGTGCTCATGTTATGGCACCTGCATTATTCATAGTCATCATTTGTGCTCATGTTTAGCACCTATACTCCATGTGAGAGAGTTTTCATGTTCTATTGTATAACTATGTGGGGAATTTACACTATAGAACTTGGGTTGTATATTCCAATGATGAGCTTTCTCAAAAGTGCTCTAGGTCTTCATGAGCAACCAAGTTGGATGCACCCCACTAGTTCCATTGGAGAGCTTTCATACACATATAGCTCTATGTGCATCCGTTGCATGGCAGTCACTACTCCTTACATAGCTTCGATTATAAGACTTCTTCTTGTCTAATGATCACTTATAGCTTTGTGAGACTTTCTTCCATTGGCCTTCCAAACCCCCATTAATGTTCTCTTTGCCATAACATCCTGGTGCCAATACCAAATGCTTGCGCTCACCGGTTGAGTAGACTTCGAAATAGTTGATTCATGACGTTCATGTTTATATTTACTTGACTGAATCCTTCTATGTTATGAAAATTTGGTTGATGCTTGGATTGAAGGATAGAACTCCTACGCTGGATACTTAAACCATCTTTAATGAACCTTGTATGGTTTCATGTCTTTAAAGCGATAATTCATGAAAACTTTTACCTTGTTTGGCTCTTACTTTATTATCTCTTATATCAACTATAGACATTTGCTTTGAATGATTCGATCTCAGCTCACATGCCTTACATTATTATTGGATCAAGATTATGTTGGTAGCATGTCACTTCAGAAATTATTTTCTTTTATCGTTTACCTACTCGAGGACGAGTAGGAACTAAGCTTGGGGATGCTTGATACGTTTCAAACGTATCCATAATTTCTGATGTTTCATGCTTGTTTTATGTATCATTGTCACATGTTTTATATGCATTATATATCATTATTATACATTTTTTGGGACTAACCTATAACAAGATGCCACAGTGCCAGTTCCCTGTTTTCTGCTGTTTTTGGTTTCAGAAAGTTACTTCTGGAAATATTCTCGGAATTGCACGAAACAAAAGGCCAAGTCCCTATTTTTCCAGCACGTACATGGAGTCCGAAGGATAGACGAAGGAGAGCCACGAGGTGGCCAAACCACCTGGCGGCGCGGCAGTGGGCCCAGCCCGCCTGCCTGTGGTTTGGGCCCCTCGGGGGTCCGCCGACATCACCCTTCGCCTATTTATTCCCCGAGGCGTGAAAACCCTAAAAGAGGAAGTCATATTCCACGAAGAGTTCCGCAGCGCCGCCGCCATCGATGACAAGTTTCGGGGGACAGAAGTCTCTGTTCCGGCACGCTGCCGGGACGGGGAATTGCCCCGGAGTCATCTCCATCGACACCACCGCCATCTTCATCGCCGCTGCTGACTCCCATGATGAGGAGGAGTAGTTCTCCCCCGAGGCTGAGGGCTCTACCGGTAGCTATGTGGTTCATCTCTCTCCCCCATGGTGTGATCTTTATGTGATCATGAGCTTTGTAATCTAGTTGAATAAGTAGATGTTACTCTTTATCTATTATGCACTCTATAGGTTACTTTAATATGAACTCCGGTACTCTCCACGGTGTAAAGGTGACAGTGTGTGCACCGTGTGTGATTCCTTTATGACGTTGTGGCGCTTGTTTACTCCGGCTTGAGGTGTGCTTTTGTAGCCCTACACAATGAATGGTGTTTGTTATCCAACAAGAGAGTGTTTAAGAGTAGCTTTTATTTATTCAGTTATGAGATCATGTTGAGAGTGTCCACTAGTGAAAGTATGATCCCTAGGCCTTGTTTCTAAGCATTGAAACACCGTTTACAACAAGTTCTGCTACATGTTTGCTTGCTGCCATCTTTATTTCAGATTGCAGTTACTACTTATAATCATCCCTATCACTTGTATTTCACTATCTCTTCGCCGAACTAGTGCACCTATACATCTGACAAGTGTATTGGGTGTGTTGGGGACACAAGAGACTTCTTGTATCTTAATTGCAGGGTTGCTTGAGAGGAATATCTTTGACCTCTACCTCCCTGAGTTCGATAAACCTTGGGTGATTTACTTAAGGGAAACTTGCTGCTGTTCTATAAACCTCTGCTCTTGGAGTCCCAACACTGTCTACAAGAATAGAAGCACACGTAGACATCATGTACCTCGGCAGGTTGGTGTGTCCCGGGTGTCTGTCTCTGTGGACGCTGTCCGGGTCTCGACGGTGTGCAGTGTGTGTTGATGCGCCGGCCTTGGCTCTAGGGTGAGTTTCGGCCCGACGACTTTGCCCGTGTTGACGGTGTGCAGCGTGTGTCGGTGTGCCGGTCTGACCTCAAGGGCGAGCTTCGGCCCAACACCTTTGCCCGCCCAGCTAGTTCTTAGCCTCTTCGGAGTAGTTCTTTGGTGGCGTCCGCCTCGCCAGAGTTTCCTTGGTTGTCTTGTACCTTGTGTGGGTGTGTGTAGTTTGTTGATGTAAGCTGGGTTCAGCACTTTGTATCCTTGTCGCCATTCGGGGCGTTATTAATTTAACGTTGGGCTCTGGCCTTGTATCTAAAAAATCAACCATACTGATTTTGATACTGTAACAATCACACATGTACCATCAAGTGCAGCAATACAATATCACGGGACGTGGAAAAAGAACTATCTTGCTAACATTTACATACTTTGGGACACTAAGAGCAGCAACATTGTCGGTGGTTTGTAAAAAACGGTGTTCGATCTCTTCTCCTCTCCTCCCCTTGAAAGTCAACTCTAAATCCGGCCAGATCCGGCCGCTCCCGCCGCCGGCGCTTGCGCTGGCCGGCGTGGAGTTGGTCTAGGGTGCCGGCCTCGTTGTACAGCAGTAGTTTAGGCAGTAGGTTTGGGCCTGTGTGCTCGTTTGGCATCTTGCCGTGTGGAGTTGTACTGCTGGAGCTTGCGAGCTGCTCTAGGCAGATGGTGGAGGAGGGTGGTCGCTGGAGCTCCGGAGGTCGGAGCCGACGGCGAGCTTGCACGTCCTCTCTTCTGCTCCCGTACTAATAAAGCTCAAGTTTGGTGGTGACCTGGGCACGTGCGGTCGCGGTGGTTGTCCTCTGCTTCGTCATTGGCATGGTGCCAGTGATGAAATGGAGGGGCTGCTGCGACAGTCGACGGATCTGGGTGGCCGCAAGGTGGTTCGTCGGGCGCGCCCATCCGTCTCTGCTTCTCCGGCCGGCCGTGGAGGCGAGGGGAGAAGCGGGTGGATGGGGGTGTTCCGCTTTTGGTTGGTGCTACTGGTGGTGCTTTTCTCCGGCGTCTCTGCTCCGGCCGCCTTGGTGGCGAGGGAGCGTTGTCTGTTGGAGATCGGGTGGTGCGGTTGGTGGGCCTGGACGGCGCTGCGTCGGCGGGAAGATGGGTGGAGCAGGGGAGCAGGTGTTGTGGCCGTGTCCTTTCATCGAGCCAGATTCCGTCGCTCGGCGGCGGATGGATCATGCGGTCGTCTACAACATGGCTAGGTTTCTCGGAGCGCGGCGGTGGATCTGATCGTGTTTCTTCCAGGATGCTTTGTGCAATTTGCAGGGTCCTTTTGTAATTTCTTTTCTTTGCTGGACTTTCTTGTAACTTGTACTGAGCATTTCTGAATATATGGATCGGATCCTTTCCTAAAAAAAAAACACTGTCGGTGGTTTCTAATATATAAAAAATATTATTTGGTAACGGAGTCAAATATGGCGATGGATCCACAACCTACGTGATTTCAAATTCGGTCTCGTTGGTCCCTCTGTCAAATGAAATGACATAGAAAATTAACATTCTCCCTCCTAATCTCCCCCAAGAGATCTCATGAGGTGCCTGAGCGAGCAGTCACTGAAAATGCTCAACGTGCAGGCCTAGTCGAACCTTCGTACATGCAATTAGATAGACGAAATTATTTTTTTTTAACACGAAAATTGTGTCTCGTGCAGTTCGCCTTGTCTGCAAATCGTCCCCCTCTCTCTGAACGAAAGATGTTGCGTCCGGTGAGCCCCTGCAGGTGGGCCCTGGTCGCAGAGGCACAAGAATAGTCGCAATACAATTGTGATAGCGAGCGCTCCCTTCCGCCCCTCTTCTCCCTCTGAACCGTGGGACCCACAGCCTCCGCTTTCCCGCAGGCATCGACGCCCATCCATGCCGCCGCTGCTGCCCCTCCCCTTCCGAACCCCCACCATCAGAAGAAATCGGAGAGAGAAATAGAGAGGGATAGAAGAGAGAGCGAGAGAGAGAGACTGGGATTGGGACTTGGGAGAGAGAGAGAGATTGAGAGAAGGAAGAGAGGGAGAGAGCTCTGACCCTCCGTCCGCGCACTCCCGGTGGCGGTGGCTGGTCCTCCCCGTCCCACCCCGCTGGCCGGCGGGCCCCGCCTCCGCCCACATGAAACCCTCTGGGACTGGGAGCTGCTGCCGCTGATATACTGTGGAAGGGTAACCTCTCTCTCTCGGTGACCCAGACCCCCATCCTCTCTGATTAGTACGTTTCATGGGAGGTTGCTTGTTGTTTCCCCAAAATTTCTGCGCCGAGTGAAAGAGCGAGACCGAGAAGGGCTGCATTGGGCAGCTGTGGCGGATTGGGGGATTCATTCTCTCATTCGGCCCGCGAATCGGCGCAAGGTCTTGTGCACGGTGAGCTGGGTGAGTGATCTAGGGTTTAGCGATTGCGATTGAGGCCGTTTCCGCTGTTTCTTCGGCATCTGCCGTCGTATCCACGGCGGCGGTGAGGTCGATCGGGAGCTGGCAGGGGGTGACCGTGCGGCCATTTTTTAGTTTTGCTTTTGCCTGCGCATGTGTGGGTGTGGCATTGAGAGGGTCAAGTGAAAATGTGGAATCGCTGCCGGCTGCTTGGCGCGATGCTGACTATTTGGTGATTGGAATCGTGCACGCGCAATCGAGACACGTTTGAGTGTCTGAAAGCGAAGGTGCTTCTGGTGGGAGCAGGTAGAAGAGGATTTTTGGTGCTCTAAATCGCTGCTTCTCCATGCTCCATGCCGCAGATGGGTTGCCTCCCCACAGTTACTGGTGACCAGGAGCATCTGGAGAGAGCGTACTGCTAGTTTCAATTGAAGCATTGTGTGTAGTTAGATCTAATGAGGCTCACCCCTCTAATAGATTCAGAGTAATGTCAATAACACTTTTCTCGCCCAATGTTTGAAAGGATAATAGCTGTCTTGTTATAGCATTTCATTGGTTGCGCTCGACCATACAGCTGTAAACAGCTAGAGATATGTAGCTCAGTAATAGTATACTGAATTGTTCAATTGCCTAATGCTTTCGATGGATACCAGCTGATTGACTTGATGCTTCTCATACCCTTTGAGGAGACATACGTCGCTACTTCATTTGCCAAGTTTACTGATGCATTTTATTCTGATATCTATGTCAGTTCCAAGGATTACGAGTTGCCGAGCCGAGCCTCCAGGGTACCGACTCATGGACTAGTTGTGCGACCAGTCGAGGTTTTTGGTTGGAACATAAGTGTCGACTCGTAATTCTTGGTCAGTTCTGAAACGGTACGTGTCTGGGCTTAGAATGAAACTCTACCACATGATGAATCCCTTTTACCTTTCCACTTCTTTAATCTCCCTGGTATCTCTCTCTGGAGCTCTTAGAATGAAACTCTACCATATGATGAATCCCTTTTACCTTTCCACTTCTTTAATCTCGCTGGTATCTCTCTGGAGCTCTGACGTAGCAACGATACTATCTATCTAGGTTACTCTCAGGCACATAATCCCTTTGTCATTATTTGCAGTACTGTTGACTTGCTTTCTTCTTATTTCGCAGGTGGTCTCATAGCTGCCCTACTTCTCCTGGCTTCAAACAGATATAATAATGGACAACCTTGGACATAGAGAAAATGGGAGGCAGAGGGTAGACCAATATAAAGGACTTCATACCCAGGTTTGTGTAATTCGTCATGAGTAATTCTTGGGCAGAATTTTAGATTTTTATTTGTTTCTTTGACACATGTGAGTAATCATGACGCAGAACATTGATTTGGTTTATCTTCTGCCAGTGAGTATTGTCCTATTGCAAACCTTCACTTAGGGCATAATAAGATTTTATGTTGTAGAAGAGCACTTAAAGTGAAGACATGCTTTAAAAAAATCTAAGGCAGTATTACCCAGCTTTATGAGGAAGCTAAAGTCTCCATTTTACAACAAATAAGCAAAGATAATTGTGGTTAGATATAACTTGTCCAGCAACTTCATTATCAAAATAGTATAGGTTACTGTACAACTCAAAAAGTTCAAATTTGTGCATGTAGCAAAGTATGATTTTCACTCGTTGTGTCCTTGGTAATCAGGTAATTTGCATAGGCATCCATATAGTTTCTCCGAATTGAGGAATGAAGCAGAAGTTTTACTTGTTCATGGTGATAAGCTGTTAACAAATATTGCAGGCCTCTTTATTCTTTTCTGCTCTTTGTTTCGTTCTCCTGCATATTAGCGAGCAAATGATAGAATTGAAACTGCCCCAACAATAAAGAGAAAGACCTAAAATCATCTTGGAAATGCACATCATTGAACTTTACATGTACTGCATACATATATCACAAACATCATGTTGTATTCTATCTAGAGAGATGTATTCACAAAAACATGCACTCTGAATGAATGTTCACCATATTCTACGTTTTCTCTGTTTCAGTGGATGATGCCCCAAAGGCAACTAAGGGATCACCACAGTATGAACCTCCTAGCACTAATGACTGAGAGGGACAATGCCATTATGGAAAGAGATCATGCTCTTGCTGAGAAGAAAGCTGCCATGGCTGAGAGAGACATGGCGTTTGTCCAGCGGGACTCTGCAATGGCTGAACGGAATGCTGCAATCGTTGAACGAGATAATGCCCTTGCTGCACTTGAACTAGCCCGTACAAATGGATTTAATGTTAATAACGGGATTGGATTCAACCCAGGATCTCTCAGTGGTACAAAGAACTTCCAACACCACGACCAGCATTCCCATGCTCAATCATCGCCACTGCAACTGGCAGATTCTCCATATGATCATGCTAGGGAAATGCACATATCAGAAGCATACCCTATCTCAACTGCCCCCGGGAATGCTGGAAAGGCAAAGAAGCCCAAGAAGAATAGTTCCCAAGCATCTCCATTGAAGAGGCCATCAGGTGTGCTCCGGAAAACCAAGAAAGCCACTGGTGATTGGAGAGATGTCGGAATGTCTGGTGTTGGGGAGGATCCAGCCAGCGCTTCTGTGATGAAGAACGAGTGGAAGGACCAAGACCTTGGTCTGAACCAGGTCGCATTCGATGAGTCATCCATGCCTGCACCTGCCTGCTCGTGCACGGGAACCTTACGTCAATGCTACAAGTGGGGCAATGGTGGGTGGCAGTCGTCCTGCTGCACCATGAGCATGTCCATGCACCCGCTCCCGGTGATGCCCAACAGGCGCCACGCTCGCATGGGGGGAAGGAAGATGAGCGGCAGCGCATTCACAAAGCTTCTCAGCCGACTAGCAGCTGAAGGTCATGATCTCTCGTCATCAGTGGACCTCAAGGACCACTGGGCCAAGCATGGCACGAACCGCTATATCACCATCCGGTAGCTCCGTCACTCGTATTGATGAACGGTGACGAGCACACGATTCCAGATGTAAAGGGGTGGAGATCAGGCAAAAGTTGTGTTCTCTTGCAAAAGATGTGAAGGCTGGGATGTGATTGGTATCTGCTGGGTGTAGGTAGAATTTTTTGTTTAGCGATGCTGTAGGTCATCCACCCTTTCCTAACCCCGAACTGAGGCTATGTCGCTGGACAGTGAAACTGTAATTGTAGCAACCCCAGGTATTATCATGGTGGGATCGTTGTATAGTTTGACTACTAGATTAAATTGGTGGTAGTAAAATGACTAGTACTGTTAGCTTTCTGTTCAGAGGGTTCCTGGGCTAGTATCAATGTTCTATCACGAGCCTTTGCACAAAAAGGAAGAAAAATATTTTTCTTGCTCTTTTTGCTTAAGATCAAGGGCCACATGTCCATATGCGCCATGTTTCGTAGAAAGCTTAGCATGTAAGGATTACTCAGACTGATGAACATGTGGCATCAGTCGTTGCAGCTCTCAAAGAAATAGCAGAGAACGATGGAGATCGTGCTGATGATGGAGCGTTCTATAACTGATAACATGTGCAGTTTCCTGCAGAAGAACTTCAGGTCTAACATTTCCAGTCTACAGATAGCTCCTGGTAGAAGAACCTTGCAGGGTGGCTGCAATACAGTATGAAGATTTTAGGAAAACAAGCTTGTATTATGGCATTTTGATCAGAATGCTTGCTAAGGAGAATCTCACGTTTCCACGCAAGACTTGAAGATTGTAACAGAACACAGGTCGCAACAGCTAAATCACGTCAATGGTGAACCATATTCCACAATTTGGATGCAAGAAACCCACAGGTAAAACATGTACAAATTCTGTTTAAATTGGAAAGTCACAACAGAGAAGACGAACGCCCAGTTGTTCAGTAGATGAGCAAAGCATTCAGCAAACTCTGCAGCCTTCCATGATTATTCTTGCAACAACATTCTTGAGGTAGATGAACAATCACAGTCCAGCTAAGCATTTAACCAAACACTTGCAGTATACTAGCATGTTCTTGCAGATAAAATTCAGGTAATTAAGCCATGATATTACAGAACCAGATCGGTGAAATTCCAGTTCCTAGATTAGCCAACCTCCTACAAGAGGCATATGAGACATGAGAGCAATCACCAGCTACGAAGAAGCCTCGCCTTGCCCTATCCGGCGAGGGGGTTGGCGTGGACGGTGACGCGGTTGAGCCTGATCTCGGCGAGCGGGCGGTCGCCGGGCCCGTTGGGCGTCTTCTCCATGAGGTCGAGCACCTCGAATCCATGGATGACCTTGGCGAAGACGGTGTAGTGGCCGTTGAGGTGGGGCTGCTTGGCGTAGGTGATGAAGAACTGGCTGCCGTTTGTATTGGGCCCGGAGTTGGCCATAGACATGATCCCCCTGGCGCCGTGCTTGAGGGCCTCGCGGAACTCGTCGGCGAACTTGCCGCCCCAGATGGAGGCGCCGCCCTTGCCGGTGCCCGTGGGGTCGCCGCCCTGGACCATGAACCCCTTGATGTTGCGGTGGAAGATAGTGCCGTCGTAGTAGCCGCTCGCGCACAGCGCCAGGAAGTTCTCCGCCGTCCGGGGCACCTGGTCGCAGAACACCTCGCACTTGATGTCCCCCAGGTTCGTGTGCAGCGTCACAGACTGCAAAAACAAATCTTCGGTCAGTAAGAGGCGGACAGGACGGAGGGAGGAGGGGAGGAGGCTGGGGATCTGGGGCGTGCTTACCATGGCGGCGCGGCGGAGTGGGACGGACGGCGGCGGCGGAGGGGGGGAGCGAAGAGACGGAGGCGAGACGAGTCGGCGACGAGAAGCGTGGAGGAGTCCAGAACTCTGGATGGAAGTGGAGAGGAAAGGCGGTCCGCGAAATTGGGTTTGGTGGGTTGGGTTTGGGCTGGGCCGCCCAAGTCTTATGGGTTGTGTTTTTTTTTTTCATTTGCTTTCAGGGATAAATTCGTTTCGAATTCGAATGCATTTCCTTTCCTGGAAACAAAATTTTGGATATATCTGGAACAGAACGTGTTCACTAAAAAAAAAGGAATATAACGTACTCATCTGGAGTAGAATTAACATGTACTTCAATTTACAGAAGTTTCAGTCCATAAGCAGAAACAATGTCCATAAATTTCATCACCATTTTGTAATTAACATGTAAGCAGAAAAAAAGTGAAAATTAATGGCTAAATCTGTTCCACAAGTGAAAATAATTGTATTTCTGTGCTCCCCTTGCTTTGACTGCTTGTTGACTTACTTAAATGGCAAGAAATGAGAACAAAAATGAAGACTTTTGCAGACAACATAATGCGGCGGGTCAAAAACTTGTCACAAACTGTATATTTTACAAATGAACCTCGATTCCTGAACACTACCTTATGTTACTAAAAGAACAAAATTGTCAAAAGAAAAAAGAAGAGTGAATGGGTGAATGAACACAAGATTTGATCAGACTATAAGGAAACGGCAATTTACCGCCTGAGGCGCCTACACGGGAGGCAGATGAGAATAAACAAACGATAAGCTTCCAAAGAACTGCTGCGCTTGGATTCATCAGCAACAGAGAAGACATAAACCATATGAACATGTTTACAGATCCCCACTCTTCGTACCCACATATCAAAGACATGCGACTGCTTCCACCAACTGTCAGTTCCAAACTTCATCCCACGGGTAAATGGAAGACATAATTCCTCTGATGGAAACAGATCAGGTACTGGCAGTTTTCCTCTATGATATGCATTTTCTGTGAGGCGCACCTGGAAGAGCAGTTATTTCTTGACACCCTACAGGCCCAAAACGATTTTTTTGAGGTTTCAACGGTTTAATTTGTGTCCATCTGTGACCCTCCTGAGCCTTTCCACCACCACAGGAATATCATGCTCGCTTAACGTTGTGAAACAACATCTAAACCATCCAGGCTCAATGCAATGGCAAGATGAACCTGGGGTAACATTGACCTTTGCCTCCTCCAACAGTCTATCCCAAAGCTTGCGCTCTCCTTTCTCGCTGTAAGATCGGATGAATTTGCTCATGTCTGCCCAGCAATAGAATCCTCCACTGCTCTTGAAGCACTCAATGCCCACTTGTTTCAAAGCATCAACGAGCAAATGGTACGCCTTCTGCAACCTCTCTCTATTGGTTTTCAGGTAATTTGAAATAAACTTTTGGTCTGAAAGCATGGCAACAAGCAGGTGTTGTGTCGGAGTTGACACCGATGAGAATCTAGCAATTTTAGCAGCTGCGGACACGATTCTCTCATTATATGAATATATAACTCCAACTCGAAAACCCGCAAGAGATAGATCTTTTGAAAGTCCATATATGATGTGAACCCTGCCTCTATCGAAGTCTTCTAGCTCGTCCACAATCTCAGCCACACTGACAAACTCACCACTTCCAAATGTTGAACCAGCAAATACTTCATCAGAGATTAAGTGTATGTTCTTCTCTGTAGCGAAATCTAGAAGATCCCTCAGTGTTTGCTTGGGCACAAAGCTTCCAGTTGGATTGGAAGGGTTAGATATGAGAACCCCACGGACCCTTACTCCTCGTTTCTTTGCCTGATTGTAGGCTATTTCTAGAGCTGTAATACTGATGTTAAAATTGTCGGTGCTACGGCAAGGAACAGGTATCAACTCAATACCAGTTCGCCATTTTATGTCCCTGTCCCACCTGCAGAAATAAAGTCAGGACTCACTTTGAAGACCAAACCATGGGTATAAATGCACTGAGAGCGGGACAGACAAACATACCCAGGGTAATATGGTGATGGAACAAGAAATGCATTTCCTGGATCAGCAACACAAAAGCTCAGTATTTCCATTGCAGGAGTAGCGCCAGATGTTATCACCATCTGAGATGGATCAAAAGATACAGTCTCTTGCATAACTTGCCTCATAAACCCAGCGAGAGCCTGAAAGTGAGATCAAATAGTTCATATTGGGAACTTGCCATGTAGAAAACACATCAGTGTAAGTCACTGAATCTAGTTTGTTGGACACTGACAGATAAGGCGAAGTAAAATCATAAGAAAAATACAGTACAGATCTTGCAATGTTTGCAATAGCATACGCTGCGCTGGTTCAAAACTGATGACTGCACCACACAAGGTTTTCGAGTCGGTGATTCGACGAGTCGTTCAGGGGTAGCGACTCTTGACTAGTCGTGACTAGTCAAGACTCATGGTCGACTAGTCGACTAGTCGACATGAGTAGTTTAGCAATAGGTACTATAAAATTACCATATTATATGTATAATTGTCTATAACTATATACGTATTAATAGTCTATAATACAAACCTGGGCATCTCCATAGAGTGTCCAAGCAGTTTTGGCTTGGGGGAAAAAATTGGGGCGATCTAGGTTTCACGGGGGAGCTGGGCAAGCAATATTGAAAAACAATATGACGGGCGGGGCCAACTTTAAGTCGTTCTTTGACTCAAAAACTGGACTAGTCGAGACTAGTCGATTGAGTCGTTCGACTCAACCAATAAGTCGAGTCGAGATGTTGAGTCGGACTTTATTTTGCGACTCATAGACTAGTCGTCGACTAGTCGCGACTAGTCGCTCGACTCAAAAACCATGGCACCACAGCAATTACTTGAGGACAGATTCCGTAGTCCATGGTATACGCAATACATAAATTCATTTTCAAGCCTGATCATAGATCATTCTTCTCACTAGAACTACCAGCATGGTATCGCTCTTTTGCATACGCTGCTATCATTCCGCCAGTAATCTTGAAACAAGAGGCAGCGAATCAAGTGTCATGAAATCATACCAAATTCAAAACGACTTCATTAAGGTTCCTTGGATGATTTGAACAGAGAAAGTCCAGAAAAAGGCTATAAGAAAAACACAAGCGGAAAAAATAGCCCCCCTTACAAAATAGAAGAATTGTTTTAGCATGCATCCAACATCAAACTGCAAGGTCTGATTTATCTAGCAGTATTTCCTTAATAGTCAATTCAAACTCACACAGATTGACAGCAGCTAAAGGCACATGAGCATGGAACTGAAACTCCAATATTTACTATTCAGGAACAAGCTGATCAAAATGAGAATGTATTCCCAGGTGAAGTCAATATTTGACAGATGGGACGATTGCAACCATAAAAAGAACATTGACAAGACAGAAGCAACATACTTGAGATGCTGACTCTTTGGCACGTATCTGTTAGAGATAACATGTATATGGCCACAAAAATTTGAGAAGAAAAAGGGTAACAAGTTACACAGCACCTTGCCAACAATCGTACTCCACTTCAGGCTTAACCACAAAAAACCCAGACGAATTGCTGCTATTCTTTGTAGGTTCAATAATTAAGTGGACACTATACTTCGATTGAGCTGATCCAAAACTGTGGCTAACTGCCTAGGACCACGTCTACCAAATCAGAACAGTACTACAGCAAATGCCATAGATAGCATATCGACACAAAAATAAGTCAAATATATTTACGATTGTGGCACGAACAATTTATCATACAGCTCCATGGAGACAACAACTTGAATGATTCACTGCAGATTGCAGAAAACTTCGTGAGAATGAAACCAAGGAGAGTTCGTTAATCTTTCTGTATCTATCGCTGGAGTCCGAATAAGCGTGATTCCGGCTGAACTTTAGCCGTGCCAGAGTCGACAGAAATGGTAGTTGTTTTTTGGATGGGAATGGGAGAGAAGGAATCAGAATCAGGGAGTTGATTCCGTTGGCTTACCATCTTCAAGGCAAGTATCCCGTCGTAGGGCTGGTACGTGGCAAGCCCCCTGATGGTGAGGCCCCCGTCCTCGTCGTCTCCGCCCGGCGCCAGCGCCTGCCCCGCGTGCTCGTCCATCCACAGGCCCACCAAATCCAGCGACAACTGCACCGCCGAAAACGTCAATCCATCCGGTTCGAGAGGAGGAAAAATGCAACCGAAAGGGGAGAAGGTCTAGGTACTTACGTGGTTCTCGGCGAGGCCGAGCTGGATGACGCCGGAGGGGTTGGAGGCCGGGTGGTAGGGGTCGTCGGCGTAGCGGCGGAGGCCGGCGTAGTAGAGGGAGTCGTCGTCCCCGGCGCGCGCGACGGCGCCGCGGACGGAGAGGGCCGGTAGCGCGCGCGGGGAGAGAAGGCCGCGCGAGAGGGTGCGGTGGATCGTCGAGACGGCCGCGGCGCCGGAGGGGGTAGCCGCGGTGGGGGATCCTGGTGTGGGCGAGGGCGGCGGGCGGTTGCGCTTGATGTAAAGCTGGAGGAAGTAGAAGAGCGCGCAGGGGATGAGGGAGCCGAGCACGAGGCCTCCCCGGCCCTGCACCACCCCCTGCAGCGGCACGACGATGCGCATCCCCCCGTCCGCCCTCCGCGGCCGCCCCCCGCCCTCCTTGTCTCGCCCTGATCTCGGGGACGATGGTTTCCTGTCGCGGTCGCTCTTCCTCATGGAAGGCGCGCGCGGCGCCGGTGGTGGCGCCGCGTCTTCCTCCTCGGCGCGGTGGCGGGCGTGTGCCGCATAGGCGGCTCCGGTCCGCGCGCGCGTGTGGTGAGGCCGCGCGGGTGCGAGATTGGGTTGGGTTGGCGCGGGAGGATTCTGGGTTTGGGTCTTTGGGGGAGAAGCGAATTGGGGGCCAGCTGGGTGGGTGGCCGAGGAGGAGGGGACGCCGGATTTGGCGTCTTGCCGGTTCAGAAGAGACGGCGGCGGCGGTAATTCCGCTGGGTTTGGGCAAGCCGAGCCAGCGACATCTCGCGCCTCGGCGGGGGTGGGGGGCAAACCGGGAAAGTAAAGTGCGCCATTGCCATTTTACGGCGGACTCCTCCGACCACCGTTTCCCATGTCTTTTTTACCATTTCTTTTACGTATACATTTTGATTTTTGAACGCGGTGTGCTACTTTTTTAGCAGTTCTCCGGTTCTTCCATTCCAAGTTCAGCTACCAACCACAGCCGGATCCTGCGATGAGGTCATCAAGGCTTGAATTGAACCATTCCTTCAACATAATTTTTTTCTAAAATTCATAAAGCAATTGTATTCTAAGTTTTGATAAAAAAATAGATTTGGGTTGCCTGGTTTTGTGATCTTCTGGTCGATCTTTTGGATAGAGAGAGAGGGGGAGATACATAGGAGCGGATGCGAGAGACATTGCCGGGAGGCCTCCTTGCTACTGTGCCGCCACCACTGCCAGTATGCCCTCCGCCCGAGCCCTCCCTCTATATCGACGACCTATCCTCTTCGGCCTCAAGTGCCCCCGCGTCCACCCCTTCTCTTTCTCGATCCGTCGTCGTCGTCACTTCCGCATCAAGCTCTGCCTCCGACGCGGTCACCTCTCGCCATGGTCGTCACGCGGCAGCCAGTCGTGATGTCTCTGGCTTCCGAATAAAAGCATGACTGCAATGTAGTGTACTCTTCTTCTGACTGCGATTTGTCATCTACGCACAATGCTTCAAATTCCTGTGATGATAGTTCAACTCCTGCTTTTTTTAAACATCAACAAACCTTTCATCGAAGACATAAAAGAATAAAAGCATGTCAAGATGTTATTTTCATTTTTCTCACTCTGTTATTTATGTTTGTTTGGGTACATTTAATAAGCTTGTGTATACTTAGCTTCCACCACTACACAACCAACTTATGCATATTTTGCCATCTAAGGAAGCATTTTTTTTCCTAATTTGTTTCCTAGTTATATGTGACATATTTCAAACGAGTACATCGCAACAGAGTTTGTCAACCGCAAACAAATGTCAATTGTCAATTTGTCGCTAAAACAAAGAGAAATACAGTTACGCCCCGATCCAGGCGGAGAACCCAAGAATTTTATGCGGAAAGCCCAAATCAAAAGGTTAAGCATAACTAGAAAAACAAAGACTTTTCATTTGTGTGAAGAATAAAACTTGCCAAGAAATAATTCAAATCTGACGGGAATCAAATAACAACAACCGCACCCATACAATGATCCGGATTAGGATTTCGAGAGAGCCTAGGACTTATCCGTCCGCCACTCTGTTACCTTTCACAATTTAACCGTTCCAAATTAGATGACTCATGTTTGTCTACATTTGAATATATCTATACATGTAACATGTGTAGATAAATTCACTTGTTGACAAATGAAAGTAATATAATTTGAAACAGATGGAGTATTAAGCATGAACACTAGTACTCCCTCCGTCTTTGAATACAAGGCCACATCAGATTTTTAGCACAAACTTCAACCATTAATTTTGCAAACAAAATCAGGGGTATATACCACAAAATGTATGCCATTGGATGCACATTTCAAAGAACTTTCTAGTGATATATTTTTTATAAAATATAACTCATATTTTGTTGACTAAAATTAAAAGTCAAAGTATGACACGAAAAACGAAGTGGCCTTGTGTATGAAATAAAAATGGAGGAAGTATGGCCTATGGACTATGGAGTAGCGTATTAGGGCATCTCCAGCCGTACCCCCAGGGCCCAAAATAGCGTCGTTTTGGGCCAAATAGCGCCGTTTTCCTACCAGTCGCCCCCCAGAAGCCCAAATAGCGCCGCTTTGCGCCGTTTTGGCGCCGGCGCACCCAGGCGGAACCCAGCCCATTGGGTTGCGCCTGGGGGGACAGAAATGGCGCGCAAAACAGGCGGGCCAGCGCTGTCAGCGACCAGGCGATTTTGGCGCAGGGAAACAGAACCGCTGTGAGCGCGCAGCCTCATCTTCTCGGCTCCCGCGCCGGTCAAAGGCTGCCGGAGTAATGGCGTGGCCAGCGCCCAGTGAACGGCCGCCGCCGACGCGTCAAATCGCGGGGCACGCGTCGCAGTAATGGCGCGCCACCGCCTGGCCTTCCTCCTCGCTTTAAAATCCCCTCCCCTCGCCGTGCAAAGCCACGCCATTCTCTCGCCTTCTTCTTCTCTCTCGCGCTCGCCTTCTTCCTCTCTCTCGAGCTCGCACGCCTCCTCCAGTTCTTCCTCTCGCCCTCCATGGACCGCTTTCTCGGCGAGAACGCCGCGGCGAACAGATTCGGCCGCCGCCACTGATACGTCTCCAACGTATCTATAATTTTTGATGTTCGATGCTTGTTTTATACCAATTGCTACATGTTTTGCATCTAGTTTATATCACTTTTATACATTTTTTGGGACTAACCTATTAACAAGATGCCGAAACGCCAGTTCCTGTTTTCTACTGTTTTTGTATTCCAGAAAAGCTGGTCTGGAAATATTCTCGGAATTGGACGAAACTTCACGGGAGTCCCTATTTTGCCAGAACACACCAGATGGAGCAAATGAGCAACAGAGGAGGGCCTCCAGGGAGCCACACGCACCCAGGGCGCGCCTGACCCCTTGGCCGCGCCCTGGGGTGGTGTGGGCCCCTCGGGGGTCTCCAGCCGCCGCCCTTTCGCCTACTTATTCCCCCCGAGAAAATAACCCTAAGGGCCTGAGCCAAAATCCACGAAAAGTTCCAGAGACGCCGCCGCCGTCAACCCTAGCTCGGGAGGGTCCAGAACCTCTTCCCGGCACCCTGCCGGAGAGGGGAATCGTCACCGGAGGCTTCTACATCGCCATGCCTGCCTCCGGAGTGATGCGTGAGTAGTTCATCCTTGGACTACGGGTCCATAGCAGTAGCTAGATGGTTGTCTCTCCACTTTGTGCCATCATGTTTAGATCTTGTGAGCTGCCCTACATGATCAAGATCATATTATTGTAATGCTACATGTTGTGTTTGCTAGGATCCGATGAATATTGAATACTATGTCAAGTTGATTATCAATCTATGCCCTATGTTATTTATGATCTTGCATGCTTTCCGTTACTCGTAGATGCTTTGGCCAAGTAGATGCTTGTAACTCCAAGAGAGAGTATTTATGCTAGATAGTGGGTTCATGCCTCCGTTTAATCTGGGACAGTGACAGAAAGTTCTAAGGTTGTGGATGTGCTGTTGCCACTAGGGTAACCTAACGATGCTATGTCCACGGGCATATGTGTTTGTTTACATTACGCGCTTTACTTAATGCGATTATCCGTTGCTTGCAACTTAATACCAACGGGGAACTCGGATGACAACCCGGCGGTGGATTATTAGTCATAGACGCTGTTGGATAACGGTCTATGTATTATATCGTAATGCCCAATTAAATACCATAGTAATCATCATGTCATATTTATGCATTGTCATGCGCTCACTATTTGTCAATTGCCCAGCTGTAATTTGTTTACCCAACATGTTAGTTATCTTTTATGGAGAGACACCACTAGTGAACTGTGGACCCTGCTCCAATCTTTTACACTGATTAAACAACCACAAACTGCAAACTGTTCCTTTTTCATTCACTGAAATTTAATACTCATTTTCCACACGAGACGTTTAATCCTTTGTTTTCAGCAAGCCGGTGAGATTAACAACCTCACTGTTTTGTTGGGGCAAAGTATTGTGATTGTGTTGTGTGCAGGTTCCACGTTGGTGATCGTGTTGCGCCGTGCGGCCGCCAACAACCTTCAGAAGAGTTGCTGCTCCTACTGGTTCAATAAACCTTGGTTTCATACTGAGGGAAAACTTGCTGCTAGACTACATCAAACCTTCCTCTTGGGGTCTCCCAACGAGCAGGCACGCCTAGCAATCAAGACATTTTCTGGCGCCGTTGCCGGGGAGACAGCAGTCTTCTGCAAGGGGAGTTTCACGCTTCCAATCTCTTTACTTTGTTTTTGTCTTGCTTAGTTTACTTTTATCCAGTTATGTTTTGCTTGTTTACTTGGAAACCCATAAAAATTATAAAACTGAAAATCCTATAAAAACTTTTGCTATGGAAGAATTTACTAGAACCTCGATGTTGATGGAAGCTAGAGAATTATATATAAAGTATAGAGAATCAAGAGAGGGTAAAATCATGAGAGGCATGTTAAAAAAGTTAAATCAAATTGCTGAAATTTTGCTGGAACGCCATGATATAAATTGTTGCTCTGAACAGATACTAAACATCTTAAATTCCAATGTGGCTTTAGTGAAGAAGTTTTAATTATGAACTATCATTGGAATAACTATATTCATTTGGGAGTTGAAGAAGTAGAACAATTTGTTTTACTTACGGGAGCTTCTGAAATAGACTCCTTCATGGCTAAAAATTATGAAACTTGTGTTGCTTGTAATAAACTTAAAGAACGGTCTCTTTTATCTTGATTATTGCCTAGAAAATTTCAGCAATAATTGTTATATCATTGATTATAAAGAGAGACTCATTAATGCACAAGAATGTACTCACAATTTGCAGGAACCTGTGAAGAAGAAATTGCTGAAGCTGAAAGCTCATTGGATGAAAAGAGGAGGAGAGTGATGAACAAAAGAGGAAGAATGGATTAGCTACCCATGCCTACCTTCTAATGAGAGTAACTCTTTAACTCTTACATTATTTGATTGCCCTCCATGCTTACCAAAGGAGGATGAATGTTATGTTCCTGTGGATTCTCTTGAAATATTCCCTATGAGTAAAACTTGTGAGAATGATTATGCTACTGTTATTTATGATAATCCATGCTATTTTGATAAATCTTATGATAATCCTTTATTTGTGCCTAATATCGAAATGCATGGTAATGAGAAGTTTGTTTAGAAAATGTTTATGATAAAGCTCTAGATGATGGTCCTATATTGGTTGATAATATTAATTGTACTACTAATGAAAATGGGATTGGAGAGGTCTTGACTTTATCTAGGAGTCCCATACCTTTGAGAATGATCAATCATCTTGTTATAAAATTGTTAAAAGTGGGTTTGAAAGTTTTAATCCCACTATTTTTGAGCTTGATAAAAATTATGTGTTTGTAGATCATGAAAAGCATGCTTTATGTGATAGTTATATTGTTGAGTTTGTTCATGATGCTACTGAAAATTATTATGAGAGAGGAAAATATGGTTGTAGAAATTTTCATGGTACTAAAACACCTCTCTATATGCTGAAAGTTCTGAAGTTTCTTGTTTTTTATCTTCCTATGCTTGTCACTTTGTTCTTCATGAATTTATTTGTGTACAAGATTCCTATGCATAGGAAGTGGGTTAGACTTAAATGTGTTTCGAATTTGCTTCTTGATGCTCTTTTGCTTCATTTTCTATTTTATGTGAGCATCATTAAAACTATCAAGCCTAGCTAAAAGGCATTAAAGAAAAGCGCTTATGGGAGGCAACCCATTATTTTTATTTCTGCAATTTTTCTTTTATTGAGTCAAGGTGTTGTTTACTTCTGTAGCAACTCCTTTGTATCTTTATTTTCTCGCATTGTTGTGCCAAGAGTAGCCTCTAGTGTAAGATGATGCTTAATTTTGATTGCTGCGCAGAAACAGATTTTTGCTGTCACTGTACGAAATCCTAAAATCACCAGATTGTTGAAAAATCTGAATTTTTTGTGCGTAATCTTTATGAATGTCTGAATCTTTCATTAGTTCAAGTTTTTTATTGAGTTGTAAGTGCCTCGAAAAAATTCATCTTTACTGGCTGTTCTGTTTTGACAGATTCTGTCTCTGTTTTTTGCATTGTCTCTTGTGGGCTTTAGGCAAGGCTTCTCTATGGAGGGTGTAGCTAATGTTTTATTGAGTTCTTGCAATGTGTCACAACAGAACCAGTGGATTAAAATTTTTGAGTACTAACCCCTCTAATGAGATTTACTTTGAGTTTGGTGTGACGGAAGTTTTCAAGGGTCAAGAGAGAAGGATGATAATAGGATCAAGAAGAGTGAAGAGCTTAAGCTTGGGGAGGCTCCCATGGATCTCCCCAGCATATTTCAAGAAGACTCTCTTCATCGTCAAAATTATCAGGTCATCTCTAGTGAAACTATATTTTAATTCTTTCACATCATATGTGCTTTTCTTGGAGCGTCTGTGTGCTTTTATTTTCAGTATTGCTTTTATTTTCAATAAAGCTTGACTGGACCCTAGCATTCTTGATTGGGAGAGAGACACGCTCCGCTTTTTCATGAGAATACTCCTATTCTTCACTTATATTTGTTGAGTATTCATATCTAGCGCTGTTCAGCTTTTAGCTCTTGTTTTCATGTATCTCTTGTCAGAGCTATTAGCTTTCTTTTGTAGAAAGTACTCTCTTGCTTCACTTATATTTGTTTGGAGAGTTGATGAAATAAATTGATTGGTGTTTGGTTGGTTCAGAAAATGTTGCATGTGGTAATTGGTATAAGGAAAAACTTGCTTAATCTTGTAGATCACTAAATGGATAACTTGATGCTTGTCAATTGTTTTGAGTTAACAAGTAGATCATGATTAAATTGTGCATCACATGAGTTAAGCCTATTAGTGAAGAACTACCGTAAAGCTTGTTGAAAATTTGGTTTGCATCGGTGGTATCTCTAAGGTCTAGATATTTTCTAATAACAGGGTTTGGTTAACAAGGAAGACGGTATGAAGTCTTATAACGTTTGCAATATGTTTGTCATATAAAACTTGGTGTACGGGTTGATATTCTTGTTTGCTTACATAACCTTGCTAGCCTAAACTCTGTACTGAGAGGGAATGCTTCTCGTGCATCCAAATCCTTGAGCCAAAATCCATGCCATTTGTGTCCACCATAACTACCTATATGTGGTATTTCCTTGCCACTCCAAGTAAATTTTTCATGTGCTACCTTTAAATTATTCAAAATGTTATTATTCCCTTTTTGTGTCAATGTTTACTAGCTCATGAGGAATTAGTGTGGTTATTCTTTATTCTATTGTCAATGGACTTTTACACCTGGACTAGTGGCATATACATCCGCTTATCCAATTTGCAAAAAGAGCTGGCAACGGGGTGCCCAGTCCCAATTAATTACAACTTTAACCAATTAATTCTCTTCACACTTTTGCCCTGATTCATCAGTAAGCAATGACAAACAGTGAAATACCTGAATGTGTGTAAACCAAAGAGAAAGAGGGATGATCTGCCTTGCTGGTAGAAATAACGTCCTTCATGGGAGCCGCTCTTAAAAGTCCGTTTGACAGGTAGAATACTGTTCTCACCCGCTACCATTCGTTGACAATTAACAAACACCTCTCAAAAATAGATACTCCTCCATGGTATGTGATTGATGGAAGGCACCCGAGGATTCGGTTAGCCATGGCTTGTGTTAGCAAGGTTGGGAGGAGTATCAAATATTTTATGCAATCTCTATATGCTTTCAAAAACCTAAAAGCTCTAGCACATGATTAATCCCTGCTTCCCTCTGCGAAGGGCCTTTCTTTTACTTTTATGTTGAGTCAGTTTTCCTATTCTTTCTGTCTTCCACAAGCAAACACTAGTGTCAACTTTGTTACAACATGCGTTATATGCAATGTATTGGACTTGTTATACTACTTTGTGTTGACAATATCCATGAGATAAATATGTTGAAAGTTGAAGCAAATGCTGAAACTTAATTCTTCCTTTGTGTTGATTGAATACCTTTTATTAGAAACTATTGCTTTATGAGTTAACACTTATGCAAAACTGTTTGATGCTTGTCTCGAAAGTACTATTCATGAAAACGTTTAGCTTGTGTGATTCATTGTTTACTCATTATCTATTTGGTAGCAAATTATAGACCATTGACTTGGATCACTTCATTCATTTACATGTGCCTTGCAATATTATATGATCAAGATTATGATGGTAGCATGTCACCTCAAAAATTATTTTGTTTTTATCGTTTACCTACTCGAGGACGAGTAGGAACTAAGCTTGGGGATGCTGATACGTCTCAAACGTATCTATAATTTTTGATGTTCCATGCTTGTTTTATACCAATTGCTACATGTTTTGCATCTACTTTATATCACTTTTATACATTTTTTGGGACTAACCTATTAACAAGATGCCGAAGTGCCAGTTCCTGTTTTCTGCTGTTTTTGTATTCCAGAAAAGCTAGTCTGGAAATATTCTCGGAATTGGACGAAACTACACGGGGTCCCTATTTTCCAGAACACACCTGACGGAGCAAAGGAGCAACAGAGGAGGGCCACCAGGGCCACACGCACCAGGGCGCGCCCCTCTGCCGCGCCCTGGGTGGTGTGGGCCCCTCGGGGGTCTCCAGCCGCCGCCCTTTCGCCTACTTATTCCCCCCGAGAAAACCCTAAGCCTGAGCAAATATCCACGAAAAGTTCCAGAGACGCCGCCGCCGTCAACCCTAGCTCGGGAGGGTTCAGAACCTCTTCCCGGCACCCTGCCGGAGAGGGGAATCGTCACCGGAGGCTTCTACATCGCCATGCCTGCCTCCGGAGTGATGCGTGAGTAGTTCATCCTTGGACTACGGGTCCATAGCAGTAGCTAGATGGTTGTCTCTCCACTTTGTGCCATCATGTTTAGATCTTGTGAGCTGCCCTACATGATCAAGATCATATTATTGTAATGCTACATGTTGTGTTTGCTGGGATCCGATGAATATTGAATATATGTCAAGTTGATTATCAATCTATCTATGTTATTTAAGATCTTGCATGCTTTCCGTTACTCGTAGATGCTTTGGCCAAGTAGATGCTTGTAACTCCAAGAGAGAGTATTTATGCTAGATAGTGGGTTCATGCCTCCGTTTAATCTGGGACAGTGACAGAAAGTTCTAAGGTTGTGGATGTGCTGTTGCCACTAGGGATAACCTAACGATGCTATGTCCACGGGCATATGTGTTTGTTTACATTACGCACTTTACTTAATGCAATTATCCGTTGCTTGCAACTTAATACCAACGGGGGACTCGGATGACAACCCGGCGGTGGATTATTAGTCATAGATGCTGTTGGATAACGGTCTATGTATTATGTCGTAATGCCCAATTAAATATCATAGTAGTCATCATGTCATGTATGCATTGTCATGCGCTCACTATTTGTCAATTGCCCAGCTGTAATTTGTTCACCCAACATGTTAGTTATCTTTTATGGAGAGACACCACTAGTGAACTGTGGACCCCGGTCCATTCTTTTACACTGATTAAACAACCACAAACTGCAAACTGTTCCTTTTTCATTCTCTGCAATTTAATACTCATTTTCCACACCATACGTTTAATCCTTTGTTTTCAGCAAGCCGGTGAGATTGACAACCTCACTGTTTCGTTGGGGCAAAGTATTTGATTGTGTTGTGTGCAGGTTCCACGTTGGTGATCGTGCTGCGCCGTGCGGCCGCCAACAACCTTCTGAAGAGTTGCTGCTCCTACTGGTTCGATAACCTTGGTTTCATACTGAGGGAAAACTTGCTGCTGACTACATCAAACCTTCCTCTTGGGGTCTCCCAACGAGCAAGCACGCCTAGCAATCAACCACCTCCACAAAGAGGAGGCGCGCATGCTGTACGAGGCGGGATACCCCGTGCCGCCGGATATGCGCGTCCCAGGCGCGTCCGGCGGCCAGGGCGCCTGGGTGATCAGCGCGGGCGGTATCCCCGTGCCAGCGCCGCCAGAAGGAGCGGAGCGCGTCCAGGCGATCCAGGAGGTGCTCGCCGGTCTAACCGACGAGCAGGCTCGCCATCAAAGCCTCGTTCAACGAGGTCCTCCCGGCGCCGGACGATGTCGCCGAGGAATGGTCGCTGAGGAGCTACGCGGAGGAGGAGGTGGAGCGCCAGCGGCGCATCCTCGAGGAGGTGGAGCGCGAACGCGCGACGGCGCAGCGCCAGCGGGAGCGCCGCGAGCGCGCGACGGCTACTGGCGGCCGTCGCATTCCGCCTCCGCCACCGCCGCTGCCGTACTACATCCTCGACCCGAGCGACGAGGATGAGGACGCCCCACCGCGCCCGGGCCGAGCAGGTGGCGTGGCGGAGACGACGGCCAAGGCCCCAGCCGCCGTGCCGGAGACTCCGACGACTCCGACGCGGCGACGGCGACTACAGCCACATGATCTACATCCAACTGGGCATGTAGACGGCGTGTAGATCGCCTGTTTATCTTTTTTTATGTTTTTATTTTAAGTTCGTACTATGTAATCGGCGAATTTTCGCCCTATATGAATGAAATTCGCCTAGTTTGCTGTAGTTTGATGTATTTTCGCCTTTTTGAATATTTGGACCGAATTTGCGCCGAGGCTTGGGTTTGGACACGGCTGGGAATCGGGCCACCCAACGCGTGAAATAGCGCCGTTGCCCCCAAGGCGGGCCAAAATAGCGCTGTTTTTTTGGCCTGGGGAGGCACAACGGCTGGAGATGCCCTTAGTCCTAGAAGGCTACAACTGAAGTGCATCGAATTCTCAGCCGAACAGCAGTGGGATCTTCGAGCCATGACGCAAGGCAGTATGCCGGTATTGGCCTTGTGCTAGGGACGAAACCACAATGCACCACGACTGTTGCAGAAAAGGACGGAAGACCCTGGACGTTTTCGAGCTCCGAGAGCCGTACCGGCCTCATTTTAAAAGGGACGGACGTTTCTTGCCTTGCGCACTTGTGCAGGGGAATCTCCATTTCTCGTCAGAATCCTAGTGATATTTTCACTTTGTTCTTTCGGAAATTCCACGTGTTATTTCGTCTCCTTGCATTGCCAGTCACGTGGTAAATAGATGAAATGGAGAACGGCTGGCACTTGGTATTTATTTGCTTAGGATAGATCGGAAATGGCTGTGTCGACGTCGGCGCCGTCCGATGGCGTTAACTACGTTCGTAATCGTAACACGTGAGTCGCAAGCGAGAGATGGCTGCAGTCGCTGGCTCGCTGCACCCAGAAGGTAGTGTGAAGATTCGAGGCAGCGATCGATGGAAGTCAATTGTGCATGAAGACGTCGATCCACAAAAAATCGTCCAATTTCCATTGTCTTCGCGATGAATCCTGGCTAGTCTATTTTTTCGTCGTGCGACCTAGCTCACCACACGATAGGATTTGCGTTGCCTTTGTTGTCCGTAATCTTTTCGAATAACAACGCATTTTGGTGCCCAGATGCACGGGCAGATCGACCCGGTGATTTTTTTTTTTTGAGATAACAACTGATGGGATTTCAGCAATGGCGAAACCGATTACAAACGACTCCACAAAAAACGGAAAATACAATATGGACCCAGAAGACCACACACCGTACTTCCAAATCGCAATCAAGCCATCGTCCTCATCGTCACCAACCAAGTACAGGGACCGACCAGAAGCAGCACATCTTCAGACACCATCGAGTCACCGCCGCCACCTTCGCCACATTGGGCTTTGAACACCGCAGGAGTGCCCACCCGCAGGGTGAGAGCTAAGAACCTTTTCCAGATCATCGGGCAGGCAGGAGATGGGGAAGACCAGGCAGTACCTCCAATCCAAGATCCCCGAGCAGTAGGTCCCTACCATCGACGCCACGTCGAGCGGACTCCCCCCCTCGCCACCATGGCCGGTCGGAAGAAGCTTCAAGACGAGACAGTCGCATCTCAAAAAAAGACCATAAACAACCCTAACGAGGAAGGCGGTTGTACCATCCCCTTCCACTCTCTCGCCACCACGGCCGGCCGAGGGGAAGACAATAGCATCAGCAGCCCTCCGACTCCCGAACAAACTCCCGAAGCTCCACGGCAGAGTCGAAAAACGACCGCGCCCGGAGAGACCACCTTCTCCAAATCCGCAGATCTGAGAGGAAACCAGGCCAGCATCCCGCCGGCGCCGCCACAAGTGGCCTTGCCGAGATGGGGATCGAGCTCCAGCACCCTTATTCCGACGCGACGCCTCCTCCACCATCCGGACGGCGTCTCCAGTATCCCTAGCAGATCTCAATCCCCCACCACCGGCGATCCGACGAAGCTCCGCCGCCTCCATGGGATCCCCGCTGATTGAGAAGAAAACCCACCGCCGCCGGCCGCCCAGGCTTTGCCCAGGCGTCCTCGCCGGCGGCGGCGGAGGGGAGGGGGAGGCGGGGGCGGCCTTGGGTAGGGGGGCGGCGGCGCCCGGTGCAGGCGCGGCGGCGCCCGCACGGGAGCGGTTAGGGTTGGGGAGCGACTCGCTCGTGTGCCCTTATTTAGGGTACTCGGTGATTATTTTGGTTGGCCTGTTGGGGAGACTCCGGTGGTGTCTCACGTTTCAGGCAGCGGCATCACTCTATCCGTCCATCCGTCCCCTGGCCTGGCCCTCTGCCGCCAATGCACGCAGGCGTCTCTAGCCGCGAGGGAAAGCGGACGGTCCAGATCCTCTCCGGCCCAGCAGCGTGGCAGTACGCATGTGTTTGTCCTCTGCCGGTCTGACGCCGCTGTCATCGGCCAGAGAGAAGAAGATCTTGGAGGGTAGCTCGCTGGCGTGGACTCCTCCGTCGTCTCATCTGTGTGCGCGCGGTACGACCGGCCACGCGACGTCGACCTGTGGCTTCGGCTCTTGTCTCCATTATCCGGCCGGTGCTCCCACCTGGATGTGCACGCTTGTGGCCATGGGATCGAGGACGTCCTCCACCTCACAGGCTCCGGCTTCTCACAACTGCGCCGACCGCGCGAGTAGCTAGTACAGTGTCATGAACCTAGGGTTTCATGGATTCAAACAGCAAGGATACAGGAGCAATAGAGTTCAGATCGAGAGGAAGGAGAAGGAGATAGAGTTTCTTTGAAAAGAAAGTTGTTCTATTCGATAATCATCTGGAACCAGCATGGTCAGGCTTATAACACGCCTGCCGACTCACACGCACCACGCGGCCCACACACGGCCCACACACGGCCAACGTGACATTCCTGTGTCACTCTTCATCAGCCGTGTCTGGTGTAGATGCAGACGTGATAATGCCGCCGCCTTGAGAACCAGCATGTCCCCATGCTGGCGCATCCTTGAATCTGGCTCGAAGAACCTCGTAATCCTCCCAAGTAGCAACATTAGCCGGCAAGTTTGACCATTTAATCTTCACTTGGAGATGAGCAGAATTGCCTTTCTTGACCAGACGGCGCTCCAGAATTTCTTCAGGAAATATCTCCTCTGCATTCAATTCAACTGGCACCGGCAAAGAAAAAAATACTGGGGAATGATCAGGAATAAATGTTTTCAATTGAGAAACATGGAAAACCGGTTGAATAAGAGAAGTGTCAGGCAACTCCAGCTTATAGGCAGCATCACCAATTCGAGCCAACACTTTGAATGGCCCACAGAATTTGTAGGCCAGTTTAGGACAAGGACGACTGACCAAAGAATGCTGAGTGTAAGGTTGCAGCTTGAGAAGTACCTGCTCTCCCACCGTGAACTCCCTGTCAGAACGGTTGCGATCAGCAAATTGCTTCATACGATGGTGGGCACGCTCCAACTGATGCTTAAGAAATTCAGTAAAGGCAGCACGTTCCTGAACCATGTCAAACACTTCAGTATTAGCAGTCACTGGTATAGGAGGAATAAGGCCCAAATTCGGTTCATGACCATATAATGCCTTGAAGGGTGAACAGCCCAATGTGGTGTGATGATTGGTATTGAACCAATATTCCGCCAGAGATAACCATTGAGACCATTTCTTGGGTTGATCATGGATGGCACAACGTAGGTACATCTCCAAACACTGATTTGTACGCTCCGTCTGTCCATCCGTCTGTGGATGATACGCAGAACTCATCTGCAGCTCAGTTTGCAGGATTTTGAACAACTCCCGCCAGAATGAGCTAGTGAAAAGGCGAGCTCTGTCGGACACGATGGACAGGGGTATGCTGTGGAGCTTAACAACTTTATCCATAAAACTCCTTAGCCACATAAGAAGCCGTAAAAGGATGCTTTAATGGCAAAAGGTGGTTGTATTTGGTGAAACGATCAACCACTACAAGAATACATTGGATGTGGGCAAACCTTCGATGAAGTCCATGCTAATATCCTGCCAGGCACCTTCTGGAGGTTTCAAAGGAGACAGAAGACCAGGCAGCTTGCAATTCTCATGCTTGGCTTGCTGGCATACTTGTCATTGTTGGACAAAATTTTCCACGGCAGGTTTGAGACCAGACCAAGTGAACTGTTTCTTCACTCGTTGGTATGTACCCAGAATACCCGAATGTCCTCCAATAGGTGATGAATGGAATGCCTGATGACCCACAAGTATAGGGGGTGTATCGTAGTACTTTCGATAAATAAGAGTGTCGAACCCAACGAGGAGCAGAAGGTGCTGACAAGGAGTTTCGGTAAAGGTTTCACTGTAAACACTAGCAGACAAGTTTTTAGGGGTTTTTGATATAACAGATAAATAAAATATGAGTAAATCAAAGACAGTAATAATAATTGCAGCAAGTGGCCCAATCCTTTTTAGAGCAAAGGACAAGCCGGTTGGTTTACTTATGATGACAAAATGTTCTTGAGGACACACGGGATTCAGTCAAGTGCTTTCGCTTCATATAGTTGATTAATCTTTATTGTTTTGATAAGTGTTGTGTGGGTGAACCTATGCTAATGCACCGCCCTTACTTGGACTAATACATACTTGTGATTATACCCCTTATAAGCATCCGCAGTTACAAGAAAGTAATTAAGATAAATCTAATCACAGCCTTAAACTCTGAGATCCTACGCTCCCTTGTGCATCGGTTTACTAACAGGGGTTTAGGTTTCTGTCACTCCGGCAACCCCACAATTAGCAACCAAATACACAATGCATTCCCCTAGGCCCATAAAGGTGAAGTGTCATGTAGTCGACGTTCACATGACACCACTAAAAGAATAGCACCACAACTTAAATATCAAACCATTAAATATTACTCAACATAATTCACTACTAGCGACAGACTTCTCCCATGTCCTCAAGAACTAAATGAACTACTCACAAGACATCATTTGGATCATGATCAGAGGTAATTTAATGATGAATAACAATCTGAACATATACTTCAATTCACCGATAAAACTCAATAGCATCAACCACAAGGAGTAATTAACACCGGGAGAGTTTCCCCTATGAACTAGACAAAGTATAGCCCTAGATGTTACAGCGGAATGGGATGGAGCAGCGGTGATGATGGTGATGGCAGTGGAGATGATGATGATGATCCCGATGAAGTCCAGCGTGATGACGATGAGGATGGCGATGATCCCCCCTCCGGGAGGAATTTCCCCGGCAGATTTCTCCCTGCCGGAGAGCTTTTCTCTCTCTGTTGTTTCCGCCCGTGGAGGCGGCGAATATTTCTCTGGCTCCCTCGTTTAGGGTTGGGGGATGAAGTACGCGAAGGGGAGCGCCTGAGGTGGGCCAGGGGCACCACACCATGCCTGGCGCGGCCAAGGTGGGCCCGTGCCCAGGGGTGGTGTGGGCCCCTCCTGGCCCATCTCAGCCTCCCCTTTTGGCTGTCCATCTTCTGATAAAATAGGAACTTCTGTATTTGAAAGATTTTTAGAGCTCCAGAAATATAGTGTCTTGACGTGCTTTTTCCAGCTGAAATCTGACTCCGGCAGTTAATTATCCAATAATCATCAAACATGCAAAATAAGACAAAATAACATAAGTAACACTCTTAATATGAAATATATCATGAATAACAGTAAATTATGCTATAAAATAGTGATGCAAAATGGACGTATCAACCCCCCCAAGCTTAGACCTCGCTTGTCCCCAAGCGAAAGCTGAGCTCAGTAAACTAGAACAAAAGTTTATGGAGTGAAGCGTCGATAATAAAGAATACGGACAAGAAGCATCAGTATTACTAACAACACAAATCATTTTAAACAGCAACTACTCTTCATATAACCTAACTTGAACATGAGTAGTGAAACAACCACAATAAAAATACACGAAGGAAATTATAGATTAGTAATGGCATTCATTCTTGGTCATAGAACAATAAGCAATCAATACTTATCTTTCGAAAGGAGTCTTTATATTAGAGCTTATATTGCAGAACTTACATACTCAATTATCACACCTTCTTTACAGTCATTGATAACTTGCAAAGCTATATTCTTAGAGGCAAAAGTCTTTGTGCTAAGACAAGGAAGGATAAAAGACATGATCGACAATATTAATGATATATATGGTTGAATCACAACAACTCAAATGCTTGCTCAAGGAAGAAGGAAATAGGTGTACTGACTCAACATGAAAAGTAAAAGAAAGGCCCTTCGCAGAGGGAAGCAGGGATTAAGTCATGTGCTAGAGCTTTTAAGTTTTTGAAATCATATAGAGAGTAAAAATTAAGTTTTGAGAGGTGTTTGTTAATTGTCAACGAATGGTAGCGGTGAAAACAGTATTCTCCCTGTCAAACAGACTTTTAAGAGCGGCTCCCATGAAGGACGTTATTTCTACCAGCAAGGCAGATCATCCCTCTTTCTCTTTGGTTTACACATGCAGATATTTCACTGTTTGTCATTGCTTACTGATAATCAGGGCAAAAGTGTGAAGAGAATTAAGCGGTTAAAGTTGTAATTAATTGGGACTGGGCATCCCGTTGCCAGCTCTTTTTGCAAGTTATTGGATAAGCGGATGTATATGCCACTAGTCCAGGTAAAGTCTGTTTGACAAGTAGAATAAAGATAACCACACTACTTCCTCATGAGCTAGTAAACATTGACACAAAAGGGAATAATAACATTTTGAATAATTTAAAGGTAGCACATGAAAAATTTACTTGGAGTGGCAAGAAATACCACATATAGGTAGTTATGGTGGACACAAATGGCATGGGTTTGGCTCAAGGATTTGGATGCACGAGAAGCATTCCCTCTCAGTACGGTGGTTAAGGCTAGCAAGGTCATGTGGCAAGCATAAAAGTTGGGGATACACACAAATATACATGTAATAAAGCAACCATGCTATCTTCCCTGTAAGCACAAATGTTTTAACTCAAAGAATACTAATCTTATTGGCTAGCAAGAAAGAAAGATAAAGGGATAATATTTTTGCATGTAATTCCCTCCTTCTACTTAAGTTTTCATGGTATTGTTGCTAATGACCAATACTAAGTTTGCCACAACTAATATAATTTACTTGATGTACCCAAAAGTGGCGTCAATACCAATGGCAAGATCAGCACATAAAGAAGATTGCAGGCTAAAATAAAATGTACCGAAAGTAAAGGTGGAACTTCTCATTAATATTCTGAACAAAGACACACTCAAACCAACGGATACATGGATAACTAAAGGATTGACACTCCACATCGCAAACCATCTTATAAGATAACTTCTCTACTCATGATATGACCACGAAATTATAAAAACAAAAGGATAAAGATGATACTGGGCACTCCCCCAAGCTTGGAACAAGCCAAGGGAGTGCCATTACCCCTTGACGATTTAGGCTTGATCTCTTGGTGGTGAAGGTGGTACCACGCAATCGGGGTTAGGAAACGTTCGAGCATCCGGCGGAGCCTGTTATTCTCATCTTGAAGTATTTCCACCTCAGCTCTCAGGATACGAAATTGGTCACAAAACTCGTTCGTGGTTCGGAGAGCTTCAGCAGCTGCAGGGAAAACCGCAAATCTGGAATTGGTGGGGTGACTCCCTGCACATTATGAGAAAAAGCACGTTGAGATTAATTGATCCCACAAAGGTGGAGTTGCTCGGCCTTGATTCTCCTTGTTGGCGAGGCTGGCCAGCTTGCACTCTCTCTGATGCTTCGATCCATGTCAGCTCTCCTAGCAGCAATCTCCTCCTCCGTCGCCCAACCGACGAAGGTTCCCTCTTCCACATCGCGTTCGAGTTCACGTCGGCGCCTTGCTGCATACTTCTCACATACGCTCCTCGCGACGCCATGTAGGGACTTGAAATTCCTGTCAGAACAGCTTGAAAACGACGCGAAAAACACGATATACGGACCTCGGGAGATCCGGGTGAATATATAGCAAAAAGTTTTACAACAAAAGGAAGGTACAGGACGAAACGGGGTCGGAGACGGGCTCCGAGGGCCCACACACCCCGGCGCGGCCAGGGTGGGGCCCGCGCCCAGGGGTGGTGTGGTGCCCTCGGGCACCGTTTCCTACCCTTTTCCGACTCATAATTTTCCATATTATGTAAAAACAACAAATATTTAGGTTGGAAAGTAAATCGCGAACTTTTTCTTACCGAAACTGTTACCTATTCCAAATCAGCTTTGCAGTTGTCTGAATTTGACTTTTTATAAAATCCTCTGGAGTTACCACTTTGATAAAATCAACATCTTCATTATAAGAATCTCCAGAAATGTAATGCTTGAGTCTTTGACCATTAACCACTTGTGGTCTGTCCCCATCTAGTGAATTGATTTTAATCGCACCTGAGCGATAGACCTCCTCATGATATAAGGTCCTTCCCATTTTGAAAGTAATTTTCCTGCAAAAAATCTGAGACGAGACCTATACAATAAAACTTTTTCACCTACGTTAAATTCTCTCTTAAGAATTCTTCTATCATGCCATTGCTTAACTTTCTCTTTAAAGAGCCTAGCATTTTCATAAGCTGCATTTCTCCATTCATCTAAAGAATTCAAATTAAGCAATCTCTTTTTACCGGCAAGTTTAAAATCTCTATTAAGTTCTTTCACCGCCCAATAGGCTTTATGTTCTAATTCTAGAGGCAAATGACAAGCTTTTCCATAAACCATTTTGTAAGGAGACATTCCCATAGGATTTTTATAAGCAGTTCTATAAGCCCACAAAGCATCGTTAAGCTTTTTAGACCAATTTTTTCTAGATTTATTAACAGTCTTTTGCAAAATAGATTTAATCTCTCTATTTGATAATTCTACTTGACCACTTGTTTGGGGATGATATGGTGAAGCAATTCTATGATTAACATCATACTTAGCTAGAGTTTTTCTAAAAGCACCATGAATAAAATGAGAACCACCATCAGTCATGAGATATCTAGGCACACCAAACCTTGGAAAGATAATATCTTTAAGCATTTTTAATGATGTCTCACCATCAGCACTAGAAGTTGGTATAGCTTCTACCCATTTAGTAACATAATCAACAGCAACAAGTATATGAGTATAACCATTTGAGGAGGAAAAGGACCCATAAAGTCAAATCCCCAACAGTCGAAAGGTTCAATAACAAGAGAATAATTCATAGGCATTTCATTACGTCTACTAATGTTACCTACTCTTTGACATTCATCACATGATAAAACAAATTTTCTAGCATCTCTAAAAAGGGTAGGCCAATAAAAACCTGATTGTAGAACCTTTTGTGCAGTTCTATCTCCAGCGTGATGTCCTCCATAAGCACTTCCATGGCATTTGCTCAATATTTCTTTCTGTTCATACTCAGGAACACATCTTCGCATAATGCCATCTACTCCTTCTTTATACAAATGTGGGTCATCCCAAAAATAATGCCTCAAATCATAAAAAACTTTCTTCTTTGCTGAGCTGTAAAGGTCGGAGGCAAATACTTGGCAACAATAAAGTTAGCATAATCAGCATACCAAGGACTTTCGCGTGAGCTTACCTTTATCGCAGCCAATTGTTCATTTGGAAAACTATCATTAACAGGTATAGGATCATCTGAAATGTTTTCTAATCTAGACAAATTATCAGCAACAGGATTTTCAGCACCTTTCCTATCTACAATATGTAAATCAAATTCTTGCAGTAAAAGTACCCATCTTATGAGCCTAGGCTTAGCATCTTTTTTTCCATAAGGTATCTAATAGCAGCATGATCAGTGTGAATAGTAACTTTTGAATCAACAATATAAGGTCTAAATTTATCACAAGCAAAAACAACTGCTAAAAATTCCTTTTCAGTAGTAGCATAATTCTTTTGAGCGGCATCAAGTGTCTTACTAGCATAATGAATAACATTTAATTTCTTGTCTACCCGCTATCTGATACGTCTCAACTGTATCTATAATTTTTGATGTTCCATGCTTGTTTTATACCAATTGCTACATGTTTTGCATCTACTTTATATCACTTTTATACATTTTTTGGGACTAACCTATTAACAAGATGCCGAAGCGCCAGTTCCTGTTTTCTGCTGTTTTTGTATTCCAGAAAAGCTAGTCTGGAAATATTCTCGGAATTGGACGAAACTTCACGGGAGTCCCTATTTTGCCAGAACACACCAGATGGAGCAAAGGGGCAACAGAGGAGGGCCACCAGGGAGCCACACGCACCCAGGGCGCGCCTGACCCCTTGGCCGCGCCCTGGGGTGGTGTGGGCCCCTCGGGGGTCTCCAGTCGCCGCCCTTTCGCCTACTTATTCCCCCTGAGAAAATAACCCTAAGTGCCTGAGCCAATATCCACGAAAAGTTCCAGAGACACCGCCGCCGTCAACCCTAGCTCGGGAGGGTCCAGAACCTCTTCCCGGCACCCTGCCGGAGAGGGGAATCGTCACCGGAGGCTTCTACATCGCCATGCCTGCCTCCGGAGTGATGTGTGAGTAGTTCATCCTTGGACTACGGGTCCATAGCAGTAGCTAGATGGTTGTCTCTCCACTTTGTGCCATCATGTTTAGATCTTGTGAGCTGCCCTACATGATCAAGATCATATTATTGTAATGCTACATGTTGTGTTTGCTGGGATCCGATGAATATTGAATACTATGTCAAGTTGATTATCAATCTATGCCCTATATTATTTATGATGTTGCATGCTTTCCGTTACTCGTAGATGCTTTGACCAAGTAGATGCTTGTAACTCCAAGAGAGAGTATTTATGCTAGATAGTGGGTTCATGCCTCCGTTTAATCTGGGACAGTGACAGAAAGTTCTAAGGTTGTGGATGTGTTGTTGCCACTAGGGGTAACCTAACGATGCTATATCCGTGGGTATATGTGTTTGTTTACATTACGCGCTTTACTTAATGCGATTATCCGTTGCTTGCAACTTAATACCAACGGGGAACTCGGATGACAACCCGGCGGTGGATTATTAGTCATAGACGCTGTTGGATAACGGTCTATGTATTATGTCGTAATGCCCAATTAAATACCATAGTAATCATCATGTCATATTTATGCATTGTCATGCGCTCACTATTTGTCAATTGCCCAGCTGTAATTTGTTTACCCAACATGTTAGTTATCTTTTAAGGAGAGACACCACTAGTGAACTATGGACCCCGGTCCATTCTTTTACACTGATTAAACAACCACAAACTGCAAACTGTTCCTTTTTCATTCACTGCAATTTAATACTCATTTTCCACACGAGACGTTTAATCCTTTGTTTTCAGCAAGCCGGTGAGATTGACAACCTCACTGTTTCGTTGGGGCAAAGTATTGTGATTGTGTTGTGTGCAGATTCCACGTTGGTGATCGTGTTGCGCCGTGCGGCCGCCAACAACCTTCAGAAGAGTTGCTGCTCCTACTGGTTCGATAAACCTTGGTTTCATACTGACGGAAAACTTGCTGCTAGACTACATCAAACCTTCCTCTTGGGGTCTCCCAACGAGCAGGCATGCCTAGCAATCAAGACATTTTCTGGCGCCGTTGCCGGGGAGACAGCAGTCTTCTGCAAGGGGAGTTTCACGCTTCCAATATCTTTACTTTGTTTTTGTCTTGCTTAGTTTATTTTATTTTATCTTGTTTGCTTTCAATTATCAAAAACACAAAAAAATTAGTTACTTGCATTTAGTTTATCTTCAGTTTTGTTTTCTGTTAGTTATCATGTCTAGCCCTATTTCTGTAGTAATGTCACCTGAGGAAGAGATTATCACTTTTAAGCAAGGAAGTGAGGAGAGTTTTAAAGATGTTTGGTCTAGAATATTTGAGTCATATGCTAAAACTGAACCTAGAATGACTCTAAGCCTGCTCCTCAGTAGCTTCTATTTTGATCTTGTTCTTTGCTACAGATATGCCTTAGATGCTGTGGTAGGAGGAGATTTCCTTCGGCATGATGGGGATCAAGCTTTTAATGCTATTAAAAAGTTGATTACAATTTCTAGCCCTCCAATTAGTAAAATTGATTCAGTTCTCACAAGCATAAATGATAGATTAAATGCTCTTGAAACAAATATATCTGGTCTAAAAGAAGGGTATAATCAGATTCGTGAACATTATGATAATGAGCCAATAAACTTTGAACCATCGGGATGGATTCCATCTGCGAAAGTTGTTATCAATGGTGAAACCTTCCATGCTCGATGTGATATCATGTCTGAATTTTGTTTAATGCCTAGGGAAATTTATGATTCCGTAAACCTTTGGGAGCTTTCTAAATGTGAAAGTCTGATAACTCTGGTTGATAATACCATTAAAATACCAAAAGGAGCAGCTGAAGGGGTATTTACAAAACTCCTGGGGATAACAGTATCTATTGATTATGTTGTCATTGAATGTGCAGGAACAGGACAAATTACGCTTGGGAGATCCCTGCTGAAACCCTTTGGAGCAATAATAGACATGGGCCAAGGAGTTATGAATTTCACCTCCTCACCTATGTGCAACCAAATATTTCCTAAAAGTAAGGGTAGGAAAGGTAAGCGTAAGATTGTTGATGCTTCTTCATTTGGTGATACTTGATGCATGCTTTGTGCCTAGCTAAAAGGCGTTAAAGAAAAGCGCTTATGGGAGGCAACCCATTATTTTTATTCCTGCAATTTTTCTTTTATTGAGTCAAGGAGATTGTTTACTTCTGTAGCAACTCCTTTGTATCTTTATTTTCTCGCATTGTTGTGCCAAGGTAGCCTCTAGTGTTAAGACGATGCTTAATTTTGATTGCTGCGCAAAAACAGATTTTTGCTGTCCACTGTACGAAAATCCTAAATTCACCAGATTGTTGAAAAAATCTGAAATTTTTTGTGCGTAATCTTTATGAATGTATGAATCTTTCATTAGTTCAAAGTTTTTTGATCTGAGCGTTGTAAGTGCCTCGAAAAAATTCATCTTTACTGGTTGTTCTGTTTTGACAGATTCTGTCTCTGTTTTTTTTTGCATTGTCTCTTGTGGGATTTAGGCAAGGATTTCTATTGGAGGGCTGTAGCTAATGTTTTATTGAGTTCTTGCAATGTGTCACAACAGAACCAGTGGATTAAAAATTTTGAGTACTAACCCCTCTAATGAGATTTACTTTGAGTTTGGTGTGACGAAAGTTTTCAAGGGTCAGGAGAGAAAGGTGATAATAGGATCAAGAAGAGTGAAGAGCTTAAGCTTGGGGAGGCTCCCATGGATCTCCCCAGCATATTTCAAGAAGACTCAAGCGTCTAAGCTTGGGGATGCCTTGGGCATCCCCTTCTTCATCGTCAAAATTATCAGGTCATCTCTAGTGAAACTATATTTTAATTCTTTCACATCATATGTGCTTTTCTTGGAGCGTCTGTGTGCTTTTATTTTCATTATTGTCTTTTTATTTTCAATAAGCTTGACTGGACCCTAGCATTATTGATTGGGAGAGAGACACGCTCCGCTTTTTCATGAGAATACTCCTATTCTCCACTTATATTTGTTGAGTATTCATATCTAGCGCTGTTCAGCTTTTAGCTCTTGTTTTCATGTATCTCTTTTCAGAGCTATTAGCCTTCTTTTGTAGAAAGTACTCTCTTGATTCACTTATACCTATTTGGAGAGTTGATTAAATAAATTGATTGGTGTTTGGTTGGTTCAGAAAATGATGCATGTGGTAATTGGTATAAGGAAAAACTTGCTTAATCTTGTAGATCACTAATATGGATAACTTGGTGCTTGTCAATTGTTTTGATTTAACAAGTAGATCATGATTAAATTTGTGTATCACATGAGTTAAGCCTATTAGTGAAGAACTACCGTAAAGATTGTTAAAAATTTGGTTTGCATCGGTGGTATCTCTAAGGTCTAGATATTTTCTAATAAACGGGTTTGGTTAACAAGGAAGACGGTATGAAGTCTTATAACGTTTGCAATATGTTTGTCATATAAAACTTGGTGTACGGGTTGATATTCTTGTTTGCTTACATAAACCTTGCTAGCCTAAACTCTGTACTGAGAGGGAATGCTTCTCGTGCATCCAAATCCTTGAGCCAAAATCCATGCCATTTGTGTCCACCATAACTACCTATATGTGGTATTTCCTTGCCACTCCATGTAAATTTTTCATGTGCTACCTTTAAATTATTCAAAATGTTATTATTCCCTTTTTGTGTCAATGTTTACCAGCTCATGAGGAATTAGTGTGGTTATTCTTTATTCTGGTTGTCAAATGGACTTTTACACCTGGACTAGCGGCATATACATCCGCTTATCCTCTAATTTTGCAAAAAGAGCTGGCAACGGGGTGCCCAGTCCCAATTAATTACAACTTTAACCATTAATTCTCTTCACACTTTTGCCCTGATTCATCAGTAAGCAATGACAACACAGTGAAATATCTGCATTTGTGTAAACCAAAGAGAAAAAGGGATGATCTGCCTTGCTGGTAGAAATAACGTCCCTATGGGAGCCGCTCTTAAAAGTCCGTTTGACAGGTAGAATATTGTTATCACCCGCTACCATTCGTTGACAATTAACAAACACCTCTCAAAAATAGATACTCCTCCATGCACTAGTACAGAACGACACATCGGATACCCCTCTATGGAAACGGCAGGTGTTAGGCGACGGAGAATCGCGCTTTCCACGCGGCCGGTGCGTACAAACCTGACCAGGCCCGCCTACATTGGCAACGGACCCTTTCCAATCTCCGTCACCTATTATATTGGCAACGGTTAATAAAATTGTCCGTTTCCAATATTTGCCTCTATGGTAACGGATAGAAATTTCCAACCGTTGAAAATGTTGATACGTGGAGGCTAGCGAATGGGCAGATGGGGAGGTGGGCGGAGCAGACCCGCGAGTATAAATGGCGAGAGGTACCAGGCAGCGGTCTCTTTGAAGCCCCAGTCTATCGCCTATAGTTATTCAAACTTCGCCAGATCCCCTCCGTCCAAATCCATGGCGAGAGGTACCAGCAGCGGTTGCGGCCATGGACGAGGGCGAGGCCGTGGTAGGGGCGCAGCGGCAATGCCATGCCGTCGGTGTCGCCCTCACCGTCCTCTGAAGACATGTCCCCGGCGAGAGGTACCATCAGCGGTCGCGGCCGTGGACGTGGGCGCGGCCGTGGACGAGGGCGCGGCCGTGGTAGGGGCGCAGCCGCACCACGCCGTCGGTGTCGCCCTCACCGTCCTCTGAAGACATGTCCCCGGAGCTGCGCGGCTTCGAGTTCTTGGTTATCCTGTACAAGGGCATCGAGAGCCGCCTGAGGCTCCCGAGGGTGTTCGCAGAGAAGCTCCAAGGCATGGTGGCAGCTACCATGCATCTGAAGATGGAGGACTGCGAGAACGGCAGCTGGGCGGTGAAGACGGCCGTGAGTGCCGGGGGGGATTTGTACCTCGGCCAGGGATGGAAGTCATTCGCCCAAGCGTACAAGCTTGAGCAGGAGCACTTTTTGTGCTTCGAGTTCGACGGCGACAACGGGTTCTTCATCAAGATCTTCGACGGTACCTTATGCCGGAGGGACGCACTCGTGTACAGCGACGACGAGCCCGAGTCTTCATCAGCAGCTGCTAGTAGTAGCATTAGCTAGTATTAGCATATATGTAATCGTTTACTTCATTATCAAGTCCGTATATAGTAGCACTAGCTGCTAAGTGGTCTCTCGCTGGTGTAAAATCAATGGAAACGGTTATATAAAATGTCCGTTGCCAATGTGGCGCTTATATATACTGCCGGCTCGGTCTCATTATCACTCTCTCACTTGTCTCTCTTCCAACCCTAGCCGCCGCACACTGTGGCTTTCAACTCTCCTCACTCTCTCTAATGGCTTCCTCTGTCGGCGCTTCTAGATCCGGCCATCGCGGCCGCGGCTCTAGCCGCCGCGGCAGCACCGTTCTAGCGGCAGCCCTTCGTGAGGGGAAGGTCGGTCTGGAGGCAACCATGCGTCCGCTAATGATGCGGCAGCGCCACCATCTGACGCCCTCCTCCTCCGGTGATGCCCGGCTTCTTCTGAGCCAGGCCGATGTGGAGGAGGTCATTCATGAGGTGGTGGTGCAGCACCTCCGGCGGATCTACCAGCAGAAACCCATCTGGAGGAGGAAGTGGCCGATCTGGAGGAGGAAGTGGCCGATCTGGAGGTGGTGGAGGATCTGTAGGTGGTGTCTGATCTGGAGAAGGAGGAGGAGGTGGATGTCGACGAAGGAGAAGGAGGAGGAGGTGATTGCGTCGCAGCGCGCTGGTAGCATCTCAGCGCATCTGGCAGAGGCCTGCACCTCCTCTCCCGCCGGTGAAAGGTATAAATCTTTCTGTGACCGGCTGTGATGCCGATGAACTAGGTTCTACGTATGAGCATTTCATCACATAAACAAATTCCTAGTGCAAATTCACACATACATGTTCTGATAATTACAAACACTTATTGTTAAAGCACCAACTTTACAAACTAGTTAAACACCCACATCCAAAGCCTATTGCAATTCACCTAGGGCATTCTTGCACCTAGGGCAGAGCATTTCCTGCCATGTTGGACGTAGCCTGTCCTTCAAGGTTAGGATCTTGCGATACAACTCATAGGTCACGTACCCATCTATTGCTGCGTAGTCGAGGTTAACTTTGTGCAGCGGCATCCACTCCCAAAAATCGTGCTGGTTGGATGGGAACTCCTTCTTCATGTTGGCGTATGATTTGTCGATGAGGTCTGCCGCTAGATCACCCATTCCGTCCCTCTCGTCTCCACCCTTGATTTTGTATACGAGTTGGATGTCCACGTAGTACTCCGGTGGAATGTGGAAGCCGGCAGAAGAAAGAACCTTGCTGTCGTTGGTGATGTCCACGCTTGCGAAGGTGATATTCTTGCGTTCAAAGAATTTGCCCAACTCTGGACAATTCTTCTTGGACTTGCACCAGTGGAACACGAGGACATGCTGGCGCATGGCGAGTTGCAGGACAGACATGTGCCGACGATTACGGGTGTACTCGATGTCAAGGCCGATGAACCGATGCTTCTCCTCTGTTAGCCATTCCTCGTACTTGCCGAGGATCCGCTCCACGGTATGCTCCTCGTTCGTGTACACCACCTCCAGAACGGTGCCGTGGGTACGGACGGTAGTTGTCTCTGTTGTTCTGTTGCGGTCGTCCATGGCGGGTGGGGGATTGGGGTGGAACGAGGAAGAAGAGAAGGAAGGAATGCGAACTGTCTGCCACCGAACAGAGCAGTTCCTGGATATTTGCCGTCGATCTTAGCAGTTTCTCGAAAATGGCAACCGAACAAAGCAGTTGCTGGAAAATAGCCACCGGTTTTTTATATCCAGATGTATTTTGTACATTTCGCTAATCTTTTTTTTCTTTCATGCAGGAGTTTATTTCGGCAACACTGCATAAAAGTACCAATGTACCATTCCGAGAACCAAAAACCTTAAGGCAAGGAAATTTCGTGGATACTGGTCTCGGAGTGGGTACAACGACGACCGAGAGCTCATAGAAGGTGAGCTCCAAGTCAAAGATGGAACGCTGGCTTAATTAAGCCAGCCTTCCATCTTGTTAGGTTAGTTGCTTATAGGTTTAGAGTTCATGATTGTAGTCAAAGTGTAATAGGTGATATTACATTATGCCAATGTGTGATAGATATGATTGTAGTCAAATTGTAAAAAACGGTGATATTATTGTATACCAATGTAATGATGGCATTTGTTCTATGTTATGAATTAAATAACGTTTTAGTGCATTGTGCGATCAGCCTTTCATGTATTATGGCATATAACCGAAATATGAGAAAAGCTCAGTGCAAACGGGTAGATGGAAAACTCTGTATCCGATGTAGGAAAACTAAAGCAACGGAGGTCTGCGCACAACCGTTGCCAAATGGAGACCTCATCGGAAACGGTTTTTGGCCTACGTTACCGATGAAGGCCATCACATCAGTGACAGAGGCGGGGACACGGACCCTTTCTCCGTTGCCGAAGGGGTTTTTGGCCCGTTTCCGATGTGTCGTTCTGTACTAGTGATGGTATGTGATTGATGAAAGGCACCCGAGGATTCGGCTAGCCATGGCTTGTGTTAGCAAGGTTGGGAGGAGTATCAAATATTTTATGCAATCTCTATATGCTTTCAAAAACCTAAAAGCTCTAGCACATGACTTAATCCCTGCTTCCCTCTGCGAAGGGCCTTTCTTTTACTTTTATGTTGAGTCAGTTTTCCTATTCTTTCTGTCTTCCACAAGCAAACACTAGTGTCAACTTTGTTACAACATGGGTTATATGCAACATATTGGACTTGTTATACTACTTTGTGTTGACGATATCCATGAGATAAATATGTTGAAAGTTGAAGCAAATGCTGAAACTTAATTCTTCCTTTGTGTTGATTGAATACCTTTTATTAGAAACTATTGCTTTATGAGTTAACACCTATGCAAAACAGTTTGATGCTTGTCTTGAAAGTACTATTCATGAAAACGTTTAGCTTGTGTGATTCATTGTTTACTCATTATCTATTTGGTAGCAAATTATAGACCATTGACTTGGATCACTTCATTCATTTACATGTGCCTTGCAATATTATATGATCAAGATTATGATGGTAGCATGTCACTTCAAAAATTATTTTGTTTTTATCGTTTACCTACTCGAGGACGAGCAGGAACTCAGCTTGGGGATGCTGATACGTCTCCAACGTATCTATAATTTTTGATGTTCCATGCTTGTTTTATACCAATTGCTACATGTTTTGCATCTACTTTATATCACTTTTATACATTTTTGGGACTAACCTATTAACAAGATGCCGAAGCGCCAGTTCCTGTTTTCTGCTGTTTTTGTATTCCAGAAAAGCTAGTCTGGAAATATTCTCGGAATTGGACGAAACTTCACGGGAGTCCCTATTTTTCCAGAACACACCAGATGGAGCAAAGGGGCAACAGAGGAGGGCCACCAGGAGCCACACGCACCCAGGGCGCGCCTGACCCCTTGGCCACGCCCTGGGGTGGTGTGGGCCCCTCGGGGGTCTCCAGCCGCCGCCCTTTCGCCTACTTATTCCTACCGAGAAAATAACCCTAAGTGCCCGAGCCAATATCCACGAAAAGTTCAAGAGACGCCGCCGCCAGCAACCCTAGCTCGGGAGGGTCCAGAACCTCTTCCCGGCACCCTGCCGGAGAGGGGAATCGTCACCGGAGGCTTCTACATCGCCATGCCTGCCTCCGGAGTGATGCGTGAGTAGTTCATCCTTGGACTACGGGTCCATAGCAGTAGCTAGATGGTTGTCTCTCCACTTTGTGCCATCATGTTTAGATCTTGTGAGCTGCCCTACATGATCAAAATCATATTATTGTAATGCTACATGTTGTGTTTGCTGGGATCCGATGAATATTGAATACTATGTCATGTTGATTATCAATCTATGCCCTATGTTATTTATGATCTTGCATGCTTTCCATTACTCGTAGATGTTTTGGCCAAGTAGATGCTTGTAACTCCAAGAGAGAGTATTTATGCTAGATAGTGGGTTCATGCCTCCGTTTCATCTGGGATAGTGACAGAAAGTTCTAAGGTTGTGGATGTGCTGTTGCCACTAGGGGTAACCTAACGATGATATGTCCACGGGCATATGTGTTTGTTTACATTACGCGCTTACTTAATGCGATTATCCGTTGCTTGCAACTTAAAACCAACGGGGAACTCGGATGACAACCCGGCGGTGAATTATTAGTCATAGACGCTATTGGATAACGGTCTATGTATTATGTCGTAATGCCCAATTAAATACCATAGTAATCATCATGTCATATTTATGCATTGTCATGCGCTCACTATTTGTCAATTGCCCAGCTGTAATTTGTTTACCCAACATGTTAGTTATCTTTTAAGGAGAGACACCACTAGTGAACTGTGGACCCCGGTCCATTCTTTTACACTGATTAAACAACCACAAACTGCAAACTGTTCCTTTTTCATTCACTGCAATTTAATACTCATTTTCCACACGAGACGTTTAATCCTTTGTTTTCAGCAAGCCGATGAGATTGACAACCTCACTGTTTCGTTGGGGCAAAGTATTGTGATTGTGTTGTGTGCAGATTCCACGTTGGTGATCGTGTTGCGCCGTGCGGCCGCCAACAACCTTCAGAAGAGTTGCTGCTCCTACTGGTTCGATAAACCTTGGTTTCATACTGATGGAAAACTTGCTGCTAGACTACATCAAACCTTCCTCTTGGGGTCTCCCAACGAGCAGGCACGCCTAGCAATCACTATCCAAGAACAGCTCCTACAGCAAAATCACTAGCATCACACATTATTTCAAAAGGTAAAGTCCAATCAGGAGGTTGAACAACAGGAGCTGTGATTAAAGCCTTTTTTAGAGTTTCAAAAGCTTCCTTGCAATCATCATCAAAAACAAAAGGTACATCTTTTTGAAGAAGATTAGTGAGGGGTTTTGAAATTTTAGAGAAATCTTTAATAAACCTCCTATAAAACCGGCATGACCAAGAATACTACGGATACCTTTCACATCCCTTGGACAGGGCATTTTCTCGATTGCTTCAACTTTAGCTCTGTCCACTTCAATACCTCTTTCAGAAATTTTGTGCCCTAGGACAATTCCTTCATTAACCATGAAATGACATTTCTCCCAATTAAGAACAAGATTAGTCTCCTCACATCTCTGCAAAACTTTATCAAGATTGTGCAAGCAATTATCAAAGGAAGTTCCGTAGACGGAAAAATCGTCCATGAATACTTCCACAATTTCTTCACAAAAACCATGAAAAATAGCAGACATGCATCTTTGGAACGTAGCAGGAGCATTACACAAACCAAAAGGCATACGTCTATAAGCATAAGTTCCATAAGGACAAGTAAAAGTAGTTTTCTCTTGATCTTGTGCTTTAACAGCAATTTGTGAGAATCCAGAATAACCATCAAGGAAACAAAAATGAGTTTTCTTAGACAACCTTTCTAACATTTGATCAATAAAAGGCAAAGGATAATGATCTTTCTTAGTTACTTTATTGACCTTTCTAAAATCAATGCACATCCTATACCCAACTACTACTCTTTGAGGAATAAGTTCATCATTTTCATTTGGTACAACAGTAACTCCTCCTTTCTTAGGGACACAATGCACAGGACTTACCCATCTACTATCAGCAATAGGATAAATTATACCAGCATCAAGAAGTTTTAATACCTCATTTCTTACCACTTCTTTCATCTTAGGGATCAACGACGCTGATGCTCAACAACAGGTTTTGCATCGGTTCAATGTTGATGGCATGTTGACATATAGTAGGAGAAATCCCCTTTAAATCATCCAAAGTGTATCCCATAGCTCCTCGATGTTTCTTTAGTACTTCTAATAGCCTTGCTTCTTCATTACCTGAAAGTTTAGAACTAATAATAAAGGATATATTTCTTTCATCAAGATAAACATATTTAAGATTATCAGGCAAAGGTTTTAAATCGAAACAGGATCTTCCTTAGGAGGCGCTGAGGTACCCAAATCTTCCACAGGCAAATTATGCTTAAGTATTGGTGGTTGACGAAGAAAGATTGTCAATCTCATTCCTTCCTCCATAAATACTTCACTTTCGTGTTCCTCCATGAATTGCTGCAAGGCATTGTTAGGAGCAACAGCAATAGAAGCAAGTTGTTCAACTTAAATTCTCATTAGGTAATTCAGTTTCATAAAGTTTTTACCAAACTTAGAAAATTAATCATAAGATTCTCCATTAAATTTAGTATAAATTTTCTCTTTCTTACAATCTATAATTGCACCACATGTATTCAAGAAAGGCCTACCAAAAATAATGGGACAGTTTTACTAGCAACAGAACCAAGTACTAGAAAATCAGCAGGGTATTTAGTCTTACCACATAAAACTTCAACATCTCTCACAATACCAATTGGAGGATAGTTTCTCTATTAGCAAGCTGAATAACCACATCAATCTCCTCAAGTTCGCAAGGACCAATTTCATGCATAATTTCTTTATAAAGATCAAAAGGAATAGCACTAGAACTTGCACCAATATCACATAAACCATAATAGCAATGTTCTCCTATTTTGACTGAAAGCACAGGAACACTTGTTTTCCTAGCTCTACTGGGATGTGAAACAATATTAGAGGCATCTTCACAAAAGATAATATGTCCTCCTTCTACATTTTCAGTTACCAAATCCTTTACTATTGCTATTGTGGTTCAACCGCTATTTGTTCAGCAGGTTCTAAAGCTTTCTTTGCACTTTTATTAACCACACTAGCTATGATAGAATGTTCCTAATTTTAACAGGAAAAGGTGGTTTCTCAATATAAGGTTCTGGCAAGATACGATCAACAGTATGAACTTCAATGTTTTTAATATTGGCAGAATTAGTATTATCTTTATAAGGCAATGATACTTATTGCAACTTTCTTTAGGAACATCAAGATAAGAGGCAAAAGCCTTGTAACAGTTTGCAATAACTTGAGAATCAAGACCATACATATCATAGAGATTACGAAAATTATCAGTATTCATAAAAGTTTTAATGCATTCGTAATCATACTTTATACCTGATTCTCTACCTTTGTCGTTCTCCCATCCTTCAGTATTTTCCTCAATCCGATCAAGAAGGTCCCATTTAACTTCTCTTTATTACGTAAATGATCCAGCACAAGAGGTATCCAATAGAGTTTTATCTTGAAGAGAAAGCCTTGCATAGAAGTTATCAATAACGACATTACCAGGAAGCTCATGAATGGGGCATTTGAGCATTAATGATTTCAATCTCCCCCACGCTTGGGCAATACTTTCTCCATCATGAGGCCAAAAATTATATATATGATTCCGATCTTGATGAATTTCACTAGGAGGATAAAATTTAGAATAAAAGAGAGGCACAATCTCCTCCCAGCCAATAGAACGCCCATTCTTCAGCATCCTATACCATTTTGCAGCTTTACCAGTCAACGATATAGAAACAATTTCTTCTTGACCTCTTCCATTGAAATACCTGCACACTTGAACAACTCGCATAATTCATGAATAAATAGCAAATGATCCCAGGAGGGACAGTTCCATCTCCTGCATAGCGGTTATTCGTAACACGTTCAACAATTTTCATAGGTATTTTAAATGGAATTACTTGATCAGGTGGTTCCTCTTCTACTACCGTAGCAGTGGTAGTAGTATTTCCAAACAGGGATTCAAATGGAGATCTCTCCATGATAAAATAAAGTAGCAAGCAGAAATAAAAACAGCACTACAGTAAAAGTTTCCCTTACCAATTCCACTTACCAATAGCGCTTCACTCCCCGGCAACGGCGCCAGAAAATAGTCTTGATGACCCACAAGTATAGGGGGTGTATCGTAGTACTTTCGATAAATAAGAGTGTCGAACCCAACGAGGAGCAGAAGGTGCTGACAAGGAGTTTCGGTAAAGGTTTCACTGTAAACACTAGCAGACAAGTTTTTAGGGGTTTTTGATATAGCAGGTAAATAAAATGCGAGTAAGTAAAAGACAGTAATAATAATTGCAGCAAGTGGCCCAATCCTTTTTAGAGCAAAGGACAAGCCGGTTGGTTTACTTATGATGACAAAATGTTCTTGAGGACACACGGGATTCTAGTCAAGTGCTTTCGCTTCACATAGTTGATTAATCTTTATTGTTTTGATAAGTGTTGTGTGGGTGAACCTATGCTAATGCACCGCCCTTACTTGGACTAATACATACTTGTGATTATACCCTTGCAAGCATCCGCAGTTACAAGAAAGTAATTAAGATAAATCTAACCACAGCCTTAAACTCTGAGATCCTACGCTCCCTTGTGCACCGGTATACTAACGGGGGTTTAGGTTTCTGTCACTCCGGCAACCCCACAATTAGCAACCAAATACACAATGCATTCCCTAGGCCCATAAAGGTGAAGTGTCATGTAGTCGACGTTCACATGACACCACTAGAAGAATAGCACCACAACTTAAATATCAAACCATTAAATATTACTCAACATAATTCCACTACTACAAGACTTTCCCATGTCCTCAAGAACTAAATGAACTACTCACAAGACATCATATGGATCATGATCAGAGGTGATTAATGATGAATAACAATCTGAACATATACTTTAATTCACCGATAAAACTCAATAGCATCAACCACAAGGAGTAATTAACACCGGGAGAGTTCCCCTATGAACTAGACAAAGTATAGCCCTAGATGTTACAGCGGAATGGATGGAGCAGCGGTGATGATGGTGATGGCAGTGGAGATGATGATGATGATCCCGATGAAGTCCAGCGTGATGACGATGAGGATGGCGATGATCCCCCCTCCGGGAGGGAAATTCCCCGACAGATTTCTCCCTGCCGGAGAGCTTTTTCTCTCTCTGTTGTTTCCGTCCCGTGGAGGCGGCGGAATATTTCCTCTGGCTCTCCTCTCGAGTATTAGGGTTGGGGGATGAAGTACATGAAGGGGGAGTGCCTGAGGTGGGCCAGGGGCTCCACACCATGCCTCGGTGCGGCCAAGGTGGGGCCCCTCCTGGTCCATCTCAGCCTCCCCTTTTGGCTGCCTCCATCTTCTGATAAAATAGGAACTTCTGTATATTTGACAAGATTTTTAGAGCTCCAGAAATATAGTGTCTTGACGGTGCTTTTTCCAGCTGAAATCTGACTCCGGCAGTTAATTATCCAATAATCATCAAACATGCAAAATAAGATAAAATAACATAAGTAACACATCTTAATATGAAATATATCAATGAATAACAGTAAATTATGATATAAAATAGTGATGCAAAATGGACGTATCAATGCCTGAATTATTTTTGTTTGTAATCCAGAATTGGCGCGTACCCAGATTTTCCCATGATAGCGAATAAGGCCATCTTGCAAAGAGTAGCCAGGATGGTCTGCATTAGAAATTGCCAACGCAGGAAGCAAAGCTTGTGCCGCTGGATCCATTTCATAAGAGTTAAGGACCTCCTGAAGCCAAATCGGTTGTGCAACAGAAATAGCAGACATCTCCATAAAATGACCAACTCGTGAGAGAGCATCAGCAGCAATGTTATCAACTCCTTTTCGGTACGGAAAACTGTATTGAAGCCCAATCAACTTTGTCATGGCTTTCTTCTGAAGCTCAGAACCAAACACCTGATCCTCCAAGAAACACAAGCTTTTGTGATCAGTTTTGATGACAAAAGGTCCATTCTGGAGATAAGGTCTCCATTTTGCCACTGCTAGTCTGCTACCATGATTGCTAGAAACTCCTTTTCATATATCGACAGCTTCTGATTCTTCTCCCCCAAAGCTTTGCTAAGATAAGCAATGGGATGGCCTTTTTGACTCAGGACTGCTCCAATTCCAGTGTCACACGCGTCTGTTTCCAAGCAAAAAGGCAAGGAAAAGTCAGGTAGTGCGAGGACAGGTGCACTTGCTAAGGCTTGTTTCAACCTTTGTAAAGCTTCTGTACTCTCCACAGTCCAAATAAAGGATTTCTTCTTCAGTAGATTATGCAGTGGTCGAGCAAGGATACTGTAGTTTTCCACAAATTTCCTATAATATCCTATCAGTCCCAGAATGCTGCGCAATTCTGTCAGTGAGGTAGGTGTAGGCCAATTAAGAACAGCTTGGATCTTTTCTGAGTCAGTGGCTACCCCAGCTGCGGAAATGGTATGACCAAGATATTCCACATTCTGCACTGCAAAGACACACTTGCTTCTTTTGGCATACAGCTTGTTGTGTTGCAGAACTTGGAGTACTTGCTGCAAATGAGTAACATGCTCTGCTAGTGACTTACTATAAACCAAATTGTCGTCCATAAAAACCAACACGAATTTCCGAATGAAAGGTTCAAAAATCGTTTTCATGAGACATTGGAAAGTCGCAGGTGCATTTGTCAAACCAAACGGCATCACTCGGAACTGAAACTGTCCATGATGTGTCTTGAAGGCCGTCTTTGCTTCATCAGATTCCACCATTCTGATCTGATGATAACCAGATTTTAGGTCTAACTTGGAAAAATATTTTGTACCAGCAAGCTCATCCACTATAGGCATCGGAAATTTGCTTTTAACAGTAATTGTGTTGAGGCGTCTGTAATCTATACAAAACTGTCAAGTACCATCTTTCTTACGCACCAATAGAACAGGAGAAGCATATGGACTCATGCTGGGGAAAATCAACCCACTGTCAAGCATCTCTTTAACCCGTCTTTCAATTTCAGTCTTCTGAAATGGTGCATACCGATACTGTTTGGAATTCACTGGTGCTGCATCTGGAAGAATGTGTATGGCATGATCATACTGCCTATGTGGAGGCAAAACTTGAGGGTCCTGAAAAACTTCATCATATTGAGCCAAGATGTTTTGAATGACATCTAGTGGTGCATCACCTATAGTTGATGTGACTGGGTCAAGTAGAGCTGTAGCCCACACCTCATTGCCTTTCTGCCATTTAACAAATTGATCAACCGAAATAACAGTGATAGGTGACTGAGCATCAGCATTCTTCAATCCTTGCAACGTAATCAATTTTCCCTTATACATGAATTGTAACCATTTCTCTTTCCAGTGGCATGTCATCGCTCCCCACAATGATAACCAGTCCATGCCCAAAATGGCATCATAGCCTCCCAAATCAAGCTGACCCTGTACCCACCAAGACAGGTCGGGCACCTGTTTGTTGCAAGTCATAAGCTGACCGTTTGCCACTTTCACTGATGTACTTGGAACTGGTGTTGTTGCACACTGGAGTTTATCCACTAGCGACGCATCAATAAAGCTATGAGAACTGCCAGAATCAATGAGTATCAACATCACCTTATTGCCCACTAGTGCTCTTAGTCGAATCGAGTTGCAATGATCAGTGCCAGACAGGGCATGCACAGAAACATGCATTGGTTGCTCTTCATCCGTGTCTTCACCTTTATTGATTGCATCTAATATCTCATCAGATAAGATTTCCACTTGCTGCATTGCCTTCACTTGTGCTGGCTGCTGCAAGGCACATTGATGTCCTGTAACATATTTCTCTCCACAGCGGAAACATAACCCATTGGCTCTGCGGTAGTCCTTAAGTTGCTTTGCTTTCCATAAGTCTCCTTTCTCAAAGCGAGACCCAGAATATGATTTAGCACCATAGTCTTTACGACCAACCTGAGCTGTGTGCTGCTGAGCTCGAGCCAACACACCCTCCTGCACCTGTGCACACAAACAAGCTTGCTGCACTGTTGTGGGCATTTGAATTTCTACAACAGCCTTAAGTTCTTCTTTCAACCCATCAATGAAATGAGAAACCACCATAAGACCACCAAAAGCAGGATCATATAACCGAATTTGATAGACAAGTAAATCAAATTGTCTGCGGTACTCCATGACTGATCCAGTCTGTTTCAAGGCAAGCAACTCCCTATTCTTATCTCGCTGATTATCACATTCAAATTCCAGAAGCAAATCGACACAGAATCTATCCCAATCATGAAAACCAACAAGCTTCTTATAAGACTGATACCAGTGAGCAACCCCTCCGTGCAGATACATAGTAGCAGCCGCCACTCGAAACCCAGCAGGAATCTGATACAGCTCGAAGAAAGTGTGACACTGATCTATCCAGATACGAGCATCATTGCCATCAAATTTTGGAAAATCCATTTTAGGCACCAATTAGATCGCCTACCAGAATCAGTACCACTGCTAGAGCCCTCAACTAAATCACGAACAATAGGGGTATTCGGAGGAAATTCAACCTGCGGGCCAGTTGACGGCGAAGTGAACTGAAGCTGAGGACGAACTCGAGGTGGTGGGGGGTTGCGGTGGCAGCGTATGTCCCGGGGCATGCCCGTGCACACCCGGCCCCGCTCCGTTGTTAGGGATCAGCAACGTTGGAGGTGCGGGTCCATTGATTTCCTTCCCTTTTGCCTGGGGCACCTCCGCCACCGGGGGCCGCTCCAGATCCGCGCCGCGTTCCTGCTTCACCTTCCCCAATGTATCCAGCGAGAGATCCACTTTGACCGGCATCTGCTGGAGTCGTAGCGCCTGGTCATCGAGATGCTGCTGCAGTGCGTTGAACTTGGTGGTGAGGGTCTCGTCGTGGCTGCCGAATCGGCTGTTGAAGACCTCCACGAGGCGCGCCTCCATCGCCTCCATCGACTCAACCACTTGCCGCACCGCGAGCGCTGGTTTCTTCGGCGCCGTGTCGACGACCTCCGCCAAGCCAATCAACCGCGGATCGGTATTACGCCGGCAGAACGAATCCGCCCGCAACCTCTCGTTGGAATTACGATCAAAGCCGAGCGATCAGCGAGGAAAATCGACTGGCTCTAGATACCAAATGTCATGAACCTAGGGTTTTATGGATTCAAACAGCAAGGATACAGGGGCAATAGAGTTCAGATCGAGAGGAAGGAGAAGGAGATAGAGTTTCCTTGAAAGGAAAGTTGTTCTATTCGATAATCATCTGGAACCAGCATGGTCAGGCTTATAACACGCCTGCCAACTCACACACACCACGCAGCCCACACACGGCCCACACATGTCCAACGTGACATTCCTGTGTCACTCTTTATCAGTCGTGTCTGGTGTAGATGCAGACGTGACATACAGTAAATACTTTCGATCGAAGGATGATCTGTGTGAAGAAACTTCAGGCCCAAGGTCAGGATAAGAAATCCTTTTCCTTTTTTCCGTTCTACGTAAGGAGCGGGTGAACAACAGAAAGAAACCGGTTCTCGCTTTGCTTCTCTGGCAAAGCCGCCGTGGTCTGTGGTGTCAAGGATAAGATTACTCAAAAAATGAAGAAGGGGATAGATTAAGGTGCGCTCTACGAAAGGAAAAGCACGTACGACGGAAACAAGATCGAGTTTTTTTTCATTTATTTTTTTCTCCAGCGACATGCTCGGGATCCACAGGCAAGTGGGCTTCACCGTTGGAGAATGCGTGTCACCACTTATAAAACTGCACAGCCATATATAGCCTGTCTGCCCGTGGAAACCAGTGACAATTTGCGGCGAATAATATTGGGCCGAGCTATTGGTGTATTGCTTCAGATTCTATTATGGTGGGCCGTTAATAACATAGTACGGACTGGGCCGCTCCGAGCCTCCCAGGTTATTCGAAGGCGCTCGTGCGCAATGATCGAGGGAACTTTGCAGAAAATTCATGCCGGAAAATAGTTCCGACTAGTATACGTATGTTTTTTTTCTAGCACATACACACACATTCGAGTCCTTGTTACCGGATGACATCAACCTTCCGTTCGACCTTGCCACCAGTTTGGCCCCGTCATATTGCACTCTCTGTTTACGCTATTGCCAAGAGCCTAGTGTTCTGTCAGGGTAACCTCTACCTGGTTTGGACGAATAATGTGAGTTGCCTGGTTGATTTGCAGCTGCCAGGACAAGGTCGTCGCTTTGTAGCCGACAATGAAGTATTCGTTTCGAGGTACTCCCTTCGTCCCAAATTAATTGACATCCATTTGTCCAAATGTGGACGTATCTATACTTGTAACATGTCTAGATACATCCACGTGTGGACAAATAGAAGTCAATTAATTTGGAACGGAGGGAGTATTACCCGCGGCGCCAACCATGCTAGGATGCTGTGACCGACTTGGTTCTCATTTATTTGTTTCTAAAATAATTTGTTTCAGTCTCATTGTTTCTTTGTAGCCCACAATCATCTTTGTTTGTTTATATCCTTGAGTGGACTTGACTCACTGAGGTTTTCTTGCAAACTGTGACCTGGGTTTAAATTAGTGTCATTATGTTTTTACTTTGATAATTAATTATATTTTGATATATGGCATATTGACTACTCTTTTTTGTTGCAGCTAATTTGAATAGTGACTCCAGATCAAGCATCTCTAAATAGATCCATAATAAACTTTAATTTGCTCGCTCGTTCTTTATTCATTATCTCACTCTCGCCGGTAGTTTTGCAAAAATCTAACTGTTTACCTGTGTTTGTGTTCCGTTCTATACAGACAGTTATCAAGGAGTTTTGCAAGATGACACCATTTTCTATGATGAAGGTGGTTATGCTCCTAGCTTTCAGGGTTGTCCTTCAAAACATAATATATGCATTCAAAACAGATCATTGCCTTAAACTTACAAAGAGAGATAATCCTTAAAGGATTACATGTATTTGTTCCCGCCGTCTCTTGTCTCTGGCCCCACAAAATCTGGATTTTTTTTTGCGCAAATGAAAAAAAAGCAAGAACATCGATCATCATCTCCCACCAAATTGATCTTCCAGTTGATCCATGAATGCATATGGACCCACCAAATAGGTCCTCGAGCTGATCAATTAAAATGTTATGGAATGAATATACCCAACAACTCTTCGTGTAGTTCTTGATACCACACATGGTTAAGAATCTATATAAGACCACCAATAGTATCTTCGATTTATCCTTCCTTCAAAAGTGTCACCACCTCTCTTCTCTATACAATATGTCGGCTAGCGAATATGATGTAGGAGGACATAAAAACGATGAAAGGGTAGATCGAGAATAGGAGACATCCGAAAAGTAAACATTGCTACTGGTTGGAACTAGACTCTAATATGACATGTCGCTATGTCTCTGCACCTTTTCCTACCATCTTAGGTTCATCGTGAAACTTGGTTGACTTGAGGGTGATCATCTTTCTTCTGTTGTTGCACGATGTAAATCTAGATCTGACCAGAGTACATCTTGTCTGCTTCGACTCAAGATTCTAAGTCTTTAGAACGTTGTTGTAAGGCTGTAACACAAATATTCCAAAATAAAAATGAAAAAAATAAGTAGTGCAAATGATCTAAGAGAATTGCATATCCATGTCACTACCGTTTCTCGACTCCCGCGAAAATGAAGCGAGCAGGAACGACCATCATCTCGCACCAATTTGATCAATTCGGCCCGCAAGATACTCCCCATTGAGACGATATTTTCCCCTGGCACCTATGGATCGACAATAGCTAGCTTGGATGTTGTTCCAAGGAGCAAGAATCCAATCGATTGATTGTAGATGTTCATCGACTCGATCAGGAATTCGTAATATGTACTCCCTCCGTTCCAATTTAATTGACTTGATATGGTTTCTATATATAGATTCGGAGGGAAACCATACACTCGTGTAAAAACATGAACACATAGATGTACCCTAGTCTTACCTCTTAGATTATTTGATGACTCTGTTTTCCTGGTCATGGACGTACAAAATTCTAGAAGTAAAAAAATCCGAGGTCCAAACTAGAAAAACACTCCAACCCGAAGTATGAAGATACTGAAAGCCAAAAATACACAAAATCACGAGGTACAAAACTCCCAAAATACAAAAATATTAAAATCCGAAGTACAAAAAACTGAAAGGCGAAGTAAAAAAACACGCCCGCGCGGAGTACATAATTATGCTGAGATCTCCAAGTACAAGTACGTTGAAATCGGAAGCACATGCATTTGAGCCTTTTCAGCTTTTGAAAGTTCAAAAAAAAAAAGTTGTCAAAGCTTATAAACATGGGATTTAGTTTAAAACTCGACACGAGGAGATCAAGAGTGACAAGGGTTCATAATTTAGGCGAACGGTTTTTTAAATATTTCGTTTTAAATTTTCAGTTTTGAAATATAAAAGGGGAAAACTGTAACCCCGCATCATGTATCAACTTCTCTCTCATTCTCGACCACTTTCATTATCGTTGCGATACTTGACTTACATGCAGACAATCGCGGGGCGATGACCTTTGCAAAAGCTTCCCAATTCCGTTTGACAATTGCACAAGCATGTGTAAGAACGGTCAAAATTGGGGCGAGGCCCCGATTTTTTGGTTTGGTGTTTCGCAGTCTATGGTGGGCCGTTAAGAACACAACAACACGGAACTGGGTCGCTCCGAGTTTATTCCAAGGCGCTCGTGGAATGATCGAGGAACTTGCATAAATTTCATGCCGGAAAATAGTTCAGACTAGTACGGGGTTTTTTTTTTTGAAATTTTAGTACGGAGTATATGTTTTTTTACGGCAGAGACACATTTCTGTTAAGCTAGTCGTCTCCAACGGCCGGCCCCATACCGGTCTCATGCACACGTGCCAGTACGCGTGTTACGTGTGATCATCTTGTACAGTACGTACACAGACCCGCATCCATCCAGAAGAAGAAAAAAAGGCAGACGCACATCACCGGCCGGTATACATAATACGTCACGCATCGTGAAGTATGTGGAACGTGTCCAAAACCTCTGACGGTGCACGCACGTCCTTTTGCCTCAAACGGGCTAAGATGTGTACGCACGCCGCCGAGTGTCGCCAAACCAGAACTACTCTCACTGCTTGGCACCGCAAGCCGACCGCCTTGCTTGCGGCTTGGATGGACCTGGGGCACGGCACATGCGCTGCTGCCCATCATCGGCACCATTAAAACAGATGGCAGCGCCACCCGATGGATACTGGCGCGCGCAGGCACGTCGTCGTTGTCAGCGCGATCGATCGTGCTAGTACTAGGCGCGTAACTAACTGCGTACAAATCGAGCTGCCTGCAACGCGATCGATCGACGGGTGCCTCTCGCGGGCGTGACACGTCCAATAAATACCGCGTCCTCTACGAGCTTGCTACGACGTACGAACGCGACGCACGCTGCCGGAAGTAACAGTGTCAGTCAGGCAGACGAGGCAGGCCGCGGGCGCACGTACATACGCTCTGCGTGAGGAGTAAAGTCCGTAATGGAGGAAATCCATGTGCTTGTCCTTCTCCTCCTACACCGATGTCCATAAAGCGTACTACTCCCTCCCTCTGCTTCAGAATATAACATGTACAAATAGGTTTGTTAAGACAAGTATTTGATCAAGAATTTATTGTTATGTTTTGTGATACAAAATCATGACCGCAAATAATTTATCTCAGAAAAAAAAACCCCACAAATAATCATTTTGGAATATGTATTTAATGACATCAATTCTATGACACGTGATAGTTGTGCACATAGGCTGCACATCACTGCACACCAGTTTTCTTTTAGAGGGAAAAAAGACTACTCTCCTAAGAGCATCCAACCCTAGTGGATGGTGTATATGGGGGTGTATGTTAAATATACACGATGTTAGCCAAAAAAAACGTCTCCAGCGGAACGTGTATACGGGCGTGCAAGTTTTCCACGTCCATCCACGGCGTTACTCGTCGTGGAAGTAAACACGACCACGCCACGCTCGTGGAACGCAAGAAACGGAGGCCGCTCTCTCCTGCCCCTGTCCGGAGCCGAGCCGAGTGGGGCGGCCGAGGAGGGAGATGGGTGAGGTGCTGGCCTGCTGGAGGAGCAGGTCTCCGGCCGTGCTCGATTTGGTAGGATTGATAGGATTTGCTAGAAATTGCTACTGTTGATAGCAGAAAATAGCTGTGTTTGATAGGATTTGCTACTGAATTGGTACTGCATTGTGGTCTGAATATATGGATTGCTACCAAATTTCTATGGATTTGCTAAGATATCTGGATGACTAGAAAAAGCGCGGCCTCCTAGGACGCACGATCGAAACTAATTTTGGGCGCAGCACGTGGAGGCACGGTGGCGCTCCTCTCTCCCTCGGTTTTCTTCCCTGTTCACCATGTGGCCATCCCTGGTTCCTTGGCGCGGCGTCGCTAGCTGGTACGATCGGTCGCTGGTACGCTTGCTCCTTTCTTGTTCTTTTACTTTTCTAATCCGAAAACTAAAAAAGAAATATCTTTTAAACCGAATGTCCAAATCACAATCCGTTTTCGGGAACGGATTAGTCATGTCGAGATCTTTAAAACTAAATCTCATGTTAATATATTTTAACAAATATTTTTTGTGCACTGCCTGGAGTGTGTAGGTTGCACTGTTTTCTTTGTTTCTATAGTGCAGTGTAATTTCTTCTATTTTGCAGTGCACTGTTAGGAATGGGGCAGTGCACTTTTTTCCAGTGCACTAACTTGGATGGAGTAGTGTACAATCTTCTATTTTTCCGGTGCAAATGCGTCGAGCCAGGGGCGCAGCCCGTAGAGCACGCTATGACACATGCATCGACGAAATATAAGGGACAACGATCATTGCACCCATTCAAGATCGTTATTAATGGTAGACGTGCCGAAGGCGCCGTGCTAGGGCGCAGCCCGTAGCGCACGGTATGACACATGCATCGACGAAATATAAGGGACAATGACCATTGCACCCCTTCAAGATCTTTATTAATGTTAGACGCGCTGAAGGCGCCGTGCTAGAGCGCAGCCCGTAACGCGCGCTACGACACATGCATCGACGAAATACATGGGACAATGCACTGTCTTCTCTTTTGTTGGTCACTACCACAGATGTGGCATTGCACTGCCTTCTCGGTTGGAGTGCACTGCTTCAAATGGTTGCACTGTCTTCTCTTTTGTATTGCACTGACTCGGGTGGGGCATTGCACTGCCTAAAGAATCACTAAAAATATACACTAGATTTGTAGTATCGGGTTGAAAAGAAAAAATAAAGTGAAAACTATACGTACAATACTAAGTTAGCAGGCAAGCAGGTGGATCAGTTCAGCTAGCTCGTTCACGCCAGGCCGCTCGCTCACGTCGCTCTCGTTGACTCGGCCTGGCCACTCGCTCACGTCGCGTCGCTCGAGTTTGGAGTTGCGGGCGCGCTGCCCTTGCGCCACGTGGGAGGCTGGGAGCGGTTCTCCCGTGCGCTCGCTGCAGGTTCCGCGCGTTCGGAACGCGCGCGCGCAAGCTTGTCGTCCCTCTAAGATATTTGTTGTTTCCTGTGTTATTGTTTGCAGATGGATGGTGATGAAGGCTTCTTGGAGACTATGGGTTTTGGTTACACACAAACACAACCACAAAGTCCAATTGGAGAGCAGGCAACCCCATCAACTCAGCATCAAGCAACACCATCAACGCAGCAACATTCTGCAATAACAGAGAAAGGAAAATCCAACAAAGGAAAAAATTGGTCTAGTGATGAGGACAAGGTTCTGATAGCAGCATGGGCAAATACAAGTTTGGATATTGTCGGGACAGATCAAAACCGAGATGCTTATTGGGCGAGAATTTCAGAGTATCACAACGCACACAAGGAATCATCATGGCCGGAGCGTAATGCAAATGCAATAAATTGCCGTTACACATTGATTAACAGAGAGACCCAAAAATTTTGTGGTTGCCTTCAGCAGATTTTAAATAGGGAAGAAAGCGGAAGGACTATAGCAGAAAAGGTATGCGTCTATCTTCTACTTCTATATGTGCTGTGCAATATTCTATATGTGTTGTGCATATTTTAACAATACATTTGTATGTGCAGACAAACGATGCACACATTATGTTCAAGGAAATGGATCTTAAAAAAAAAGCCTTTCACATTGATGCATTGCTGTGTAGAGTTTTCGAAGCATCCAAAGTGGCAGACAAGAGAACTTGAAACTTCTCTTAAGAAACAAAAGAAGACCATTGATGCAAGTCCGGGCACATCCACCCATGATCCGGCTGATGCATCCTCGGTACGCACTGATGCTACCTCGATACGCACTGATGCTCTTGAACATGAGAAAAGACCTGATGGTGTGAAGAAGGACAAATTGCGGAGAGGTAAAGCTGATGACAGTGCTTGCAAGTTGTCATTAGAAACTGTGTGGGCAGCAAAGCAAGAGAAGGATGAGATCAAAGAGGCGGCAAGAAATGTTCGCTATGCACAGCAATTTGAATTGCGAAAAGAGGAGATTGCACTAAAAAAGAAGGAGGATGCACGAAACGAGAGGGAGGATGCACGGAGACAATTTGAATTAGATGAGAGGGTCATGCTCATGGACACTAGTGGTATGAATGATGTGCAAAAGCAGTTCTACCAAGCTAAGCAGAATGAGATCCTTGCTCGCCGCCTAGAGTAATGTGAGCTATTTGATGTGTGAGCTATATGTTGTAGTTGTAAGAACTATTTATTGCTTTCTGCTAGTTGTTGTAAGAACTATGTGAAGCAAAAATATTTTATTGATAACACTGCATTACAAAGACATGGATTACATCACTCATTGCATAAATTAAAACTGGATGAAAAGAAATGGATTACAAAGTTATAACTAGGACATCACTCGTCTCCAAACTTTTGCCACACATGGTCAATTAGATCAAGTTTAAGCTGAGAATGTTCATCGACATTTCTAATCCGGTGAGTCATCTGAATAAAAGAGCTCAGTTGTTCCGCATGAGTACGAGAGACCGTGACTCTTTCTCCCATTGCCTCAAAATTGTAGCTTTGCCGACCAGTTTCTCGCTCCTCTTCAACTATCATATTGTGCATTATGACACAAACTTTCATGACATCGCCGATTTCTTTACGTTTCCATCCTTTAGCAGGTCCACGAACAATGGCAAAACGGGATTGCAGAACTCCAAAGGCTCGTTCCACATCTTTCCTAGCCCCCTCTTGCTTCTTGGCAAAAGTTATATGCTTTCTGATATCTGGAGCTGGTATGCTCTTCACAAATGTTGCCCACCGTGGATAGATACCATCTGCAAGGTAATACCCCATTGTGTACTGATGGCCATTGATGCTATAATTCACTGCAGGAGTTTCACCTTCGGCTAGCTTTGAAACAACAGGAGAACGTTGAAGAACATTTATATCATTGAGAGACCCTGGTAAACCAAAATAAGCATGCCAAATCCAAAGATCCTGTGAAGCAACTGCTTCCAAGATCATAGTGGGCTCGTTCACATGGCCTTTAAACATGCCATGCCATTTTTTGGGGCAATTTTTCCAACCCCAGTACATGCAATCTATGCTCCCTAACATACCAGGAAATCCTCTTTCCTCCCCTATTGCAAGTAACCTAGCAATGTCTTGTTCATTTGGAGATCTCAGGTACCTTTCCCAAAAACTTCACAAACTTTGATCACAAATTTCTTGTAAGACTCTAAATTAGTAGCCTCAGCGGATCGGATGTACTCATCAGCACCATCAGCTGCTATTCCATATGTTAGCATCCGCATTGCCGCGGTCATCTTTTGCAGAGGATGTAACCCAAGAGCTTCAGAAGCACTTCTTTTTTGCGTAAAATAACCATCATAATCATGCTCCCTCTCATGCTCAAGTATACCATCAGTTATGCGGTTGAACAAATTACAGGACATCCTAAATCTGTGCATAAAAAGTAAATGAGACAAGGAAATGAAAAATGGGCCAAAGCAGAGAAGTGTACTAATTACGAACCTTCGTCGAAACAAATATTCGGATAGCGAGGAACTTCTTTGAAGTAGTCGTCCCACAAAAGAACAAATCCGACATCTCTTCCTCGATCGATTGTCCGACGTCCATGTTGGAACCACCATGGCGTCGAGCGTTCATCCTCTCTTCCTCCTCGCGCTCGGCGAATGCTGCAAGTATGAGTTCATCGTCGCCAGATGAAGATGACGAAAAACTCATGTCCCAAGAGGATGTGTTCATTGTGTTGCGTGAGAGACGATAGAGAAATCTAGGAGTGAGAAGAGAAGTCACAGGTAGAGATGCTGGAAGAGAGGTGGTCGGGGTGGTTTATATAGACCAGAAATATGGCCGTTGAAAATATAGCCGTTGAAAATATAGCCGTTGAAATATAGCCGTTTGAAAATATAGCCGTTGAAATATACACGTCCTGATTTACACGTCCTAATACACGTTTCACTGAAAAACTAGGAGGTGCAAAATTTAGCAAGGTGTATATGGACGTGTATATGGAGATATACACGTCCAAATTTACACCATCCACTAGAGATGCTCTAAGATAGTTTTACACCCACCCAAGCCGGCCTGACGCCACAACGCGGCTTCATCCTTTATCTTCGACACCAACTATGTCAGAACCACTCTGGAATCGAACTGTGCACACCGGTTTTGATATAGCCCAAACCTTTATAGAGTACCAAAAACGTACAGTATATCGACCGCTGATTTAGAAGATTATGAGAACGCATGAACAGAAAAACAAATGATTGTCATGACACATTAACTAATCCTACATGATTTGTGTGTTCTATTATAAAAAGGCAAAGGAGTCCTTTAAATAGGTCAGAGAGAATGCTAAATATTATATGGAATGTCGCCATCTTTATGAAAAAAAACCCTATAGATTTCAATCCTATGAATCAGCGGTTTTGCTTAGTCTCAAGCGACTAAAATTTTGAAGTCTCGGTCACCCAAAAAATGTAACTCATTCTAGTTGCACTTTTCTGAAAAGTGCGAAATGAGTTGTACTTTTCTCTAAAGTCTCAGTCGCCTGAGATTTAGACACACACATAAATGAAATTTTTGATGTAGTATTTTTTAAAAAGATTATAACCTTCCTAGATTCTTATGATAATATTTTGAATGATAAAAAACATTAGAACTCGTTTTGCACCCCTCATTTCATTTCATTCAAAACAGACAGGTTAGGAAATGAATTGACTTAACATACCATAGACATTTATTGGAATTTCAATTAAAATGAGGTTCCAGTTTCCATAGCAGCCAAACACGCTGGGTATGAAATCTCAATTAAATTTCATGACTTCAGCCCGGAATGATGACTACCAAACGGGATAGCAGTTTTGGCTCCCGAGCACATCTGGTCATGCCTGATTATAAATTCGAAATAAGTAGTAAAAAAACTCGAAAAAATTATGGAAAAAAAATCAGAAACAAACATGTACAAGTTTCCTAAATATGTGCAAAGTTTCGTACATAAATGACATTTTTATTGGCCTGTACAAAAAAAGACAGTGCTCTAAAAGAGACATTTTTAAATCTCATGTTGGGCACTGTTTTTTTTTTTCTGCACAGAACACCACAAGTGTCATTTCTTCACGAAATTTTGCACATATCTATAACATTTGAATATGTTCTTTGATAAAAAAATTCAGAGTTTTTAAAAATGTTTTTTTTACTTTATACGAATTTCACACTCAGGAGCATATGAGTTCGGGAGCAACACTCAATTTCACTTGCCAAACGAGTTCTCATAATATATCGAAGGGAAAAGCTACACAGAGGCGCCGCACAGGCGCCTCTCCGTGCGGCAGCTCGTCAAGATTCGGGCGCACCAATCATGCGATGCGCGGGCGCGAGCGAGGGGGCTGAATCGTGGTGGTCCCACTTGTAAGCGAGTCAGGTCGCACGCATAACCCTTCCGGCCGCACGTCGTTCGCGTCACGTAGACAACTATTTTGTGGGACCCACCTGTCAGACACACTAGGGACGGATAAGCGCTGGCTCCTTTTTGAATTTTGGGAACCGTGCCTGGGGAAATTCCTACCCGAACCGCTCCTCCTCTCTCTCCGCTCTGGCGACTGGGTGGCGATTTGCCATTTCCGGTCGCGCTGAGCGCAGCCCGGCGGTTCGTCGCTGCCGTAGAGACTCGCAGTCGCATCCCCCGCCGTGGTGAGCCCTCTCTCTCTCCTGCTATCCTTTCTCGCTCTCCTTTCCCTTCGATTTCGTCGGTGATTCCGGCTTTGTGTGCCGCGTTGGCCGTAGTCCGGCTGTATCTTGCCGGCGGAGAGGAACCTCATCGTCGTAATCCTAGCTGCCGTGAACCTTGCACCATCTGTATTCATGAGTTCATGTGGTCTATTTGCCTATTTGGTCTCTCGCGGTGTAGTTAGGTCCAGATTCGAGCGCTGTCGCCGTCGATGTCAACAGGGTAGGGGCAGAGACGCTCTTCGTCGCAGTACTCGGTGTGGTGAGGCTTGTACCTTCTCGATTGGTAGTTTGTGTGGTTAATTTCGTCGTTTTGTGTGTTCACTTGCCCAAATTGGACCACCGTCGTCGTCGGTGTCAACGGAGTAGGGGGTAGAGAGGCTCGGTGGTGTTGTTCCTGTCGTAGTTAGCCTAGAAACGTCAAGATTACTGGTGGGATTGGGCCAGCGTTTGTGCTTAAAATTGCTAGAACATGATGCTGTATATGTGTTCCTGCTGCTGATGGTAGTGTAGTAGTATTATACTTCTGTTGTTGTCCTGATAGCTACTAGGAATCTGATAGATATCATGTTTCAAGCTGTCAGTTGAATTGTCTATATATGATAGCTACCTTGTTTAAACCTGGTGGCTTGCTGTCCTTTTTTGTTTAACTTGCTAATATTTAACCTGATAGTTAGCATCAATTAACTTGGTATATTCCTAGAAATAATTTGGTAGTTAGCATCAGTTAATTTGGTACATTTCTTGATATACAGTATTAGGGGTTTGGGTCATGTGGTCCTATCCACTCGTTGGTGGCCATTGATTTTGGGTCTTGTATACTCGTGTTTATCTGTATGGGGTGATTCTTGATGTTGGTTTCGTGTTGTTGCATGGGTTGACTTGGGATTGTGTTTTCATGTGTGTTGCTGTTGTTTGACCAAAAAGTACATGAGTATTTTCTTGTTGTATCCTTTTTGGGGCCTGGTTTTTGGTATGGGTGATGTTTGTGCTACTATTTTGGGGGGGTGGTACTGTTTTTCAAGTTCTTTGAAGCAACTTTTTTGACTAATGTAGTTTGGATGATGGATATTATTTTGTGCTTCTTGTTTTCTGTTTCATTCATCAAGTTGTAAACATGATGAATGTGGTTCTGTTTTTTTCCTGAACAGGGTTAGTGGAGTGGTGTATTTTTTTTCAGATATGATTGTGCTTGCATGTGGCTGTCATGGATTTTGTCCTATGAAATGCACGGGGCTTCCCTTTAACCCTTTCTTAGAGTATGAAAGTGGTTCCTTAAAAAACAATTATGAGAGTGGTATTGCCACTGAGCTTCAGGCTTGCCAAAGTGCTCTTGATGTTCAGTTCAACATATATATTTCTACGTGCATTGAAATAGTTTTGGAACATTAGAAGTCATCCGTATGAGCGAGGTTTATTTAATGTGGTTCTGTTTGTACTTGCAGATAGTAAATACCCATGTTATTTAGCTGTTGCAACTTGACATCTGCAAGATAGTCTATGAATTGTTTTAGTTGGCCAGGTGTGTGACTGCGATGGGAGAAAAATTAAGATGAGTTTGGATGATTAGTAACATTTATGAGATAGCAGTAGAAGACATATGTCCGAAGTGATATTTTGAACAATCAGAAGTTGTTAAATGTGCATTCAGGTTTAAAGGGAGACGCGATGATGCACTTTCTAGTGTAGATGAATATATTGTTGTTAGTTACTTTAGTTTTTATGGAGTGCTTAGCTTGATGACGTACTACAAATGTGTTCACTAACTTTACTGATAAAGGTGTATCGTATCGGCAACCTGGTATCCATTAACTAGACAACATGAAAGTTGCATTGATTCTAAACAACATGCTAACTCTATCTAGTTTTTAGTTGTAAACAACATGGTAGTTGTTTGTCATGAACCTTATAATTATTTTTGGAAAATCTGGTAGCTGTTTCTAATGAACATGGTAGTTCTTTTTGGAAAATATGGTAGCTATTCATAATTAATCTGATAGCTATTTCTAATTAACTTGGTAATTGTTTTGAATAATCTAGTAGCTGGTTTTAACCGATTTAGTAATAAATCTGCTAAATTTCTTGGGAAACCTGGTAGCTATTCCTAATTAATCTGGCAGCTACTTCTAATTAACTTGGTAATTGTTTTGAATAATCTGGTAGCTAGTTCTAAACATCATGTGAGATGTTTCTCGTGATCTAGATAATTCATTTGGAAAAAATCTGATAGCTAGTTCTGAACAACATGGTAGTTGTTTTCTCATGTACCTGGTAGATGTTGCTAATGAACCCTTATATCTAAACAAGTTTCTAGTTTTATCCAAAACGTGATAATAATATTATAATTCATGGTAATAACCTGGTATTGTCCTTAATTTATTGGTAGAATTGTGTACTTTATCTTTCTCCCCTTATGCCTGCATTGTTGTTGTTGATTTTGATAAATTTGTTGTCGATGCAGATTTGTTGATGTGAGTAAAAGTGGAATCATGTTAAGAATCGCCCTTAAAACTAGCAGTTTATGAACACTCTGCATGAGAATAAGTTAAAGAAAATAAACTCAAATTTGTGACAATTTTGAAGAGTTTCATGATTTTCTTGACAAAGGGCATCAAAATTCACTTGGAGCATGAACAAGTGATGGTGGTGGCGATTAGTGCGCTGGGGTTGCTGATGGTCATAGGGCTAAAGGAGGACTACAATTACAAGCTTGACCATCGCCTGATTCAAATCTCATGTGTAGTGGTGTTGCATACATCCAGTAATGTGTAATTTGTAACCTGGTTTTGCTTTAATCTTATTCCTTTATAATGGTTTTTTAGGTTTATTCCTTTATAACGGTGTGCGTTGTATATGTGGTGGTGTGAGTTGGATTATTTTGTATGCATAAAACAGTTTTATCTGCTGGTAGAAATAAGCCCGGTAGAAAAAAGAGAGTAAAAAAACGGTTCTAACAGGAGGCCCAAATGAACGGCCGAGCCAATTAATTCGCGAGCGCGCGGATACGCGTAGCCAGCTAAGCGCCGCACGGTACGACCAGCCAGCGGCGCCGCTGCGTAGTCCACTCCTATATCGAAATACAACTTCACTAGTAATTTTTTTCATCTACTCTAAAAAAAAAGTAATGTATGCCATCGCTGTTCTCCCCACGGGTTCCATATGTCCCGCACCGTACCGAACCGCACCGCCGAGCGTGACCGCTTTGGCGTCACCACTCACCAGCAAGTGACAAAAGCCGGCGACTCTCGCGAAATTCCAAACCCGGTGCAGTGTCCACTTTCGTATCGTGATTTCATCAATCCGTGGAAGATTTTGAACCCGTGCGTGCCGCTCGTCCGTTTCTCGGTGCAGCCGCCACGCATCCATCTGGTTATTTGAACACACGAGAGAAGACGCGTATCTCGATGCGTAGCAGTTGCCCACACCACGCTGGGATACGATCGATACGATGTGCAGCTGGAGCGGAATGGAAGCGGAACCCGACAAGCGCTGCTGCTCGCATCGGGTGCTCCCTCCCGTTCGCGCGCGGGTTCCGAGGCCGAGACGGAAATTACGGTTATACCCCCCACAGCGGATCCTCCTTCGTGCACGCTGCTACTCCGCGGAACGCTTGTCCAGTTGTCGCGTCTCGAGCAAGCTGGAGCTGGGATGGCTTTTGTATTCTTTCTTGGCGGTGCAACGAGGGGACGACGACTCCGGCCACGGCCCGGAGCCGGTCATTGCCTGCGGTCAGCCGGTCACGTGGGGCCCATGCTCCTAAAAGTTCCAAAAGTTCGCTAGCATCTTTGCGAATTGGTCCCTGTGGGATCCGCTAAATAAATACTTTTCTCCTGCTGTAGCAGCGCCACGATAGCTGGGAGCTGCACGGTGCGGAGTATTTTATATTTTCGGGAAATAACAGGGTTGTGTGTGGGAATGATGCGCGGGGGTCAAATCCGGCAGAGGCCGAGGTCAGGTCCTCCCCGTCGGACCCCGCATTTCAAATTTCCTCAGCCCCCCTCTCCCCCTTCCTCCTCCTCTCCGGCCACCTTTACATACCCACCCGGCCACCGCCGCCGCCTCCGATCCACCCTGCCCCACCGCAAGCCCCAGCCTCTCCGTCCCAGCGCCATGGACAGCGACGACGAGGAGATGCGCGACGCCTCCTCCTCCTCCTCGGTGGAAGGCGGGACGACGCCGACGAGGCGGGGTACGAGGAGGCCGAGGAGGGCGTGATGGTAATGGAGGTCCGGTGGTTCGAGGTCGACCTCGACTACGAGTACGACGCGCCCCGCTGGTTCGACCTCGCCCAGGAGGAGGCGCCCCTCGAGGCCGCCGCCGCGGAGATGTGGTTCGCCACCGCACCCAGCTACCCCCCTCCCGTACGTCCGCGCCTCTTCCCATCCACCCCTCGCTTGTTTCAACCGATTTAATTCGAGAAGAGGGCTCGTGTCCGCCGGGAGCGGTAGTGTGCCTTGATCGATCGGTCTGCGCTTGCAATGTGCTAATTGATCCTTCATGATTTTCGCGTGCGCGTGTTATGCTAGTATATAGAGGCTGGGTGGGGGGGATTTTGGTGGATTAGTTAAGTGGACCATTTCGTCGGATTCTTATAATCATCAGCTCTAATTATGGAGTTGCGTATTCCCCTTCGCCATTTCGGGAAGCTTGTGCTGGTTGTTCCAGGGACAGAATGCGCAGGCATTTATTGTGAATTTTCGAGCACTGGGGTACGGGGGCGGCAATTAAGATGACATTTCGGACCAGCATTGCTCTTGTCAGTGCTGCTCATGGCAACACTCTGGGTAAGTATTGTTAGTGCTGCTTCAGAGGGATATTGGCTGCAAGAGCAGTGGGTTCCATGTGTCTAGCTGTGCATTCAGTGTAGATATAGGGTGTGATGGCCAGACAGACCGGCCACAGCGATATTAACCTCTTATTGTCCTGAGAAAAGAAGAAATGTGCTGTGGAATATGGATTCCTCCTCATTGGATGCCTGAATGAAGTGAAATACTGGAAAAAGGGGAGCGTAGTGTGCGTTTGGATGTGGTCATATCACTTATAATCTCATATGCTCCTGTTTTATAGCCACAGAAGAAAAGTTCATATGCATGAGAAGTTACTTTCTTGAAGATCTTTGGTTTGTCTGCAGTTCCATGTCTAATGTCAGTTGTGTGTTGGCTATAGATATCCACATCTAGGGTTCATTTGCGACATTTAACTACACTTAACTTTAGCAAGTTGCACCTAGTGTTTCTCTGCTATATGGTGCAAGCACCTGGGAACTGTAACCATAAATAGTAGATAAAACTTGTATAGCATGGCAGAGGTATTTTTGCTCTATGATTTCCCTGTATCTGTGGATTGCTCAGATGTATGTGGCACATAAAGAATGGCGTGACAGCTGAAACATCTTCCTGGATTGGTATATGATGGACATAACTTTCATAAACTGTTGATTATGTTAAAAGCTCTAAGTTGTGTGTTAATCTGCAGAATTTTTTTTGTTATTTCCATAGAACCCCCCAAAAAAAATCCGAGCAAAAGGATCAGTAGTGCTTGGTAGGGAGACTTAGTTGTAGCAGTAGCTAGTAGCAAATTTACATATCTTCTACTGCAAACACTAAATGATGAAAAATGGGCAAAGCATGTCTGGATGTGCAATTACTAAGTGATATTTGTCGATCTACGCGTAATATTATGTGCTTTACTATTAGTTATCTAACACCCAAATGCAAAGCCTCAAAATATTTTTACTTTTAATTTGGTACTGCATTGCATTGCCTGGTTAATATCACTAACATTTTCTCTTCTTTCTGAATAGCTTTGATTGCTATGATGTTGGCTGAAGATCTTGGGTTGCCAAACCTAAGAAGCATTGCAGTTGCAGATATTGATGCCATGCATTCCTCTAAATCGTTGCATGGATGTTCCGGTGCAGCTGACCAAAGTATATATCAGTCGCATGTACCAAATGAAGGTACTAGCCAGCTAAATGCTTGTATCTACTAATTTGCTCGATCAGTCGGTTGTCACCTACATATATTATGTTTGTTAGGATGGAGTGTTTGCCTTCTAGTTTTTTCACTCATAGTTACTACCTCCGTTCCAAATTAATTGACGCAGATTTAGAACAAAGTTGTACTAAAACTGCGTCAATTAATTTGGAACGGAGGGAGTATATGTATCACTGTTAATACTGCACTGTATATTGTAGTAAGTTGATCAATATGATTTTAATCATTCTGTATTTTAGCCTGACATGGTCCTGTCTTTTGCTCCATCTTTCATGAAAAATCTTTTTCTGGTGTGCAAAATAGGACGGATACCATGCTATGGAATATCAAAAAATGAAAGAAAACCTGCTGCTCGAAGTTTTGTGAAGGGGAATTTCTCCAAGGGGTCCACACTAATGAAGCCTACAGCTAGTCAATTAGCCAGGCAAAACAAGCAACTTGAAGTGAAGACTGTCATGCCGTATGTAGCCCGATGCCTTGTGCTAATTGATTTTCTGATTTATGTTTCTGGGCTGATTACAGAAGTTATTTCTATGGTTTAATCTTTATGGGCCATCTGCTGGGCTTTTTAGCTTCAAATTTATTCCGCCACAGTTTGTAATTTGTATCTCTGTGCTTCTCATGTTGTTTATTCACCTGTGTCATTGTTAACTAAACCATCCACTCTTAAAAGATTGTCGTTAACACTGGTCATAACAGTTATGGCAGCATGTTGTTCAAGAATGGCTGCAGTAACAAGCTGTCTTACTTCTTAGGCTCCGAGCTCTTTTCTTACTGTTCTCTTTCACCATTTTTCTTGACCATCGTCACCTTTCCTTTTTTAACCTTTATACTAAATTGATTTTTTAAGAAATATAAAGTAGGCAAACAACGTGTTCTTTCTTGTGAACACCGTTTGAATTATTCAATTATCTTTGTTTTCAGGAGTAAAAAGTCTGTTGGAGTGAGAAGTGATAGAAGTACCATGACTTCAAATGATTGCACTTACCAAGCTGGTAAAAGGCAGAGACTGGAAAAAGGTCATCTCAACAAGGTATGCTACTACTTCCTTTGAGGGCATGAATTGGCTACGCTTTCTGGAGATTTTTTGGCTCAGTTTTGAGTCCATCGTATACTCTGAGAGAAACTTCCTTCTTTACTTCTGAGACTGCATGGATCATTTCGTCTGAACTAGTTCGGAATGATTATTCGTTTTCAGCTGGGGCAAGTGCAGCTCCTTCATATACAGTTAGCATGACTAGAGTAACAGGCACACACAAAAAAAAACCAGTGCTTTTTTTAACCAATTTGCAGTGTCATTTTACTTTACCTGTCTGTTTCAATTTGGCATCAACCTTTTCCCAACAGTGCCATTTTGTCTGTATTTGGGAGCTTCAGTTTTGGCACATGGAAAAGATCCATGGTAGATCATGTGATTATTCGTGCCTGGTCAGTGTGCAAGTGCAGTTTGGTTTCTCTATTGCACCTGCACATCACATGGTATTATACGTCTTGCTTATTGCTAGAATTTTGTGGAAATTCTTAGCTTTCTTCCAACATAAACTAACATTTAAGTTTCCTGCTGAATTCAGGATGCACTATTGTTTGATTTGTTATTGCAAGTACCTACAATCCGAGGATTTTTTAACAAAAGTATTATTAAATTGAAAATTCTAAAATAATCCATGACTTGAACTGAAAATTCATTGATACAGATGTTATTCGTAGATGTTATCTCTGGTATTATTGCTTTTAAACTATGTAGCAGGAAATCTAGTTATTGTGTCTCTCGTCTTTATAGTTCACCTGTTGCTTTTTATCTCTAGATATTTCTTATAAAAGGAGGTGCTAATTTGCATTACTTTGCTGCCTAACCATTTCTTTTACTGAAGCTATTTTTTTTTTGCTGGTACAGGCTGTTCCTACAAGTCAACATGAGTTAGTTCACAAGGCCCATGAAAAGGTAAAAGCACCCTCCAAGCATGCAATATTGCAATTACGTTGATGTATAAAAGGCACTTCATGTTTGTACTGTTCATTTATCCTGTAAATCCTGGATAATTTTCTAGGTGTGATATGTTTCTATTTCTCTCAAGCAACTTTATCATTTGTTTTCAGTAGCATACTGTATTGTTCTTCTTAAAATATAATATATATGATGTGCAACTAGTAGTTAGTAATCTCTCTGTTCACAACACATAATAATACATGATTTGCAACTAGTCATATCCTAATGGTTGTTGCACTTCCCTGTATACTGTCCAGTAAAGATATTGCTATTATGCTAAAAGATGACAATTGTTATTTCTGTATGGTATCAATGACACGGGCCTCAGATTTTATTTGATGTTTCTTTATTGTGGATGTTGCAGAATGTTATGAACAGTAGCACTGATCATGCCACTGGTTTACCTAAATTGAAGATTACCGTGCCGAGAGAACCTGAGTTGGCAACTAAGCTAAGAGCAGAGAGGTCAAGGATTCTAAGAGCAGCGTAAAGTCCTTTTACTTGCTATTCTGATTTGATGCTTGAACATAAGATACTTCTGCTATAGTAGTTTTCACACCTTTACCTGTAAATTCCAGGCCAAATAATTTAAAGCAGTTAAATAGACGGGATTTACATTCTGCTTCTACGACACAAGCGGCATCAACTAGAAAGGTGGGTTCTCAAAAATCGAATGTTTATATTCATACTGTCTAAGTAGTCATAAATCTCACTGGCACATGATTATTGAAATCAGTGACATATTTGTAAAGAAGACCAGTCAAACACTCGCATAAAGAGTAGCAAACCCTACAAAATCCTACCAGTAATATGTACTGACAATTCCAGAGTTTTAAGGGACCCTCATTTTTCTTGAGAAAATTCTGCTATCATGGGAGAATTGGACGCATTTTATTTCTTATATTGAAGAAGAAATTCAGGAGCCTGTGGATATATTCTTAGTGGAAACTAGAGCTATACTTTACAGTAACATTTTGGGCTGGTATAGTCCAACACTTCAGGAGTGGTTTCACTGATGTCTTCTTACCCCAAGGGACAGATAAAATTGCAAGGATTTACAGGAATGTGAATTAGGTATATCCATGATTCAATGCAGCCGTACAGCATACCTTGTAATTACCTTTGCCTTATTTGTCCCTGTGACTTGTTCAGTATCTCGCGTCTAGTTTTGTGGCTAAAGCTGTACAGTTTTATCTTCTTTCCCCATGGCAGTCGAACCACTGTGATGTACTAGAACAGGCACTTCCACATTTAGGTGGAGGGAAGAGGGATGCTAAATTTGCACCATGCCGTATTTTTGTCTTTCTTTTATATTTGTATACGTTGCTGCCAGTCAACATCCAACACTTCTCTTCAAGCAGGTCGTCCAACCATTCCGGGCTCATCAGCATGCAAATGTACAACATGCCAATGTTCCACCAAATATGCCGGCGTGTGCACCTAACCGTGCAATTAGTCTTCACAAGTAAGCTTTGCTTCTTATGTTCTGCTTTGGTTCCAGTTACATTACCAGTTGCCTATGTGATACTCAATTGGGAAGTCAATATATTGCTTGCGATGAGGTCTTGTGATATTTTCTTTCGTTGTACTAGTGTTTGTAAAGGCACGAGTTGTCTTGATCTAGAGATAGATAAGGTTACCTGATATAGTTTTTGGAAAACACTGAAATTTGGGAGTGAAGTGATAATTGCCGTTTCTTTATTGTCTGCTAACAGGGTCGATAAAAAAACAGAAGATTCCAGAGATGACACGTTTAAATTTAAAGCTCAGCGGTTGGATAAAAAGGTATCTTCCCTGAACAGTTCTTCTATCTTAATATGTTTGCTAACTTTGACCCGAAGCTTCAAATTCTGATGGATACATTATAGACTGTCCTATTGACAAATGAACTGATATTTTGATAATAATTACATGTTGCTGGTGCTTTTTGATCAGACAGATACATTTGGAACAGAGGATAAATAGGATGTTGCAGCATTTTATACTTTGTTCAGACAACAGATGCAGCCAATGATTGTCATATTTTTTTTTTCCTTTAAACAGATATTAGCAACCAAAGGAGATATTGGTTTATTTCAAAATGGCAAAAGAAATCCTACAGTGCCTAAGGTAGCTTTGTCATGATATTCTTTTCTCTGTTTTTTCTCTAGTCGTCTATTTATCAAAATATCCATATCTTCTGTTTAACAATCCTAGGAATTCAACTTGTCAACAAGCCGGAAGAGCAAGCAGGCTCCATTATCTGAACTCTTTAACAAGGTTTGTAACTTTTTACTGATAGAACAAAAGTGGATTCCCTTCAAATTACCTGAATCTGATATGCATGGAAATTATTTTGGCAGCTTTCTTTAACTGCTGAAGCCCGCCGTGCAATGGACCGTCAGGCAGTTGAACGTCCAAATTACATCACTACCAAGGTTAGTCACTCGTTTCAGTTTCCCTTTGTGTTGCAATGCCCTTCTGTCTTAATCGAAAGTGCTGAAATATCACCTTTTATTGCAAGGATTGCAAAGAGAACATGATTGGCGTCATTCATTGCTAGCTCTGGTAAGCAAAACTTTTAACGAATATATTAAGATCTCGTTTCCCAATATGTCTTCATCGAATTGCATAACAACGTTCTATTTCCTACACCTTTTCAGACCGACTTAGTGAAGAAAAACATTAGTATAGTTCTCTTTGACAAAGACTGATCCAGATTTCATTTCTGGACCTGCACAAAGGTAAAACATGTTTTTTCTCAATTACCTGTGTATATACTTCCTCACACTGCATCTCATGATCGGCAATATGACTTCTCAGCAATATGATTCTTTCTTTTTAACGACAGGAATGTCATCACGCTAGTAGTAGCATGTCAATGTTAGAACAATATGACATCGAAAACATGCACCTCAGTTTGTTGACAGTGTCCTTTCCATCTTGTAGGCTAGGCGTCTCTTTTGGACAGTAGGACTCACAGGGGGTGAGCAGCTCATCTCCTCCCCTTCATCTACCAAGATGAAGCTATACATTATTTGACATCAAGGCACCCGGCGATCTCCATCACCAGATAGTTTGGTTGATCCCAGAGACTAGACAATTTTCTTCGCCGTCAGTCGTCTTTGCGGGCTCGCTTAACATAATTCCTTAGCTACTCGTGGAGATCCCTTTTTGTACAGCATGAGTAAACACCCAGCCATAGCTCGTAGCGGTGGTGGGGGGAGAGCGGCTGACCTGACCTGGTGGTGGGCGGTGTATCCGCCGTGGTTCTGAAGTTGTAACAACACCGCAATCATCTGGAAAAGTTGTTCGCTTGCAATCTCTCTAGCCTTTTTTTTTGTGTGTGGTTTGGAAAACGTTCACCCGTTGCCTCCAAATTTTCCAAAAGAAGCCAGCACGAACATACTATTTCCTTTTTTTTAACGAATCACAGTAGAGAAACCTTGTTGGGCAGCAGCGGGAATCTCTACAGGTTCCTCGCAGCTGAATCGAGCAGTGCCGGCGCTGCACAGTAGGCTGCTCAGGACAGGGCAGCGAGCGGTCAAGCTCAGTCGGAGCCGGCCGGGAGGGCCCTGGAGAGGGGCGAGAATACCATGTAACCTCACATCAACAGGCACATTGCTTCGTCCTGATGGAAATAGAATTAGGGATGATTGACCACACGATGGTGGGTTTCTATATTCTCATATATATAGGCAATTACATGGAAACAGATGATTACAAATCCTAACCATAATGGCTGATTATATGCAAGAGATCAAGCACAAATATGGAAGGAACAAACCGAATCTCTAGTCCTATTCGGTTTGCCTAACAGCCCCCCGCAGTCGCAACGGGAGATTCACGGACGCTGAGACTGGATCGGAAGTCCAAGAATAGCGGTGATGGTAGACCTTTGGTGAAGATGTCCGCGAATTGTCGGGCTGAAGGCACATGAATAACTCGGATGTGTCCAAGCGCCACACGATCTCGAACAAAATGTAGGTTGATTTCGATGTGTTTGGTGCGCTGGTGCTGAACCGGGTTCGTGGACATGTAGACGGCGCTCACGTTGTCGCAGAAGACAACGGTAGCAGTCTGGAGAGGTCGGTGAAGCTCATGGAGAAGTTGGCGGAGCCAACTGGCTTCAGCAACGGCATTAGCGACAGCGCGGTACTACTCGGCCTCGGCACTGGAGCGAGAACGGTGTGCTCCGTTTGGACGACCAGGAGACAAGGTTGTCTCCAAGAAAGACGCAGTATCCGGAGGTGGAACGCCGAGTGTCAGGACAGCCAGCCCAGTCGGCATCGGTGTAGGCCACAAGACGATCCGTATGGGACGGTGTCAGCTGAAGGCCATGGTGAAGTGTACCCTTGACGTAGCGAAGGACACGCTTGACCAGCGACATGTGTTGCTCGCGAGGGTCGTGCATGTGGAGGCAGATCTGCTGCACGGCGTAGGCGATGTCCGGGCGTGTAAATGTCAGGTACTGAAGAGCACTGGCAAGACTGCGGTATGCCGACGGATCATCAACCGGAGGACCAGCCGTGGCGGCTAGCTTGGGAGCAGTGTCGACCGGTGTCGAGGCAGGATGGCAGGAGCTCATGCCAGCACGCTCGAGAATCTCGAGAGCGTACTGAGTCTGGGAGAGGAACATCCCATGAGTGTCACGTCGAACGGCGAGGCCGAGGAAGTGATGCAGCTCACCCAAGTCGGTCATGGCGAACTCGGCGCTGAGGGCGGCGATGACGCGCTCGAGAAGAGTGGAGACGAGGCTGTCAAGATGATGTCGTCGACGTAGAGGAGGAGGTATGCCGTGTCGAAGGAGCCCTGAAGGATGAAGAGCGACGTGTCCGACTTTGAGCATGTGAAGCCGAACTTGGTGACGAAGGTGGCGAACCGATGGTACCACGCGCGAGGGGCTTGCTTCAAGCCGTAGAGAGCGCGATTAAGGCGGCACACATGGTTGGGTCGGGTTGAGTCAACAAACCCGGTGGGCTGCGAGCAAAACACCACCTCGGAGAGTTCCCCATGGAGAAAAGCGTTCTTGACGTCGAGTTGCCGAATTTTCCAGTTGAAGGAGAGCGCGACGGAGAGAATGCAGCGGATGGTAGCCGGTTTAACCACCGGGCTAAAAGTCTCGTCGAAGTCGATGCCGTGCTCTTGAGAGAAACCGCGCAATACCCATCGGGCTTTGTAGCGGTCTAGAGTGCCGTCGGGCTTGAGCTTGTGGCGGAAGACCCATTTGCCGGAGACGACATTCGCATTAGCCGGCGGAGACACAAGATCCCATGTGTTGTTGGCGAGAAGAGCGCCGTACTTGTCGGTCATCGCGGCGAGCCAGTGGGGATCCGTGAGAGCACCCCGAACAGACTTGGGTAGGGGGGAAGTAGTCGGAGCAGTCCCGACGTTGAGGTTGAGGCGCTCGCGGGGACCGATGATCTTGCCGGCTTGGCGTCGTGTCAGCATCCGATGACAAGGAGCAACGGGAGGCGGCGAACACGGCGGTGTCGGTGTCGGGGGCGAGGACGCTGTAGATGAAGCCGGTGAGGGAGCCGGCGAGGCGACCGGAGAGGCAGCCGGTGAGGGGTCGGTGAGGCAGTCGGCGAGGCAGCCGGCGAGGAAGCCGGCGAGGGAGCGATGGGCGTCGAGGCGCGAGGCGTCTGTCCGACCCAGTGGGCCAATGTGCGCGACAAGGACGGAGTCGGCGTGGAGACCGGAGGCGACGCGGCATGGCGCGGCCCAACAGGCCGAGGCGGCCCAGCATGCATGGGTTGCATGGGAACCGGATCGAATACGTCGATCGGATCGACGTCCAGGGGCATCGTCGAGGCGTTCTGCTGCATATTAGAGACAGAAAAATTCGGAGCAAAGGAAACCGACTTTCATCAAAAATCACATGACGGGAGATGATAATACGTCGAGTTTCGAGATCCATGCAGCGGAAACCACGATGATTAGAGGGGTACCCGAGAAAAATGCATGCGACCGATCTATGGAGAGTTTGTTAGACATGGTGGATGCAATGTTTGGGTAGAATAAGCAACCAAAAGTACGGAGGAGGGTGTAGTCCGGTGCTTTGCTATAGAGAGCGAAGAAGGGGGAGGGTGCCGCAAGGGCTTTGGTGGGTAGTCTATTGAGGAGATAGGTGGCGGTGTGAAGGGCTTCGACCCAAAATTTTGGAGGCATGCTTGCTTGAAATAACAATGTTCGAACTACGTCATTTGTGTACGGATTATGCGTTCAGCTTTACCGTTTTGGGGAGAGGTGTATGGACACGAGAAGCGGAGAAGGATCCCGTGTTGAGCGGAGAGGTCCTGAAGTGCGTGATTGTCAAACTCACGTCCGTTGTCGCACTGAATGGCTTGTAGAGAGAGAGAGAACTGTGTGGCAACATAAGCACGAAAGTTAGACAAGATGGCAAACACTTCGGATTTTTGGCGCAGCGGATACGTCCATAAGTAATGAGTAAAATCATCCAAAACAACTAGATAATATTTGTAGCCAGATACACTCGCAATAGGGGAAGTCCACAAATCACAATGGATTAACTCGAAGGGTCTATGAGTACGAGTGGTAGACGCAGAAAAAGGTAAACGAACATGACGACCAAGTTGACAAGCATGGCATAAACTAGGGTCCTTGTGCGCTTTATTGAGTGGTAAGGAAGATGACGAGGCGAGGCGCCGAAGAGCGTCGTGACCGGGATGGCCGAGGCGCCGTGCCAAAGGGTGGAGTCGTCGGTGGCGGCGGTGAGAGCACGCGGCAAGGAGGTGAGCGGATAGAGGTCGCCCGAACTACTGCACCTGAGAATCACGCTCCCTGTCCTGAGATCCTTCACAGAAAAACCCCAAGGGTCAAATTCGACTAAACAATGGTTGTCAGTAGTAAATTGACGAACAGAGATTAAATTTTTAACAATGCGAGGGGTGACAAGAACATCACGAAGAGTAAGGCGAGGATTGGTAGAAAGATGAAGGGTGCCAGAGTGGGTGACAGGGATAGACGATCCATCACCAACGACGACATGTCGGTGAGGAGTGTGGAAGAGAGGGAGTTGAGATTACCAGCGTCCGAAGACATGTGAGCGGAGGCTCCAGTGTCCATGTGCCATGCCGGGGCGCCTGGAGGCTCATGGTGTTGAAGTAGCTCGCGAGGGCGGATGGATCCCATGTCGGTGTCGAGGAGGGGCCCTGGCCGTAGGAGGGGTGGCTGTCGTAGGTGTACGTCGCGTGGGGACGGCGACGGAGCGGGCAACGCCATGTAGCCCTGGGCAGGAGGGCGATGCAGCGGAGCCGAAGGACGCGGGGCCGGGCCGAGGAGGCTGACAGCAGGCCCGGCGGGGCCGTACCCGGCATGGTGGTGGACGTGCGCGCCGTGACCCGCCATGGGGTACATGTGGATGGCGCCGGTCCAGGGGTTCTGCATGTTGGGGAAGGACGGGGCGGAGGGGCGCCGCCACCCCAAGTCTTCTTCTTCTTCCCCTTGTAGGCGCCGGAGCCGTAGCCGGTGGGGACGCCGTAGGAAGCGGGGCGCGGCGGTGTAGGCGCGGGTGCCGCGCGTGGACCACCAGTGGCGGGGGCGGAGTAGAATATCGCAGGCGACGATGAGCTCGTGGAGGAGGGCCGGAGTTCCTGGAGAAGAAGCATGTTGCGAAATTCGAGGAAGGTAGGGAACGACTTGAGGAGAGGAGCGAGGTTGCCGATGTCGCGGTAGTGGTCGTGCAGACCCTTGATGGTGTTCCACACCGGCGCGTTGTCGGAGACCGGGGCGTCGACGTCAGCGAGGGCGTCGGCGACGGACTTCTGCTCGAGGCAGTAGGCGGTGACGGTCTTGTCGCCCTGCGTGATGTTGCGGAACTTCTGCCCGAGGTAGCCGGCACGGGCCTGTTGGTTGTCGCGGAAGAGGGACGTGATGGCGGCGAAGACGGCGGCGGCCGTGGATCCGGCCGTCATCACCATGTCGGCGATGTCGGGTTGGATGGAGCCGTACAACCACCGGAGGACGGTGGAGTCCATGCGCAGCCACTCGGCGTCGGCGGAGAGAGAGGCCGGATCAAGGTGATCGGCAAGGGCGAATTGGGTGACGGCGATGTTGAGGAAGTGCCGCCACTTGGTGAAATTGGAGGCCTTGAGGTCGAGGGTGACGGGGATGAGACCTTTGATGTTCTGGATGGCGGTGGCTTGAGCCCAGAGGGCGGCGTGGGGGTGGAGAAGGGGTGCGACGGCAGCCATGGGGGTGGCGGCGGCTGTAGGTGGAGGAGAGGGGGCACGCCTGGGAACCCTAGGGCGGCGGCGGTAGTGGAGGGGGAGAGAGGAGAATCGCTTGGCTGATACCATGATGGAAATAGAATTAGGGATGATTGACCACACGATGGTGGGTTTCTGTATTCTCGTATATATAGGCAATTACATGGAAACAGATGATTACAAATCCTAACCATAATGGCTGATTATATGCAAGAGATCAAGCACAAATATGGAAGGAACAAACCGAATCTCTAGTCCTATTCGGTTTGCCTAACACGTCCCATCAGGAGCCAGGGAATAAAGCGTCGGCGGTCGGCACAGGAGCTGCTGCCCTCCCGTGGACCCGTCTGCACGCCGGCCGCATGCACGGCATAGCTTCCACATTCCTCAGATTAGATGGATCCATCAGGGCCGGAGAGCTGCTCACGGGCATGCGCCGATGGACGAGCTTGTGGGGGAGGCGCCGCCTTGGTGACTGAGACTGCACGGCGTTCGTGTTGCTGTAGGAACACCTGACGGTCTGGCCCTGCTGCCGGCTTGGGAGAAGAAGACGCCGGTGTGCGCGGCAGCAGCCGTCGTGTGCGCGCTATCAGCGCCATGGCGATGCCATGCGGGAACTGTTGCTGTGGGATCAAAGGCTTTTCCGACGCCAGAGTAGCTGCTGGCGCGGACTGGCATGTCGTCGTCAGCAGTGTGAGAGGACGTGTGCTTGCTGCCGCAGCCCAGAACTGCCATTGACTAGTAGCTGACGAGAGAAGGAGAGATCGAGCACGCCCTGGCGTGCTATGTGCTCGCAACAGGAGCCCACTGTCCACACTATCTGCGTGAAACCTGTTATATTACCAGTACGAAGCATTCATATTTCACTCGCATTTTACAGCAAAATGGCAGGCATCTTGAGCTTGTAAGAACGGAAAAATGTAGAAATTTTACAAGACAATTTCTCCTATCCGCCAACTGAAGCCAAAGTTGGCGGGAACATGTCAATGAGGGCAGGAGATATGCATGATGGCCCTGCAAGAGACGCCAGCTACTGCTTACAACTAGCATCTGACAATCAAGCAGAACAGGGAAACAGGCATAAATAATACAGAGTACTACACATATCAGCAGCTATACACGGTGAAGAGATTCAGAGAGAGCAGCGCCACCCACCGTACAGTCACAGCAGAAGGGCAGCGGAGCAAACTCATAAATACCGTCAAAAAGAACAGGAGCAGCATTTACATTGCACAATCCTATGGATGCAGCAAGGGCATGATGCATCGCGTGGTTCAATTCAATGCACGCCCAGGATCCAAGAACTCCTCTCCCCAGCGTATCTCTGGCCATCATCATCATCATCATCAAGGCGCATACATTTCCGGGCTTTGAAGTCGCTCACGGGACCTCTCTGATCTTTCTGAACCTGATTCTCGACCCATCCTTGAATGCAGCCCAAGACCTCCATGAAGCAATCCTAAATCTTGATTATGTTCTGACGACACTTCTAACACCACCACCAAGAAGAACAAAAAAAAGGAGGTGAAGAACAATGGCACCGTCCAATCCACCCATCAGTCTACTTGAGAGATCCTACACCTATTTTCCTGCACTGTGCTTGCTACTATGCTTTCTTAGCTTCTTACTTCCAGCTCTCTCGCTCTCTACCTTGGGGAGGAGAAAATTTTGGGGGTGGTCATCACATTGTGTGCTTGGATATGACCTCGCCGAACCGCACGAACCACTGCTCGTCGGAGGAGCTGTTGTCGCCGATGTCAGCCCCGTCGTGGTCCATGTCAGGTGTCGTCGCCAGGTAGCGGGTGTAGTCGACTGTTTTCGAGGCCGTCATGGAGGAGGGCTTCACGGCGGGTGCCGGCATGAGCGAGAGCAGCACCCTTGCGACCTCGTGCATGGTTGGCCGGTCGATGGGGTGCCTCTTGGTGCACAGCAGGGCGAGCTGGAAGGCCTTCCGGACTAGCCCCATGTCTGTGCACGTCACCGACACCTCCGAGTCCACTGCCTCCATGACAGTGTTGTCATCGGCTCTTGAGAGTATCTACATATGGACAGAAGGGTCAGTCACAGAAACCATGTCAGCAGATCATGCTAAAAGTTTACGTTACTACAAACTCAGAGATCGAGCTAGTATCATCCAAGCTAAAGTTTATGATACTAGAAAAGATTATACAGACAGTCATTGAAACCATGTCACCAGATCATGCTAAATTTAATGATGCTAGAAAAGATACCTGCTCTCATTCTCATGAGTAACTTGCACTATAAAATAAAAAGACAACAATAATCTGATCTCACGAGTTCAGTGTGGGTGACTTACCAATTGATGCAAGTTGGAATCGTTGTCGACAGCCTTCAACCCCGTGAGCAACTCCAGAAGAACGATACCAAAGCTGTATACATCAGATTTCTCATTCAGCCTGGATGTCCGGGCATACTCTGGATCAATGTAGCCAATGGTTCCTAGCACATAAGTGGACGCATGAGACTTGGCAGCTGGGACACATTTGGCGATGCCGAAATCTGAGAGATGCGCTTCAAAGTGCTCATCGAGGAGGATGTTAGAGGACTTGACATCCCTGTGGACTATGCGAGGGTTGCAGTCATGGTGAAGATATGTCAGCCCTTGTGCAGCACCAACGGCGATCCTCAGTCGTGTGTCCCAATCAAGTTTCACTTTCTTTGATGGACCTGGAATATATCGTAGATCATGAGAGATGATTGTGAGACCTATAAATACATGAAAGAAACAGGCTGAATCGAATGGTCAGTAGTCCTAACCATGGAGAAGATCCCACAAGGAACCATTTTCCATGTAATCATAGAAGAGCAGGTTTCCATGAGGAGAGAGTGAGAAGCCATGAAGGCTGACAAGATTCCTGTGCCGGATGCTACCAACTGTCTCTAGTTCCGTCTCAAACTCACGGGCACCATGGTTATATTGACTGTAGAGCCGCTTGACAGCAATGGCCTTGCCACTCTTCAGTACACATTTGTACACAGTACTTGAAGCGCCATAACCAATGATGTATTTCTCACTCAGATTCTCCGTCAGCCTCATGATATCTTCATAGGTATGGATAGCCATGTCCATTTGGAGGAGTACTATCTTTGGAGGCCCTGAAATGATTAAGACAAGTTGAGATGGATGGCGCTTTGTAAAGATATTGTTCTGGCATAGATTACAGTTCACTGGCTTAGATATACACAAACCTTGCACTGGTTTCTCAGATGCTTTGATAAGTGGCTGTGGTCGATTTGTTTTATATATTGCCAATAGTGTAGTGCAGAGTAAGATTATGAAGCCTAAGATAATACAAGCAATCCCCGCCGAGAAATATTCACTGCAACATGAAGTATGTAAACATGAGCTTGAAATCAAATGGAATGAAAAGCTAACTATTAGCTTATGACTTGACTGCTACCTCTTGGTCCATGAGAGTTGCCGCAATTGGAGTCCTTGCAGCGAACGCGCAGCATTGGGTTGCCCAAGAAGCTGCATTTAGGTATTGGTTACTATAAGAAATCATAATATAGTAACACAAGGGCATGAAAGGTAGTACAGGAGAGTCATCCACTACCTTTCCACTGGAAATTTTGAGAAGTTCCTAGCGAATGGGACATGTCCAGAAAGGTTGTTGTATGACAAGTTCCTGAAAAATGATATCATCCATAAACTCATGCAGGCTAAGTAATCACCAATGCTACATGGCCAAGCTTGCACAAAACTTACAAGCTATTTAAGCTGAAGCAGTTAGCCAACTGAGCAGGGATCTCCCCAACCAAACTATTGTTGTTAAGAATCCTACATATGATAAGAATCACAGCACGGTAAAATACTTGGGTGATTTCGGATTTCAAATTTCATAGTTCATGATAATAGCAGGATGAAAGAGAACTCACAAACTATCAAGGTTCTGAAGTTGGCCTAGTTCTTCGGGGAGATAACCAGACATGGCATTGTTGGATATATCACTATCAATGTTAAAATCAGGTCAGATTAATCTTCATTACAAGATTACGACCAACAGAACTTAAATACACAAATGACAAGGGTGGTCACTTACATTACTTGGACACTTCTCAAGTTTCCGAACTCAGCAGGCACAGACCCACTAAGATGGTTTTTGCTCAAATTTCTACAATCACAATTTGGAAAATTAGGAAATAATGATCACATGTGATGAAATATGAATTTTAAGAGGCTGAAACTGAACATACAATTCAAGAAGATGCTCAAGATCTCCAATGGTAGCAGGAACTGGTCCAGAAAATCCATTGTAGGAAAGATCCCTAAACCAAAATGAAGGAACAAGGTTTAAGCCATTAAAATAATGTGGATGCGGCGTGACAACTATGTAAGAGAATCATGGCAGTAGGTAACTAAATATAGGTGCAAGGGTCTCCTTACAGTGTGTCCAAGTTGATGATATGACCAAGTTCAGAGGGGATCTGGCCTTTAAAATTGTTCGAGGATAAATTCCTGCAATTTATATATTTGAAACAAGAACAAGACATGAGATTCTGCTCAAACAGAATTACACTGTAATATGAATCAAGTAAACAATGTAAACAAAATGCTACAAGTGCGAGTACTCACAAGTATGTCAAACTCTCCAAATTCTGGAAACCAGCAGGGATAGAACCGTTTAATCTATTTCCATAAACATTGCTGAAAGTTGATACAAACACGATTAAGCACGAAGCGCAAATCTGTTCTGTTAAGTACTAGATTGATACTTGCTTGCTAACTTACAATTTGTTTAGAGCAGTGCATGAACTGATGTTCGTAGGAATAGGACCCTCAAGATTGTTGTTAGCAAGATTTCTAGAAAAAAAAGTCACAATTCGTCAAGAACTACATATATCAAAAGACGCATTAATCAGTAAAGAAGAACCACCCTTACAGTTCAAATAGCTCTTCCAGTTTCCCAAGCTCAGCTGGAATTGTGCCCATTAATTCATTGTCATTCAGTTGCCTGTATGGAAAAGTTGTAAATTTCATTATAGTACTTGAAACCAACTGAAGTACATTATTATCCACATCAGAGAACAATCACTTACAGGTAGCTAAGTTTACTCATGTTCCCAAGTTCTGGTGGTACTTCTCCAGCAAGTTTATTGCCATGTAAATATCTGAAGATAAAAGGTGCCAGAAAATGTTAACAGAAGAAAAGAATGTTGTTTCAGTGAAAGAACAGGTCTTCCTGATGATACTAACAGTTTGCCAGTGTAGGATAGGTTGCCGAGTATCGGAGGAATGGGCCCTACTAGTTCATTTTCGCTCAGATCACTAAGAAACAAGAATTGGACACGAAAAGTCATTATCAAATATTACATGAGCTAACACCAATAGGAGTGAAGTGTTGTGGTTTACTCACAGAACAGCAAGTGCTTGCATGAGGCCTATCACTTCTGGAATTTTCCCAGTCAGTCTATTTCCTTGAAGTGAACTACGGAACAACAATGAAAACATTAAGCAAGTCTCAACGTGAACAGAACAAGATATTGCCAGAGTATAAAGCTAGTGCAGTTAACGATTGTGCAGTTAATGAAAACATTAAGCATAAGTCTGAAGTCTGAAGTATAGAAAATTTGCATGAAGTCAGGAAGGCTTACAGCGTGGCTACTTGAAGGAAACCTATGTTGTAAGGTATTTCTCCAGAGATTTGGTTATACGAAATGTCCCTGTATTCCATAAATGAAGTTCAGATAAAAAACTTAACAAATGAGCACCGATCAATAAAATCTCAGCAAGCAACATACAGAATCTCAAAGCTAGTGCAGTTTCCTATATTCTCTGGAATTGTTCCTGTGAGATTGTTGCCCCTTACATCACTGCAGATTTGGAAGCAAAAAATCAGTGTGGATAAGATCAGTTTGCATGATAGGGAGCAGCATCTCCAAGTAAGCATAGAACTTACAAGTACCACAGGCCAGTCAGCTGGCACATGTCAGGAGACAAGGTTCCAGTCAGTGAATTACCCCTCAAGCCTCTGAAGATCAAGAAGGCAAAAATGTTAGCATCTACTTTTACTACCGAGTGAATTGGTAAGCAAACATGGCATGGTGTAGGGTAACTTCTTACAGGTATTGCAGAACTTCATTCCAGTAGATAAGCCTTGGGATGTCGCCTGTAAGCTGGTTCTGCGCCAAATCCCTATTCCAAGGAAATAAGTGTACATTTCAGTAAAAAAAACTACATTATGCCACCAAAATAAGCATTTTTCCTGGAGTATGCATACTGCACCACACAACGATAGGTGAAAAAACTGGATAGCAGACCAACAAGTTTGTCCAAGGATCCCATAATAACTAGAGTCACAGAGAAAGGGAGGTACTAAGAAACTCACAAGGTTTTGAGATTTGGAATTTGGGACAATGTGGAAGGGATGGGTCCCGTGAGCTGGCTGTTCTTCAAAATCCTGCACAGCCGGAATAGAGAGAAAAGGAAACATCATAACTCATACATTCTAAACCATCAGGGCTTGACAGCTACCCATAAATTACCCAGAATCAAAACTCAAACTAGTTTCATAACATGTTTTTGTAGTAATCTGAAAACATTCTAAAAACAGATAGATGCAAGTAGCCTCTCATTCCTCAGTATAGCCCCAAAACATCCCAAGGATTGGGTGGAAAAGTGATCATATCCAAGAAAAAGACATAGCTCTTCCAAAAGGTAGGCAAGAGAAACAGTAATAGAGTGCTTACAAATCCTCAAGTTGCTTGAGCTTGGAGATGGAGAAGGGGATGTCTCCATACAGCAAGTTAAACGACAAATCTCTGCATATGACACAAAAGAAGAGGGATAGGCCAATTATTAAATACTACTAACAAGAACCATCTACAGCAAAAAGGTTGGAGTGGAACAATAAAAGAAGACCCAGATTAGGTGCAGTACAAATATTTTAAGGAGACGCAGTCCCCAATCTCATCCGGGATTTGGCCTGTGAGCTTGTTCCCCTTGAGATCCCTGCAGAAAGCAAGCAAATCATTAGGGCGGAGATAAACTAATCGGCAAGCAAATCCGGCCTCCATTCTAGGGGAGTGTATAGCAGTAGGCTTAAAGTAAAATACTAAAGAATCGAGTCACATCATGACATGAGTCATGAGGGGTCAAATCAGATGGAGAAGCGCAGGATATTTTAAAAAAGGGAGGAAGATTCAGGTGTAGTCAAATGCACAAAATCTTAAGCAGATGCAAAGGAATGGGGAGGAATAGTTGTCATCGGTACTTACACGAACTGTAGGCTCTTGAGCTCCCCTATCGCCGGCGAGATCTCCCCTCCCAGGTTTAGATTTGACAGGTTCCTGTTTTTTTATTTCCACATAGAAAACACTGATCAGAGATAATCCAGTTAGCAGACAGGGTAAGAGATGATCCTTCACTATGCAAGAAAAACCAAATAGTCCCCCAAGAAAGCACATTTACTGGGCAAGCAACATGTTTTCAACTCAAGGGCGGCTATCCACAGGCAAGGAACAAGCAAGAACTGAAACAAGAACTGTTCTTGGTCGATCGAAAATTCGAAATGCCTTTGTAGTCAACATAAACATGACGGACAAGGAGAAAAAAAGCAAGGGAAAATCTTGGCATCGCGTCGCAATGTCAGAGGAGCACGGCAAGAAGATCCCGCAGGGAAGATGAAAGGAAGAGAAAGAAGAACGCACAGGGCGAGGACGGCGAAGGAGGCGTTGTCGCAGGCGACGCCCCGCCAGGCGCAGTGGTCGGGTCCGCCGTCCCAGTCCGCGAGCGCGTTGGCGGCGTTGCCGAAGCCGGCCTTGACCGCCATCAGCGCCTCCCCGTCCCCTCCACCTCCGTCTCCCCCTTCCGCCGCGGTCGCCGTCCCCAAGAACCACGGCGAGCATCATCACCCCCGCCCAGCAGCGCCACGACGGCGCCCTCGCCGCCATTCCCGGAAGCAGAAACCCCGCACCTTGGGAACCCCAAAGCGACCACCTTCCTTCTCTTTCCCCCACCGCCGCCTCGCGCAGGCAACGGAATCAAGAACCAACTGCCCGGAGCGAGGAAGCTACTACCGCGCAGCCGCTCTCATCCTCCAACTCCCATCGAGATGGGACGGGGGAGGGGGGTCGCAATGTATTTGTCGTGGGTGTGGTGGTGGTGGTGGCGATAGCGACGTGACTGTCGTTGCTTTCGGGGGGCAGCCGCTGCGCAGCGCTGCAGGGGAAGCAGAGGTGGTGCCAAGAGCGAGAAGGCGGAGGAGGGGAGAGGCGAGGCGAGGGGTTAAGGCTGGCGCGCGGGGCCCACCGCGTCAGCCGGCGACGTGTACGTGGGGTCCGTCTCGGATCTCCATTTCTTTTTCAACAGCTCTCATCTTCTCACTCGGCACGTTGCGCCACCACTTTTTGACCGTGCCCATGACAGAAGGGGCCCGGGTCCACGTGTCAGTGGATAACTTAATCGAGGAGGTTAATGGTTTGTTAAGTCTGTTTTGCGCGCGAAACAGCGGCGCCGGGATCGCGGTGCGGGCGGGGATCTCCGGGGCCGGCGGTGTGGCCGGCCGGCGCCGCCGCGGCGGCAGGCTTCCGGTGGGCCTGGGCACCTTTTATTACTGTGGAGCGTACGGGGATGGGACGGGACGGGACGGGGATCATGCCGCGGTCGTGACGGCGTCGGCGGCATGGTGGTCACCGCCCACCAGACTGCAACCGGCGACGAACCGGCCGTGCACTGTACGCGCTGCCTCTCCGTGAGATAGGGAGAGATTAGGCGTGATTGAGCTCAGCTGACCCGGGTACGCTCCGTGCATGAATGTTGTGTGGCTGATCAGATCGATGAGGCGATTCAGCAATGCGGTAGGTTTGTGTTGGAATGGTAGACCATGCTTGTGTCCTATGCTTAGTTAATTAACAAGGTCCGGCTCAGCGCGCAGCCGCAACGAACAAAGCTCACTTTTTTTCTATTTGCGAGAAGAACAGACAGTGCAGTTCAATAATATGAAGAGATCTTTCTCCATCCAGATATAGGTGACTGATTACCAACAAATGGTTCGATTAACAGTTATGCAGTTCATGTGTGGTTTATGTCACACGTTATTACAAAGGTGTTGGCAATTTTGAAACTGAATCTACAAATATAACAGTTGTATACACGTTCTACAATAGGGAATTCTCAAAACCCTAGGGAAAACATAACACAAGAAACAATTACATGTGGATTTTTTATTGTGTAATTTAATGCGAACATTTTGCAACACTAGTAGAGCAAGTTTTGAGAATAACAAACCAACTAGGGCTTAATTATGTAATATATATACACATTTTAATGAAATAATAGTTGGTGAAAGCTTTATCTCACACAATCCTATTTTTTTGGTCAAAACTTGAGGACGAGCGATTACTAAGCATGCGCGCGCTCAATGCAACATATGGTTGAGACGTGTGCGGACGTATTAAAACCATGTGAGGCTATGACGCCTCAAAGATATGATTCCGGCATAAAATGTGAATATGGCAAATCAAGACATGATAGAAAATCCCTCATGTGCTTGAAATGAAAGGCATGCAACCACACAAGTCAACAAATGTAGTGAAACACCCTTCACTTCCACAACCCCCAACATATAAAAGCATAGGCCTTTCCAAAAATCTTAGTTCCAACTTGTGCTGACGACTAGAGAGATCGTACATATGTATGTTCACAAATTGATCAAGTGGTATATAGGTGTGTTACTGGGTTTGAAAGGCACCGGGAATTATTTTACAGTTAGGAGGCTGATCTATAGGATTAATTTGGTCCCTTCAACCTCTTCCATTGAGGATCCGAGGATAACGTCTCAATCTTAGTGGTCAGATGGTAAATCCTACCCTAGTACAGATTGAGAACCTTGAGCTAAGAAGGAGGTCAGAAGCACGACCAAGATTATGGACGTCAATGGGTCTGCTGCCCACTGGGGAGGGCACTCTATTTTCCATCCCCATTTAACGGGCGAGGATATTGTTACCCATCACCATGGGGTTCGGGGCGGGGATCAGTTCTCCATTAGTAAGTTATAAATTCAAATGATGAAAACATAATATCATGATCTTGAACTTTCGACACACGAAAATACGCAACTTGTGTAACATTTCTGCTATACCTGACCGACCCAATACATAGATACGTGACATGCTGGCAGATTTGCATAAATATACGCGGTACGTGACAAAGCCACTACTAAGCATGTGACACCAAATCTGTTTCCGTCGGCTCTGCCATATCCGTTTACCAGTGAAGAAGGTGGACAGAGGGTGGGGCCTATGTGACCAGTTGATGTCGCGGAAGTTGGTGAAACTTGTATGGTGGAGTTCATCACGAGGGCGAATATGCGTCACCGTCACCTTCCGTCGAGAGGCCACTCCACGCCTCTGTGCTCCTTGCGCGTATGGCTTTTTGTCCTCTTGGGCAGCGTGCCACACTAGAGGATCTCCAGCTTCAGTGTGGAGCCTCTCGTTAGCTACACTCCAAGTGGCATCGTCCCCGGCGGTGCGTTCGAAGGTCGCTGCTTTGAGGCTTTGTTACAACGACGGTGGAGAAGGATCAGACCGCATTTTTAGTACTACCTCCGATCCATATTAGTGAGCACAACTTTGTCTAGATACACATGTATCTAGTCTAAATACTTAACTAGATACATATGAATTTAGACAAAGCTATGCCCACTAATATGGATCGGAGGGAGTATTTTTGTTGAGATCATTATTCAAAAATTGCGAAGACCATGCGGTTAATTTCCGTAATATTTAATAGTATCCTCCTTGTAATCTGTACCCACCGCACAGTGAATGAAGCTTCTAGATCCTCTGGACCCTTTTAAAAAATCATGTGCATGCTCGATGCAACGTATGGTTGAGATTTGTGCAAACACATGTGTGAGCCTATGACACCTCAGAGATATGATTCTGGCATAAAATGCGAATATGGAAAATAAATACAGAATAGAAAATCCGACATGTGCTTGAAATGAAAAGCCTGCAATAACACAGGTCGACAAATGTAGTGAAACACACTTCACTTCAACCACTCCCAACATATAAAAGCATAGGCCTTTCCAAAAATCTTAGTTCCAACCTGTGTTGACAAATAGAGATCATACATATGTACATCAAGTACATCAAGTGTGGTACATAGATGAGTTACTAGGTTTGAAAGACACCGGGAACTGTTTTACGGCTAGGAGGCGGACGTACACGAGCAATTCGCTCCCTTCAGCATCTTACATACCACACTCAAGGGCAAGAACATACAGTTTGTCTTAGTGCTCAGATGGTATCCTAATCCTAATATGGACTGTGAGATACATGAGCTGAGCAGTGAGCAGTAGTTCTTTTCGTTTGTGTGAAAATTTGGAAGCACGTCGAAGATGTGTAACTGTTTTCAGCTTTCTTGGCATTCGTAAAATATTTTTTCTCACCAAAGGCACGTGCTCAGATGCCATCCTGATCCTAATACGGAATGAGATACATCAGCCGAGCAGGACGTCCTTTCGTTTGTCTAAAAATTTGGATGCACGTCCAAGATGTATAACCGTTTTCAGTTTTGTTAGCATGCGTAAAATATATTTTTCTCACCAAAGGGCACGTGCTCGCGCTCGTGCGCGTTCGTATCTCTCGGGAAAATTAGCCTATATTTCCCTGGCTAGAGCGTAGAGCAGGAGAGGCACTACTCCTTTCTGAGCACACGCGTCTTTATACTCGGCTTGTCAAAACGTTTTATATTAACAAGCAGAGAAAGTATTGTCTTAAGAGGGAGCAAACCTTGTTTTACAAAAAACACATGACATTGAGCTTTGATTGATCAATCGATCGATTTCCTACCGTAAAAAAAGAATCGTTCGAGGTCCCTCAAAATTTTGAACTCTGTCGCGGTTTGCATGCTATACCTGATTGACCAGGGATGTGAAAACGGGACCCTTTTTTTCCAGTTTTGTGCATAGCTAGTACAAAATTTTGGAGCAAAAGGGGACTGTGCATCCTTATGATCGACCTAGTACGTACGTGACAAGCAAGCATGATTAAGGCCATTAACGCGTGACACAAACACATGGCCTACATGGAGCTATGTGAGAAGTCCATGCAACACATAGAACCATGTGAGCATATGACGCCTCAAAGTTTTTCATAAAATGCGAATATGGCAAATCAAGACAGGACATAAATCCCTCATTTGCTCGAAATGAAAAGCCCGCAACCACACAAGTCAATGAATGCAGTGAAACACCCTTCACTTCCACCACCCCCAACATATAAAAGCATAGGCCTTTCCAAGAATCTTAGTTCTAACATGCGCTGGCAACTAGAGATCATACATATGTATGTTCACAAATTGGTCAAGTGGTATATATATGAGTTACTAGGTTTGAAACGCACCGGGAATTATTTTACAGCCAAGATGCAGATGTATATAAGCAATTTTGTCCTTTTAGCCTCCGCGACAGGAAACACATGGGCATTGTATGCATCTTAGTTGTCAGATGGTAAATCTTACCCTAGAACAGATCAAAGACATTGTGCTGAGCAGCATATCCATTCTTGTGTGTAAAATTTTAGAAGCCCGACCAAGATCTCTAGCATCACAATTCCACGGGTATAGTTTTTCCAGTTATATTTGGCATTCGTGCAATATTATTTTCACACCAATGGGCACGTGCTCACGCTATATTGGTAAAATAATATGCGTGCGCCTCTGAATCCCTTGGAGAAAATCTCATATATTCCCTAGCTAGAGCACAGAGCACCAGAGGCTCTACTCTTTTCTGCACTACACGTATCCTTGTAAAACAAATTCTTTTCAAGAGGGAGCATTCCTTGTTTTACAAACGACACATGATATTAAGCTTTGATTGCTCGATCGATGTCCCCACCAAATTTCAAACTCTGCCGTGGTATGCATGCATGCTATACGTGATAAGTGGCGGAGCCAGAACTTCAACATTGTGTAGTCAATGCAAACTTGTGTAGTCAAATATATGTATTTACATAATTTTATTATTATTTACTATATTAGCCAAAAAATTGTGTAGTCAATTGACTACGCAGCTCTTGTGTGCCACTACCTGATATGCAGGCAGGATTGCAGAAATATACACGTACGAGTACGAATGTACGATCGATACACACACACACATCACACAAGATATACCGATTTAAGGCCATTAACGTCTTACACAAACACATAGCCTACATGGAGCTCTGCCCTCCTCTGCGTCGTACCATCTACCGCTCTCTACATGCATGCAAGGTATGCGATGCAATTAGTACACATCATCGTCTACCTACGTGAGTACGTCGCCTGCAACTCTCTGCGTAGGCAGCCATTGCCTTCAAGTCGGAGCTGCATGCATGCGGCGTGCGTGGTTCACACCTACTACATGATCCATCCATCGACGGATGCCTCTGCGGCTCTGCATCGTGCACACACACATATATAGGAACTGTATCTGTGCTGTTTCAGAGGCTGGTCAGTGATTGTGTGGCTAATGTTAGTGCAATTTCTTAGTGCCCTTTTTTTGCGACGATGTAAGGATGTATGTGCAAATTTAGTCGGGTTCATGGAACGCGCGTACTACGTAGATAACCCTGGATTCGAGATGGAGCGAGTGGTTTGGTAATTCGGGCCGAGTTATGCACGTTGGGAGCAAAAAAAAGTGATGTCCGACTGTTCTTTTGAGACGTGTGCCGACGGGCGACGGTTCATCTGACCTGATCATCTGTACACGCAAACTCTAACACTACCGAAAATACTTTCATGTTACATGCATTTGATATTTTAGATGTTGTAGTTTTCTTGGGATTTTCTTACAATGTTTTGGTTCAACCAAATCTAAATCGCGGGATAACTTGAAAACAGTATTAATACATGCCGGGAAATTTAACCCCCTAATCAAACCATATGTATATTTTTAGATATAGTTTTCAATAATAATTTGTGTGTTTCTATAAGTTTCATTGTCCCATAGTATAGGAGATGCGATAATCAATGGCGTCCGCCGGATCATGTAGCGTGCCTCACTCGGCCCCTCACCCACCGTGGCGTCTAGCCAAACACAGGCCCGCATGATCCCCGTCTTCATGCCGCTCTCGATTAATTTCTAGTTATGCTTATCCATCAAAACTGTTCTTGATTAATGTGGTTACGGTAAACTTGCTTTGGTTTGGGTAAATTCGATTTCAGTTAGCTGACTGTTGGGCGGATGGGGCGCGGGAGGGCGGGCAAGGCGGCCGAGGTGACCATCGACGGGTAGAGCGAGGAAGCCCTAATTACTGAGGAGTGGAGGAGACTCTCTCCTTTCATTCAACCTCCACCAAGTAAGTACCACATGATCAATACAACGGTGTGGATGCAATATGCATGGTTGAGACACTTGCAACTGCATTAGCAGCACATGCGCCTATATATGGCGCTACAAAAATACGGTTCAACACAAAAGTATCAAAAATAAAATAGAGTACCACGTGTGGATTAACTTAACATGCATATATACACAAGCCAATAAATGCAATGAAACACCTTTCACTTCTGCAATGTCCAATATATAAACATAGGTCCCTCCCAAGACTCTTAGTCCCAATATCCCTCTTAGTGCCAATGAATAGAGCGCATAGATATGTTGAGAGAGTAGAGATCATGAATGAGTTGTGTAGACTTGAGAGGCATCACGTATTATCCTAGGGTCAGCAAATCGATATACTCGAGCAATTTGATCACATCAACCTATTGCAGACGAGGCCTATGGGCATTCGGCTCATCTTACAGATGCAAAAGGTGGGAAGACTGTATCAAACTGATGACAAGGGACTTGACACTTATCTAATCGACCACTACAGTCTCTACCACATCGTGTGTCAAGCATTTACATCAATGTCTACCTGTCCAGTCATGAGGGCCAAGTGTTAACATCGATGCTTGAGCCTTCCTTGCGTCTGACCTTGGTGGTGAGATTAATTATTATGTGGGTTTTGTAATTGTGGCAACGGTGAAAATGGGACCCAGGTCGAGATGGCATCAATTAGGGTTTACATACACATGAGTTGAGTACGAGGTTCACATGTTTAGACATTTAGTTAGCTTAAGTTCGTTGGGTTCTGTTTGGTTTATGCTAAACGTGTCCCCCTTCTCCTCTTGTTTGTGGTTGGCCGGCCTTTTGGTGACCCAAACCACGCATGGTCTTTGTTCGGATTTAGATTCCTTTGAGCATTCCAATGACCTGTGGCCTGGAGGCGAGACAAACAGGGCAGCTCACGGATACATATGCACATGTCATTTAACACAACTATTCTAAAAAAAGAGTCATTTTAGCACATTTTAGATAGATTAACATAGAGCAGTAACATGCATATGTAACTGTTCCATGTTACTAACTCTATAGTGGCGAGTATCACATGTGTGGTAACATAGAGCCATTCATTTATTACTTTTTAGACTCATTTTAGATTAGGAAGTGTTATGTTACGGTAACTAACTATCTTCTTCCATTTGCCTCTCTCTTCATTAATTGTATGTCACATTATCTTTTTTATCTATGTGACATTTATGTTACTAACTATGTTACTCTCCACTATGGATAGTCTTATCCCGATGCTTTGCAGCCTTCGTCATCACCGCCATAGCTAGCTGCTAGCTAGCCTACAATGCAAACAAATCCTGGTGAAGTACTCTTAAGAAAGAGAAATGATGATATCTAGATCATTTGAAAAAATAATTTGAAAAAACTCAGTTCTGCAACATTGTTTGCCATACCAAGGTACAACTATGTGTCAAATATGGGCACATTATCACAAACTATGTCACATGAATGATCATATCTAGATCATTTGAACCGAAACTCATACATGTTTATAGATGATTGATCTTTTTGTGAAGAAATTTTCTGGAAACTTTGTAAAAACTCAAGTTTATCATTTTTTTAATCAACTACTACACATAAGAAGACTCCATGCCAAAGGATTTCATTTTTGAGTATTTTTTCACTTTATTTAATTTTTTTTGAAAAAATGGTCAAAATGACCACCATGGCTATTCGTCGAAAGGGGTCGAAATTTTCAAAACTATCAACGGTTTTGTGATATAACCACTACTTGTGTACCTTAAATGATTTTTGTAAAATTTCCAGAGCAAACTATCACACACTTGTAGTTCAAATTTGAATTACTTTCGAAAAATCAGCATAAAGTCGTTTAAATAGGCGAAATTAGGTAGAAACTGAGAAAATTACTAATATTTCTGTATTGTCCATCAAATATGGTCTACTTTGTGTGGATATTGGATGGGTGCCATTTTACATCATATTTGGTGTACTTGCTTCACAAAAAAAGTTATTTTTGACATTTAAAAAATAAAAATGATATTTATAAAAATAATTTGAAAAAACTCAGTTCTGCAACATTGTTTGCCATACCAAGGTAAACCTATGTGTCAAATATGGGCAAATTATCACAAACTATGCCACAGGATTTCATTTTTTGAGTATTTTTCACTTTATTTGATTTTTTTATAAAAATGGTCAAAATGGCGTACTTAGGTTACCGCTGGCGGGCAAAAATAGTGCCCACCAGCGGTACTATAATTACCGCTGGCGGACAGTTTGGCGTGCCCGCCAGCGGTAGTTTGCTCGTTTCTGAGCCAACTACCGCTGGCGGGCACGCCAAAACGTCCGCCAACGATAATTATAGAACCGCTGGCGAACAAGGAGGCCGTCCGCCAGCGGTAGTTAGCCCCGCGTGCTCGGTTCTGCGTGAAACTAGCGTTGGCGTGCACTATTGGCCGCCCGCCAGCGGTAAGCCTCGTACCGCTGGCGGGCACTGTAAACCGCCCGCCAGCGGTAATAGCGCTGGCGGGCGCCCAGGGCCGTCCGCCAGCGGTAGTGTGGTGGCTATAAGCACATTCCTGCTAGTGTGACAGGTGCCACTACTACCTTCAATCGTGCCGACTCTGCCTTGCCCTCCCTTCTTGCAACGTCGCCGTCTTACTTTTGGGTCAAAGACTGGATGTGCAGTGACGCCTTCTTGTCCTATGGAAGGTTGCATGTATAATTTAATTCATATGGAAGTTCTACTTAATAGCACATTTAGCAAGGCCCGATCGTGCATATATTTATGGTCTCTCTCGGCAATATCTCGGCCTTTTCGGTTTTTGATAAACCGAGGGTGAAAACAAAATTTAATAATTCAATTTGGGTTTATCCCATTTATCCACCGAAATTGTTCTCGATTAATTCAGTTTCGATGAATTCGTTTTTTGTTTTCGGTTAATTCGTTTTGATGTTTGGTTTCGTTTTTTCCCCACCCCTAGCTGATTGTTGGGAGGACGGGCAGGGCGGCCAAGGTGGTCGTCGATGAATAAATCGAGGGAGCTTAACTACTGGGGGTGGGAGGGTGGGGGGTCTCTCATCTTTCAGCCAACCTCCCACCAACTATGCAAACCTTAATCGATACAATGGAGTGGATGCAATATGCATGGTTGAGACATGTGCAGTTGTATTAGTAGTACATGCATGAGCCTATGGCGCAAGAAAGACACAGTTCAACACTAAATGTCAATATATGAAAAAATACAATAAAATAGAGTAGCTCATGTGGAATTAAATAAGCGACACACAAGCCAATAAATTCAATGGAACACCTTCCACTTCAACAATGGCCAACATATAAACATAGGTCCCTTCTAAGACTCTTAGTTCCAATACTCCTCTGGTGCCAGTGAACAAAGCTCAGACATATGTTCAGAGAGTAAAGATCACGATGTATATGGATGAGTTGTGTAGGCTTGAGAGGCATCGGGTATTATCTTACCTTGAGTAAATCGATGTAGGCGAGCAATTTGATCACATCAACCTCTTCCAGACGAGGCAAAGGGGGATTTGGCTCGCCTTACATGTCCAAATGATGTGAAGAATGTATCAAGCTGATGACAGAGGACTCAGTTCTTCTTTGATTGGCTAATGCATTCTCAACTTTATTGAGCGTCAATCATTTACATCGATGTCACTATGTCCAGTTCTGAGCGCCAAGCGTTTACATACTTACATTGATCCCTCATCGTCCTTTGCGCAAGACCTAAGCTGGTGGTGAAACTAATTACGTGTGTTTTGTAATTGTGGCAACGGTGAAAATGGGACCCGATGGAAATTGCGTCAATTAGCGTTGACATACGTGGGCGGAGCAAGAGGTTCACTTAGCTTAAGTTTCATGTCCCCTTCTGTCTTCTTGTTTCTGATTGGCCGGCCTTTTGGTGACCACGCATGATTTACGCTCGTGATGTAGTCTCCTTTGAGCACTCCAATGAGGCAATGACCTGTAGCCTGGAGGCTAGACAAACAAAGCAGCTCGCGGATACACATGCACATGTCATTTTAACACAGCTCAGGTTTATGCTGATGCTTTGCAGCCTTCGTCACCGCCGCCATAGCTAGCTAGCCTACATTGGAAACAACGCCTGGTTAAAGTAAGAAAAGGAAATTGACAGCGAGATACAGGCAGTAACTTTGGTAACCACAGGTAAAATCTCGAGCCCTTTTACGATGCAGTTTAGTAGTCGTCTAGTGCTATGTGCACACACAAACAGGTGACAGTGCATGCATATGCACACCGCAACCAAACAAATATGAACATTCTAAACGCCCCTCCCTCCCTCCTCCAAGATGCATTCTGAAACTGTCAAACATATCTTGCCTTCATGAATGAATCCCAATGCCATCGCAAGGCTTTCTTGCATGCCAAAGGGTAACCGCCGTGCCGTAACAGACAGCCACGGGAAGCTAGCTCGGAAACGGCAATGGCAGCTGCTGCACGCCGGTCACAAGCTTGCTGGCCATGCTAAAACCGTGCACCGTTCACATGCTACACAGCCCGCGGCACATGCGACAATGGCTGCGTGCCTACTTGCCGACAGGTCAAAGGCCCACTGCGCATGCATGCATGCATGAGATTTGCAACCGATATTTATTTTTGGAGTTGGAATGTTAACATTGGAATGGAACTCAGATAACATTGATCTGCAATCCCTGCCTCCATGGCCTGCTCTTGCCTTGAGATTTTTGTTTTGAGAAATGTTTCTTCTTCTTTCTTTCTACTCCCATGCATGGAGAATTGGAGACTCGCACCATCTGCAATTTTACTGCATGAATCTTTGAAACAGCAAAGGTAACGAGAGAGAGATGTGTGCATTAGTGGCAGGGGATCAGTGTCGTCATCGTCGTTCTTGCGGGTCGAAAGACAGATGTGTTGTGATGGTTGCTCGTCCTATGGAAGGTTTGTATTTATATGGCAGATCTACTTAATTAGCACATTTAGTAATGCTGGTTTCGTCCATATATTTATGGTGGCAATATCCTTTTTTTTTTCCTGGTCAACTGAGGGTCAAAACCGAATTCAATATTCAATTCCGGTTTATCATATTTGTCCACCGAAATTGTTCTCGGCTAATTCAGTTTATCATATTTATCCACCAAAATTAGTCTCGGTTAACTCTATTTTGGTGAATTGGTTTTGGTTTTGGTCAATTCGGTTTTGATGTCGAGTTTTGGTTTTTATGCCAACCTCTAACTGAGTGTTGGGTGGATGGGAGGACGAGCTGGGTGACCGAGGTGGCAGTCGACCGCTAGATCAAGGGAGCCCTAACTACGGTGGAGTAGGGGAGTCTCTCTCTCTTTTCAGCCAACCTTCGACCAACTAAGCACAACATAACCGATACAATGGGGTCGATGCAATTGTATCACTAGCACATGACCCTATTGCGCCAAAGGCACGGTTCGACAATTCACTGTATCAAAAAATAAAATGAAATAAAATAGAGTACCACGTGTGGAATTAAATAAGCGGGGATAAACACAAGCCAATAAATGCTACTCTCTCCGATCGGAAATGGTTGACACACATTTGCTGAATTGTGAATGTATCTCCACAATTAAATACATGTAGATATATCCATATTTAGATAACACTGGGTAAATCATTTCCAATCGGAGTGAGTACAAAACACCTTCACTTCAACAATGCCCAACATACAAACATAGATATCTCCCAAGAGCCTTAGTTACAATACCCTCCAGCTCCAATGAATAGAGATCATACACATGTTCATTCAGAGAGGAGAGATCGTGTTGTATATGAATGAGTTGTGTAGACTTGAGAGGCATTAGGTATTATCTTATTGCCAGCAAATCAATGTGCGCGAGCAATCTGATCACATCAACCTCTTGCATAGGGGACAAATGGGCATCGGGATCACCTTAGAGATCCAAATGGCGATGTGAATAAAGCATCAACACGCTGATAAGGGATGCCACATGTCTTTGATTGTCTACCGCAGTCTTAGTCTTATGGTGCTTGATACTCTGCTCACGTCATCTCATTATTTTAAAAATTAGTTGTACCCCACTTGCAACTAACACATTACACGAACCACGCGATGTAAATCTAATAGTGGCTATGAGTTACAACCCATATGTAACTAAAAAACTCAGTTGCAACTCACAGATCACACGAATCGCGATAAAAATCTAATGACTAGAGAGACGATCGAGTGATATTTAATTAATTTTGAGCGGCATGAGAATTAGCAATTCCGAAATTACATCGATGTCACCCTGTCCAGTCCTGAGCGCCATGCGTATACATTGATATGAAATGTCACTATATCAAAAACGAAATAAAATAAAATTGAGTACCACATGTGAAATTAAATAAGTGTGGATACACACAAGACAATAAATGCAACGAAACATCTTTCACTTCAACAATGCACAATATGTACAGATAGGTCCCTCCCAACTCCCAAGACTCTTAGTTCCAGTATCCCTCCGTTGCCAATGAATAGAACTCATACATATGTTCAGAGAGTAGAGACCGTGTTATATATGAATGAGTTTTGTAGTCTTGAGAGGTACCGGGTATTATCTTACCGCTAGTACTTGATGTAGGCGAGCAATTTGATCACATCAAGCTCTTCTAGTCGAGGGCAAAGGGACATCTGGCCCACCTTAAAGATGCAAACGCTGTGAAGAACGTATCAAACTGATGACAAGGGACTCCACACTTCTCTACCATATCGCCAAGCGTTTACACTGATTCTTCATCCTACTTTGCGCCTGGCCTCCTGGCCTTAGTAGCTCGGTGGTGAGATTAGTCATGTGGGTTTTGTAATCGTGGCAACGGTGAAAACGGGACCCCAATGGAGGTTAATTATGAGGTATTAGGGTTGACATAAATAAAGTGAGCACGAGGTTCACATGCAGATTTAGTTAGCTTAAGTTTGGTGGGTTCAGTACCGTTTACACTAAAACGTGTCCCCCTTTTCCCCTCTTGTTGTTTTTTGGTTGGCCGGCCTTTTGTTTGGATTTAGACTCCTTTGAGCACTCCAAACCTCCAATGACCTGTAGCCTGCAGGCGAGACAAACAAGGCAGCTAGCCTACATTGCAAACAAAGCCCGGTAAAGTACTCCAAGAAAAAGAAATTGACAGTGAGAGGCAGGACAGTAAATTAATCGACACAGCTAAAATCTCCAGCTCTTTTACGATGCAGTTTACTAGCTCTGGTAAACATATCTTTTTTTTTCGAGAGTAAGCATATCTTGCATTCATCAATGAATCCCGATGCCATTCACCGCTCACGTGCTACAGAGCCTGCGGCACATGCGACAATGGCTGCGTGCCTACTTGGGGACAGGTGAGATTTGCAACATTGCAACCTATAAACTTTTATGTTTGGAATTGGAATGTTAACATTGCAATGGAACTCAGATGATATTGATCCGATGCCCGGCAATCTCTGCCTCCATCGCCTGCTCTTGCCTTGAGATTTTTGTTTTCAAAACAGTTTCTTCTTCTTCTTTTTTCTTTCTACTCCCATGCATGGGAGACTCGTATCTGCAATTTTACTGCATGAATCTTTGAAACAGCAAAAGTGGTGATAGGGAGGGAGAGAGAGATGTGTGTATTAGTGGTAGGGGACCAGTGGCAGCTGTAAAAATTTCCATCTGCTCTCTGGGGTAGATCTGATGGCGGTTAATTTTCTGTGGAAGGTTTCAGGTTTTAACTCCCTGCAGACTCTGAGCTCTGAACAGTTAATCTTTCCCTGCATCAAATCATGGGACCAAATTAATGGATCCCAACGCATGACAAGATCTTGGTTTAGTAACTTTCACTGTAATGTGTAATCCATCAACACGGAGCCAGGGTGAGGTGAATGTTTTGGTTACCACTTGCATTTGTCGATGCCTTTTGCAGTACTCTTATGGCATAACTTTCTATGGTATGTATGTAAATATTAAGAATTTGAAAATTGCGTTCTGAAATGGCCATTTGCATGTCCGTAAGTGTCAAGTCATTGTTCTGCGATCAAAAAGCATATAAATAACCACCAACAGTCTCACAGGGCATTACAGACATTTCCTATCGAATCCACAGTTGGCAGTTGTTGCAACCAAACAGCTTCCAGCTTTCCCACAGTCGTCAGCTCACAGCAGCTTTCTCACAGCAGATTCCCCACAGCTGATTTTCAGGAATCCACAGCTCAACCAAACACACCCTCAGTGCTGCAAGTTTGGGGCGCAATGAGTACAATGTGTCCTGCAGCGGTTGCCGTCACAGGCTCCCTATCCGTGCAAGATCACATGTCCCATCAATCGCAGCAAATCTCATGCAAATTTGTGATTCACTGTGCACTCGTGTTTTCAGCCCACAACGGATTATGGTTCTTTTCTTTTGTGAATTCTGTGTGCACTGTGGTGCTGCACACACTCTCGTATTTTTTGCCAAATCTGGCCTCTTGGCCGAACTAATCTCGTATCTGGCCCCTCCGAAAAACTATTCTCGGATCTGGCCCCTCGGGTCGGCGCCAATGGACATGGCGCCGAAGTTGTACAGGTCGGCGCCAACAATTTGCATCGTTTTGAAAATCCATGGGTTCGGCGCCATCCCACTTGGCGCCGACCTAGCTCGGCCAATTTTTTTCCTGGCGCCGACCTGTACAAGGTCGGCGCCATCCTCGTTGGCGCCGACCTCGGGGGCCAGATCTGAGAATAGTTTCTCAGAGGGGCCAGATACGAGATTAGTTCGGCCAAAGGGCCAGATTTGGCAAAAAATACCACACTCTCAGCCCACAACTTTGTGGTCTGCATTATTAATGGTATGTATGTGCTTGTATATGTAGACCATGCATGAGGAACTGAGGATGGATGGATTGATTGATTGAACCCATCATAGGATCCGTGATGGGTAGATCGCTCTCCTTTACTCCCCTATCCAACCCTGATGAGCAAGACATGATGGAAGAGGCATATAGCCAACATGCATCCAAAAAGTTTTCACTATGTGGGCTATATATATAGAAGAGTTTTATGGTGAGATGAGAGAGAGAGAGTTTTCAGTATGTGTGTACGTGTATCTTCATATGTACACGTCCCGCATCCGCATAGACCAAAATGTTTGGGCTTCTTCTGGATTACAAAATACAGGAATTGGAAAAAACTCAGCAATTTGATATGATTGCATGTGCAAAACAAATAATTGTAAAACAGAGTAACACTTTGGGAATAGTCATTTGGATGAAACACTGCAAATTTGTCTCGATCCTACACGAATGAGTCTAAAAAAGAGATTAGAGTGGCTGTTGAAATTCCTATGCGATTAGGGTGAAAATGCAAACTACGTACATTCTTCATAATTCATTCAAAATATAGATTTTGTGTTATGATAACAGTTCGATTTTCACATGAAATGTGACAAATTGACATGCACAAAACCACGCCCAACGAAGAAACCATCATTCTTTTCCAATTTGTCTTTGTTATTTAGTGTTTTTGAGATAACATAAGAGGTACCACTCTGCACATGTAGAGTAGAGCGTACATACATGAGAGTGGATGATCTGAACTTAGCGGCATCTGCCCCATTTAAAAAAATACATTTTAAACGTGATTTAAATTGTTTAAAAATTCTGAAACAAATTTTTATGTGCACATCTCTACAAAATATGTGTGCGGCACAAAGTTTTTCGAAAAAGTTTTTTATTTTGCTTCCACAAAAAAGACAAATTCGGTGCCATGTTTTTCCTAAGACATTCTTTTCTCTTTTTTTACATAGACCAAAGTAAAAGCTGTTTTTTCTCGAAACTTTATGCGCGTACATATATTGTTGAAATGTACACCTGTAAAAAAATTCTGAATTTCTTTGGCATGTAGAATATGTTTTTTGAAAACGGGGAGATGTCCCTATGTTCAGATATGTATTTTCCATACATACGGCATAAACCTTGCCACCTTGGGTGTGCAAGCATGCAATCTCCCGAGACAGTGGATAAGACCTTCATTTCATGAAGAATAAAAAAAGTGTACACATTAGAAACTTGCAACTCGTGAGGATCCTATCCATGCTATCCATAACTAAGAAGAATCTCTACAACAAAGAGAATGAATGAGCCACACCATGGACCACGCGCATCTCCCCCTGCCCATCTCCATCGATCTAGCTAGGCTGCACACAGTGCACACCTACTCCATGTCTAGCCATAGAAAAGAAGGCTGCAGCACATAGAAAGTCACCACCTATGTACGCAGCATAGCTGTAAAACCATTATTCACTTATTGGTTGCCATATTCCAGATGTTGAGGGGTGGGTTTGCAAAAAAGGGAAACGAGAGAGAAGATTGAAGATGAGCTAGTGGCCTGGTGTAGGCTGGTAGTACTGGCGCCCCATTACTGATCCAGTGGACATATTATTGCTGGCACAGGCCATGTGAGTGAAAGCCAGAGCTAGCAGCCTAGCAAGATGATGATGGCGCCCCCAGCCAGAATTGGGGAGAGGTAAAGAGGGTTTGGTGGTTTTGGTGAGCAGAAAGAGATAAAGGCCAGAGAAGATGAGACAAAAATACCAAGTGAGCCAAGTATGTTTGTGTGAAAAAAGAACTTGCCTTTTTTTCAAGTTACGGACTGTTTACTCCAAGAGGCATAGTCATTCCATCAATCAAGGAAATAAGAAGTGAGAGTAATTGTACATTACACTGGTCATATCATAATTAACTGAGCCATATGATACATCCTATGACAATGCTGTGTCCCTACTCCTACTCTAGTGGTAGCCAGGGGCGGAGCCCAATAAGCCCACCCTGATGCACAGGAATACGGGCCTGAAATATTTTTTAGCAATGCTTAACATCTGTATAGGGACTGTGCATCAGGTTCGGCCGGTCGTTGTGCATCAGGCTGGGCCTCCCGTAGCGTATGAAGGCCGCTTGGTGCTGGCCGTGCCGCACGACCGATCCTGCCCATGCTGCTAATAGATGATATCTTATGAAAATCGTAGCTAGGTTTATATAGGGCGCAATAGTAGCTAGGTTGAATCGACGCTAGGTTCATCTATTAGCAATAATTTGCGCCAGAGTACTTTTCCTCTTTTAGGGCGCAATCGTGTTCGCTGGTTGAATCGATCGATCGAAGTGAGGGCGTAACTCCCAAGCGTCGCACGCAGGGGCAGGGCGCAAAGCAGCAGGCCTGCAGGCGGCAGGCCTGCAGTTCCTCCGATTCGATCACCGGCCATCGCCCGCCCAGCGTATCACCTCGGCGCGGCGCCGCCTGTGGTCAGTGGTACGGGCATCCGGCAGACGGCAGTCCGCTCTTTACTGTCTCATTCGATTTAGATGGATCGAAATTCATCAGATTTAGTTCTTCCCACCGGTAAATGCCTAATTTTTCTCTATATTTTGGCGCAAATTATTGCTAATAGATGATATCTTATGAAAATCGTAGCTAGGTTTATATAGGGCGCATAAGGGTGCTTGCATGAATTTTAAGGTCTCGAAACAATATTTCGTCCCGCTTTATATATAGGGTGCAGACAGAGGTTTTCACCTAGAGTGCCGAAGCAAAGGTGCAAAGCTCTTGCTTGACATCCCGCCCACCACATCATCGGAAGGAAGATTCCACTAATAGACACAAGACTCAAGATTCAAATTAGGGTTTGGTCTCAACTATCGACGACTGACTCGCCAGGACCCCCAACCCCGCGCCCACCTCGGGCACTTGCATATCTAGCCCGTGGCAAGTCTAATCTCAGCGGCCGCCACCACTGCTTACATATTTTCTATGTTAGAAGCTACAAAACATACTTTTATATAGAAGTTTTTTATGCGACGAACAGTGGTGCATCAGGGTGACTCGAGCTCCAGCTCCGCCCCTGGTGGTAGCCAGTGGGCTAGTGATCTCATTTTAGGTTCATGTGATGCACTATATACTAGGGGAGTGTGAGGGGGCACTCACTCACTTGCATGACATGTCCCATGAAGGGTGAAATCTGGGCCGTCCGTTTCGGCCATCCGATGGCCCAGATTCGCCGTGGACCGGTCAATTTTTGTCCGCAGTCAACGGCGAATCTGGGCCGTCGGATGACCGAAACGGACGGCCCAGATATCACCCTGGCGCCATATGCCCCTGTAAACTTCATTTTCGGCAGAGGAAAGCTTGTTTCAATTTTCACTCAAATTGGTACAAGGAAAGGAAATGAGATGACAAATGAGTGATGGGATGTGAGTCCTGCTTGGCTGCCCATCCCCATCCATCCGTCCATCCATCCATCCAAATACGAGGCATTTCCCTTGGTGACATGCTCCATCTCATCTCCATCCAAATACGTTTGTTTGTGCACTACTAGTACTAGCAGCACGAGTAGGATTTGAAGTTTCTTCTACTAGCTTGGTGCGGAAAGTGACTGCCATGGGTGGACAGCCGAAGGTAAAGCTGGTGCTACCATTTCAGGGGTATGGCACATGATAGATCAACGCTGGATGGAGTGGATGCTGGAAAGTCACAACTCAAAAGCCCCCCCTATCCTGTCACCTACCTACCTGCCTGTGGTTATGTATGTGTCCGGCCATGGATCGAGTTCAAAATTGCCAAGATACTGCATTCTTTCTTTCTTTCTTTCTGGATGGACATTTGTTTCATAATTTGTGAAACATCAGAGCATCGCCACCAGCAGCTCTCAAAGACCCCACCAAAGTCTAATTGGGCTGCTGGACACAAAAAACACTCACACCAGCACCCCCAATGGCTGGAAAGGTGTCCGGCACCCCAACCACCACCGAGATTGGAGCTCCCTCGGTGGTTCCGAACAACATCCGGATGCGCCTTGGCCCACATGTCACCCACTCTACGCGCGGACAGACGGACAAGCAACACGCCCTGTGTGTGGATCTACTAAGTGGATGGAGTGGCCATAGAAAAACGGCCCGTGCGATCCACTCATGGATCCTCTGTGGCTTGGCACACACAATATGCCATGGTTTTTTCACGGGCTACTAAAATAAATTGCATAGAAGATCCGATCTGTTTGTGGTTGCCGGTGCGGGCAGCATCCCGGGATTAGCCAGACAAGTGTCCGGAACCTCCAAAGCGGACACAATTTGGGAGGCGCCGGACAAATTTCTTGGGTGTCCATGGAGATGCTCTCAGTCATCAGGCCATGCCTTGGTAGAGTAGGTAGCACAAAATACACTGGTTGCTAGAACGGACGAACACAAAAGTAACAGCTTAACCGGTATAATTCGTTTACACTGTTTTCCAATAACCATAATAATATGGTAATGCCATGAGTGTGAGTGAGTTCAGTAGTACAATTTGCAGCTCCAACTGTTGCTGAACCTGAACTCCATGCATTTCATCAGGCAGACACAGAGGAGCAGAGCACGTTAGGGAGGTCCGGAGGGAGGGAGTGAGGAAGAAGAACGTTCTGATCCAAATCACGGGGCCCGCCAACCAGTAGGCTCAAAGGCGCGCGCACCATATGGGCCCACCAAAGGATCATTTTTTGGGGGAGAAGAGAGAGATAGAGCGGGGAGGCGATTTGGCGCCCGAGCTCAGTTGCTCCGGAAATCTGGACCGTGAAATCTTCTTGAGATTCTGTCCTTGTTCGTTGCCCGCATGTGCGGCAGAAGAGTAAAAAACGTGGAGGTGCGGTGAATCATGGACTGCGGGCCCCAGCTGTGATGCCAGTTTGCATGTTCGTGAGCGGGAGCCGACGGATAGTAACGCGGACTTTTCTCCCGTTGGGACATGATGGCAGAAATTTATTGTCCGTAGCCGTGAGGCAGGGAAATCTGAAAAAATCACTTTGCGTCCAATGGCAGGAACTCCCGCCTCCTGCCGGCCACCTTCGTCTCCTTCGTCCTGAACCCGGCGTAGGTGCCTCGCACCGACTTGGTGTCCGCCACCCTGATCTTTGCCCGGAGGTCGCAGTCCCTTGAGCGCCCCGGCAAACGTCGCCGCCTTTTCCGTGCCTCCTCCGGCGGCCACGCCTTGCCGCTGCTACCACCGAGGCGCTGGACCAGCGGGTTACAAGCCACGTTCTGGTACTCCACGCCGCCTCTTCGGCCGATGCCGCATCATGGCCTCCTCGCCGATCAGCTTCGCCAGCTCGGTGCCAGGGGCGCGCATGTATATGTACCATAGTACCAGTATGCGTTCATCATCACCATGACGTGCGCCGTCGCCGCGTCCGCGCACACCCTGGGCTCCGCCTCCGCCTCGGCGCCTCCACGTGCCGGTGCAGTGCCTCCAGATGGTACCTCTGCCAGCGCCGTACGGCCTCCATGGCCTTCCGCTTCGGCTCCATCGCCATTTTCGTCGCCGACGCGCTCGGTGTCCACGAGCCCGACCTAGTCGTCGGACGCGAGGCTCTTGAGGTAGTTCATGGCGTACCGGACGATCTTGGGCATGTGCACGGCGTCCACAATGTAGTGCATCTTCACGCGGAGCCCGACCTGATAGAACCGGCCTCCGGAGGCGCGAGCGAGGGCACGCTCTGTTGTTGCTAGGACATGAAAACCCATATGCACTGAGAAAACACTCACGGAGGACACGAGAGCTGAAGCAAAGTTCTATTTAATTCACTTGCCACTTGGTCTTGACGTAGATGTCCAGGCAGACGTTGCCGGCGAGCGTCTTGGCCATCCTCGCGGCGGCGGCCTCGTCATCCGTTCCGAGCTCATACTCTTCCGTCGTGTCGCCGGCGTCGTCCTCGGGCTCAGCATGCTTGAAACTGAGGAGGAGCACCTCGATGACGTCCTGAAGTCTGAATAGGGCCTCGTACACGGCGCGCAGCGCGGACGCCGCCTCTGTCAGCCGACGGCCTTGCTCATCATGTGGCCAAGGAACCCAACCGCCTCCTCCACAGAATCCAGACGGCCTCCTCTCCTCGCGCCACCGCCTCCTAGATGACATGTCGCAGCTGGTTCACGCGGTCGACGAAGGAAACTGCGGTCTCGGTGTCGGCCGGGTTCGCCGGAGCTGCACGGACTCCCTCTCCCCACGAGGGAAGACACCAGGTGCAGCGCCGTGGGAAGCGGCTCGGCGGACTTGGAGTTGGACTGGAGGTTGGAGGAGGAGGAGGAGGACCGGCGAGGCGCTGGGCAGGAGGTCGCCGGTCGCGCCGATGGTGGCTTCGGCCTCGACGAGCTCCATCACCATCTGTACAGGACGGCACAGATGCTGTCCAGTCCGTTGTCGACCGTCTGTTCCTACGCGAATGGGGACCAAGGTGGTCATTTAATACCTGCGCATTAGTGATACGCGACAGGTTTTACCACGGTAGAAATATCTGACACTTGCAGGGGACACAAATCTCGATTCGAATCTACGAACAGGATATCCGGTGCATTTGAGCTCGGCTGCCAAAATGCATTTTCGGAGATAGAGTTACAACAACTTTTGCACTCTGATGTGAATATGTGATGATAACGTAGGATCGGAGAGGGCAACCGCTCACCTAAACTAGGATCCTATAATCAAGCCATGGCTGCGTTAATCCCCTCTGATCTGATCGTCGACTGTTCTCTTCTTAGTAAACTCCACGTGTCCTCTGCTCGGTTCCTCTGTGTGTCTACGCTAATGATTTCTCTGAAGAAAAACAATTAACTTATGCACATGATCGGGACGTGCGACGGCTGGACCACCGGCGCTGCCTGCCGCCGATCGAGATCTCAGCTCTGTGCGCCGGCACATGCGCCGTCGGTGGTGTAAACGTCAAGCCCGGTACGGCGACGGCGACGGTTGGTACGTCGGATCCCTCCGAAATGATTAGCCCGTCGCCATCCTGCCGGATCCAATCATAGTATCAATATGTGGCTTCGATCCTAGGCTCTCTTCCTGCCTCGGTTTCCATTGTTGCAACTATGTGCGCAGTTCTAGTACGACCGTGAGAAATGTACGTACATGGCTGCAAGTCTTTGCATAGTATATGAATGTTACCTGAAAGTGTTTTGCGTTGCTATCAGAGAGATAAAGTTACTGAATTATACACCATGAGTTGGTCTATAACTTTACTTGATCTGAGCTGCTCAGAGCCGGAGAGTTTTCCTTGTACACAGCATTTACATTGCTACAGATTTTGAATGCCTGCATGGGCGTGTCTGTACGTATGACGACTTGCAGGCCATTAATTATGGGGAGGAAATTATATATACACACCAAACTAAATCCATTAATTATCCTTGTCAGCTTGAACCGAACTCGTCGTTCCATCTCTGCAGCTCGTCCCATTTGCTCTTCTGCAAGCTCGGCCTTATCACCGTCATCGCGCTCTTGAAGTCATCGTATCTCAATGGTCGCAGCTATAGAACGGTAAACAGAAAGGTTAATGCTCCTTCCACTTGAGAATGCTGACGACTATTTATAATTGTAAGCAGCAAAGTTGACGATTCAGTAACCAAAGTTCAGAAACTGCAGAGCAAGCACCTGATTTGCTTTTATTGTAAGGATATTCTGCGGGCCAAGCTCTCTAATTGGCATCATTGCGGCTTCCTCGCACAAGGCTCTCAGGTCACTCCCGGAATATCCTATGGAACATATAATTAGTTCATTAGGAAGGACCACAAAGGCCATCATTTAAAAATTGAGAATACAACAGAAAGTGAAAATTTACCTTCAGTTTCCACAGCAAGCCTCTCCAAATCATGATCTGCAAGGAAACATTTTCAGTTTCAAATGTTGTCAGCAATGTTACAATGGTCCTACATGCACAGCAAGCTACATACCACAACATGCAAAAATGGAGCTTCCAGGTTTCTGTGAGCTCATCTGTTTTATATCACTATCACTATGAGTCTGAGATCACTATTTGCTACACACCCTATGTACATCAGACAGAAATAACAAAAGAAGTTGAGGTTCACTTTTACGAAGTGTATGTGAATCCCAATTTTTTTCAGAACTGGGATGACCATCACATTTTTTTATTAAGTGTGTTGCATGGACATTCACATTTTACATTGTACGGAGTAATAGCAAACAAAGTAATCAATCGTAAAGTATAGTAATGCACACACTCTTGCTTCCAAGGTGCCTAATTTATTGATTAGTGAACTTTTGGATGAAAGTGGGTACTTGCAGAAAAGAAGATACCAAGAGTGGCACTGCAACAACTGAACAGAGGATGTGTCCTACCCTAAAAAGAAAATAAGAAAAGCTTTCACTTACTGGATAATTTGAATGCTTGTCCTTTGAGCTGATTTTTTAGAAGTAACCTCCGTACATTTGGATCAGGTAGTGGCACATATATTCTTTTTACCTGTTTATATGGTTGAATAGAATAACAGTCACAAAAAGATGTACTCTGTAACAAAACTATTTCAAAATAGTGGCACTAGAAATTAAGTCAAAATAGGGTAATAAAGCGCCAGGCATTCATTAGAGAAAACAAATCCAATGTTCCAAAAATAATAGGCCAATCTTTGATATTCTCCGTAAACACAGTTACTTACTCAACATGACTAGCCAATCATAAAAGGCATTATTTTAAAGCTGTAACTAGTGAAAACTAACACGTTTGTTCCTGACCATTCAATGGTAGGCTTGGTAGCTACAATACTTGGAGGGCAAAATGCTTCGTAAACTGGTACCAGCCACCAAGCAGCACATTCTCGTGTGCACGGTTTTTTAAACACGAGATAGAAAAAAAATGAAAGACAACCTTAAAAAACAACAATATACTAAATATGTATGTAGGATCGGTCTTACCAGTCTTCGAAGAACAGCATCATCCAACTCTTGTGGTTTATTCGTAGCTCCTAACCAAATGATTTTTATTAACACACGATATACATAATAAAACACGGAACTTAGTGAAAAAAAATATTGCAGGTATAATTGTTGTGTGCCATGGTTTTTCTAGATATACTTATATGACAAACTGTGTATCCAGTCATGCATTACAATGAGGAAAATTATGTATCTCTCAAGATCAAGAACTGGAGTGCCTATAGTTCTGCAACTTGTTTCAGAAACTAAGTCCTAACTAATGCTGCTAAAGTAGGCACTAAGCATTGGGTCCGAGGGTCATTTACTGGCAACACTCAAGCATGATCTTTCCAAAGGGAAATACAGAATAGACCAGATCAAAATACAGGATACTGAATAACAAAACAGCAGCAGCAGCAAAGAAAAGTTAAACAGCATTGCATGTCTACAAACTACTATCCTAGAAAATAAATGTTTACAATATAGGAATTCAGTACTAATATACACCTCCGTTTCAAAAAAAACAAGGCGTATATTTTTAGTCAAAGTTAACCCTATAAGTTTGACCAATATTATAGACAAAAATACAAACATCTACAACATTAAGTAAATAAAGTATGAAACTATATTCTATGGTGGATCTGTTGATATTG